>QCXZ01000137.1:46942343-47005402 GCA_025024175.1 Rhyzopertha dominica | reverse complement strand
CGTGCAAATTTTCGTACGGGAATACTTGAGAATTAAGATGGACTTTCACATTGTTTAGTCTGCATGTACTGAATTCGCTAGGATTTTCTCTAAGATTATACAACTTGTTTGTTTGCAAAGCAAAAATCACAAATCGCGGCTTTTCCAACTGGTTAGAAGTTTTCACACGCCAAATATTCGATGTCGACTGCGGCACGTTGGGAAATTCATAAAGTTCCCAGCTTCGAAAGCTGATTTGAATCGACAGATCGCTCTGAATAGTCTCATACAACTTGAGACGTTCTGCATCATTAAGTGTAATATGAGGCACTTTCCAGTTGATTTTCTTAATATTAAACTTGTACCTTGCAAGAGCAGTTTTTACACTGTTTTCATCTGTTTTCGCTCTTATCAGTATCAGTTCGTGTTTAGCGTTTGGTATAATTTTCTTGTAGTCTTCAGCGAATCCAAGCAACTTATTCAACGGTATGCAAAAGTTAAACTTTCCGTTTTCTGCTGATAACAACCGGTCGTCTTTTAAATTCCAGCCTGCATTAGAAGGGCATCGCTTTCACTTGGACTTAGAGAAACGTAATTTTTTAAAGACGTAGAAATGCCAACGTTTTTGGTACGATCTATTCGATTGCATTTAATTCGTAGCGAATTTCCTCAAACATGAAAGCAGCACAGTTGTTGGTAAGTTTAATTGTATTCACCGCAGCATCATTCTCATCTGTCAAAGTTCCTTCAACGTACAAGAAACTTTCTGACGTTAACAAAACCAGTCTTGATGAATGAACACAGATTTGGATGGTGTCACTTGGATTGTATGACTCTATATACGGCGAATACGTATGATACTCCTTTTTGATTATTGTCTCGTCAAAGCGAGGAAGCTCTGTGATGTCCAGTAGATAGTTCATTTTTGTGAAAGTACCGTTAGTCCCAACGATTTCAAGAACTGTCTATTTTCCTTCGTTAAACGCCTTGGTGCAGCTCGTTTCAATCTGCTTGTTGATCGTTGCACAACCTAAGTCACAACTAATCGGTGTAGTCGTCTTTGGTGTATATTTATTAAAAATAAGCATGACTCTTCTTTATCTCTGACTCTGTTAAAGTCAAACAGCTTACTAACATGACTGGTTGTGGACAAAACCTTATATAACAGTCTAGGTAGACGTCTCAAATGTAAAATAATCGTAATTTTTTCATTTCGAAAGTTGAGATCTTTTCCATCTTGAATCTACCAGTCTGACAGTAACGGAGTTAATACAAGTTCCGTTTACAGGTAAGTAAATAATATTCTTTGGCACCTCGTTAATCTTGTAGCCAGGCAAAACGTTGGGGGAGAATTCGTGCAGAAGTGTGAACAAGTCTATTATTGTGGTAAGCTCCGGTAATAATATTACATTCTACGCGAATGGAATTAACCCTATTTTATATTGACAGGTAAATCAGACTCTACCATTTTGTTGGGCTCTATGATGCGCGTACTAAATCCCAAAAGAGAACTAATCGAACGTTCTTTGTTAAAATATACAGGATGAGTGCTTTTGACCTCAGTCCTCAATGTATTCGTGTTTGCGCGAATATTGACTATAATATTACTTTTTTTTTCTCTTAAGTAAGTTTCAATGTACTCTGCAATAGCTTCCAGTTCGTAAGCTCCTTCTGCCAATACTATAGTTTGATTGCCAACGTGAAACAGATTGTTGCTTTCGTCGACATTCGGAATACTATTATACGTAAAGAGGCTCACTAAACCGCATTCGTACGGTTTTGTCAGGTCTATCGGAGGAAAATAGTTGGCTGTCAACGAGGACTCGTTGCCCGAAAAACTAAGGATTCTTGACATGATAAAGCACACAGTCAAACTGAATACATTTATTTCAAGTCGCCTGATTTATAGGTACAATGATATAAAAATAATAAACATAAATGACCGCATATTACAGTATTATCGCTCTGATATCTATCATAGTTGTACTGCACACCTTCTCCTAGATACTTTACAATTTCCTTGGGCGGTCTCAGGTTTCCCGAAACTGTCAAAGTAGAGACACTGATTCTTGTCTTTATTATAATATGTTGCTACCCAGTGACTGCCCGGATTCGTTTAGATTTATTCAGGTTGATGATTGCACATTCTTTGCGACGGCCGTGGTCGTGAAGGTAATTCATCCAACATGTACACACCTCGAAAATTAGGAATTTTCTTAGCAAATTTGTACAAGTCGTATTCATTGAGTGCTCGATCCGGCAGTACACTTAGAAGTTTTTTGGTCTTAAAAAAAGTCCTAAACCCTTCTTGTATGGTTTGAGGTACAGGCCTTTTCCAATTGCGATTGCTTCCATGGTTTTATTGTGACGTTCGCTTTCAGCCAACTGTTGACGTGCATTTTTTGCGTCATTCACTGCCTTGGCAACGCTGACTGCTCCAGTCGCAATACTTCCTATTGACGTAAGAGCTGCGAAAATAGGCAAGAGCGCTGGTAATATGCCGCCAGTCTTTGGAATTCGAATGACGCGTGTCCGGGGTAGCTTTGCACGTTTTCCCGCTACACATCTTTTTGCTTCCGAGAGCGCAAGTTCGATTGCATCATCTACATTTGTAGGCTTCTTCAGTTTCAAAGCAGTTTTTGTTTCTTTTTATGATATCACGCAAAGAAATTTCTTCTTTTGCAGCTTTCTTATTATCCTGAGATTTGGAATCCTTAACTTTGGGCTGTTGATCTGTTTTCATTCCCATCCCGAGTTTTGCTTTGGTTTTCATCGCATTAGTCACTAGCCAAGCGGGTACTTCTTCGCCTAATTTAGAATCCTTGGCTAAAACTCGTTGCCAGGCCTTCTCAGCGAGTATCAGGTCGGCTTGATTTCTAGCGCGCGTATCTTTCGTTTGCGAGTAGGCAATGTCGTGTTCTTTACATGCGGCGTCTAAAGGGTTAAGGGGCGGGTCTCCACGCTTAAGTCTTTCCTGCCAATTTCGTTCCAGGGCCACAATAAGAATAATGAGGAAAATGCGCTTCGAATGGCAAACGATCAATAAGTTTATTTAGAAGTCCTGTCCCTTGAGTACCAGAACGACGATTAATCCTGGACTTTGAAATTTTTTTGGCATCTTTACACAGAGATCGTTGTTGCTGTTGTTGTTCACACATGCGTGTTTCGTTACACACTAAGTTTTCTTTAAATGGATGCTCCTATTAATTTTTTAAACAGTTGATAAAATGCGCTTGTTCCGACAACAAGAAAAGTTACCTGTTTCGAACATAGAGGAGAGTTTCAATGTGGGCAACAAACGACCTTGCAGACACAGCAAACTCTTGCCTAACACAATACGGGCACTAATTGTGGGTCCCTCAAACTGTGGAAAAACGAATTTGCTGATAAATTTACTAGAACATCCCAACGGATTAAAATTTGAAAACATTTATGTTTACTCAAAGACGCTCTATCAGCCAAATATAACTACCTTCGAAACTTGCTTTCTGGGGTCAAAGGCGTTGGATATTACACATTTTCAGAGCACGATGAAGTTATTCCACCTGATGAAGCGAAACCGAACTCTGTTTTTATTTTTGATGACGTGGCTTGTCAGAAACAGCAGCATATGAGGGATTATTTTTGCATGGGACGACATAGAAATATTGACAGTTTTTATTTAGGTCAGTCATATACACACATTCCAAAACATCTAATTAGAGAAAACGCCAACTTGCTCATAGTGTACGTCTGTGATATTTTAAATATTAAACATATCTATGATGACCATGTCAACACGGATATGTCTTTCCAACAATTTAGGGAAATATGCACAGAGTGTTGGAAAAACAAATATGGATTTCTGGTTATCAATAAAGACGTTCCCATGGATGAGGGACGATATCGTAAAGGATTTGATACCTTTATTCTTATATAAATAGTAAGGTTAACGAAATGCACAGTCAGTCACTCTTCAAACGAGGACCTGATCAAACAGGTAATAATACTGTATCAGTGATCAGACTATTCCAACAGTGATCAAGCTGTTCCAACAGATAAGCGATCAAGATGTTCCAACAGATCAGTGATCGGCTGTTGAAACAGATCAGTGATCAGTCGTTCGAACAGATCAGTGAACAAGCTGTTAAAACAGATCAGTGATCACGCTGTTCCAACAGAATAGTGATCAAGCTGTTCCAACAGATCAGTGATCAGACCGTTCCAGAAGATCAGTGATCAGACCGTTCCAAAAGATCAGTGATCAGACCGTTCCGAAAGATCAGTGATCAGGCTGTTCTAATAAATCCGATCAGCAGATACGGTTAAGAAAATTATTCAAACTCGCAATGTCATTCGTAAAAAGTATGCAGCCTTAAAGAAGGGAAGAAGCGAAATTGAAGCTGACCTAGAGAGAGTTTTTCAGCCTATAACAACACCGCTCAAGAAACTGTCCGATCCACCTCAGCAAATTCAGCACTCGCCAGATGCGCTCGCGGGTAAATTGAAGACAGAAAAGCACGAGCAAAATGCAAGTTTTCATACAACCTTTGACTCGGACGAAGACTCTAGAAGTGAATCCGACAGTTATGACGAGGCTGCTTCGTCGCCAGTCGAACCCGATCTTAGTTTCCAAGACTATTCAAGAACATCTTCAGATGTTTTAGAATTTAATACCAATAGATTTATGGATTCGATAAAGCTAGATAGTAATTACTATTCTAAATACGGACCACGTTATGATACAAAGAAGTTAGCTTGAAAAATTGGTGATTCGTCATTTGCAGTAATTGACTCTAATACTCTAGTAGACGGCAAGAGTTATCCCCTAACATCTGGTTTGCAGGAGCTTATCTTTTCTCGTTACCCTTCAGAGAAGTTGTATACGGAAGATGACGTTGATTCATATTTAGATATTGTCCAGAGAAGCGGAGCTATACATCGTAATTATGACAAATCATTGCAGTATGCTGGAAACAAAAGTCACAAATATAAACTGATAATGAATCTTTTAAAGCGTAAAGGTTCTCTACCGCCTACCGGTTCAGGATTAATGAAATATTCAAAAAATAAGTTAGATTACGTGTATTGGGATGATCCGAACGAATTGGTTGCTAGATTGAAACTCTTACTTGCATCTTAAGAAGCCGGTCATAATAATCATTCAAATGAAATCACTTCTATATTGGAAGAGTTAAGAGAGACCAATGTTATCATTTAAATTGTGCAAAACGTTCTTTACGTTTCATTTCTAACGTGGGTATTGATAAGTTTGGACGCGCCATCAGCTCTGAAGGTGCACAACCTTCTCATTCATCGCCTCTTACTTCTGAATACGTACTAACATCCGATGGAAATATTGATGTGCAAAAGAAACGCATATGCAACTTGGCCAAACCTTTAAATCCGGAAGACGCAGTTACTAAGGAGTTTGTTGACGAAACGTTCAATGCATTAAAAGGGGAACTGCGAAAAAACGTTTACTTCTTGGAGAAGAAAATTGAATCGTTAGCTGCTCTGTCAAAAAGATTAAATACGAGCGGTGAAATAACGAATGCAAATAAATCGTTGCCCATTGAAAATAATGACATATCTGACGTACCCCATAAACCACAACCAGAAGGTAGCAGTATACTTCCGAAATCTGTCGGTGAACAACTTAGTAATAAAAAACTTCGCACTTCATAAATACGCATTGTATTCAGTTTTACGGTTATTTTCTGAATAAATCGAAATGAGTAAAGTTCAACTGGTGAACGAGCTACATACTCAGCCACGTCGTAATTTTAAGCGACGTACAGTGATAGTGAAAGGACTTTTTGATCTCTGGCAAGCTGATTTGGTTGAAATGCAACCGTATGCCTCTGACAATAAAGGGTTCCGTTATGTGCTGACAGTCATCGATGCGTTTTCGAAATATGCTTGGGCCATACCTGTGAAAAACAAATCTGGAAATGAAGTGGCTAAGGCGATGGAAAGCATTTTCGTTAAGAGATCATCATCACCACCTGCCAATCTGCAAACCGATTTAGGAACAGAATTTTACAATATTCACTTTCAAAAGCTGATGAAAAAGTACAATATCAACCATTATTCTACGTATACCACCTTAAAGGCATCAGGTGGAAAGGTTCAATAGAACTCTTAAAACATGGATGTGGAAACTCTTCAGTTTGAACGGAAATTACAAGTGGATAGACGTTCTGCAAGATTTGATTGATAAGTACAATAACACTCCATCGAACAATCAAAATGAAACCTGTCGATGTAAATAAAACCAATGAAAAGAAGCTGTTGAGTTCGGTATACAGAAAAATTAAGATGTTTTCTTTGCCAAAGTTTAAAGTTGGCGACAAAGTTCGTATAAGCAAATACAAACACCTTTTTGAAAAAGGTTACACTCCCAACTATACCACGGAGATTTTTGAAATTGAAAAAGTTAAAATTACAGACCCTGTAACGTATATACTCAAAGATTATCAAGGACATACGATTCGTAGAAGCTTTTACGAACCAGAATTGTTAAAAGTAAAAAATCCTGATATGTATCTTATTCAAAAAGTATAACGCAGAAAGGGTGAGAAATTATTTGTAAAATGGTTGGGTTTCTCGAATAAACACAATTCGTGGATCGATAAATCTGATGTTTCCAGCTAAATTTATGTTCATCGCATACTCCCTAATAAACAGGTGGATGATCAAGCGATGCCGCAATATGGACCAGCATATATTGATGTAAGACGTTGAAAACAAACGTACACAATATTTATTTCAAAATAAATATTCTAATGTAAATATTTTATAATCAATAAACAGCATGTAAAAGTGTTTATTTGTTTGTTTGCTAATAAAACCAACAAACACTCGCACTAAAGTGTCAGTCTGCTTAGAATGGCATTCCTAAGCACAAGTCTGCTAATTTTTGCTGCTTTAGTAAATGATACATTCATTTTGCATCACGGAATTAATAACGTAGACAAGAGTTATGTCTTGCTTCAACAAGGACAACGATTCATTTCCATATAACTGGATTCTTTTAAGATCTGCAGCACAAGACGGTTTACAAGTTTTTAAAATTTCAAACGTATCTGCTATTAACAAACAAGTTGTTGAATACAAAATTAGACTAGTGTTTCCCAACAAAAGTTACGGGGACAGCCAATGGAGAAAGGTGTTAAACGAAACCTTTATTGCCGACGAAAATTCTAGTCACACGTTCAACTCGTCGACAGAATCGCCTCATTTCACTGAAGTTTCGTTGCAATTCGATTCAAAGACTCTGTTTGTTGTAATGCTTTTCGTATGCACAATAATCTCTGTATCATATCTAACAAGATCGTTATTTACCCACTACATGAATCAGATACAAAGACATCAGGTAAGAGACGTATGATGGTTTGGGGCTGTGAATCGTAATTAGCAATGTACATTCAGCTAACATTGCGGAGGAACAAAACAGTATCGATTTATGTTTATGTAACCCTTGTATTACTTAATAAAATAAATTAGCTATTCATTCTAGTTTTATTTATTTCCTAGTGCGATAACCTATTGCGATAACTTTCCCTCGATGCATGAACGCGCGCCCGTTGATCGTTCCCGTAAGGAGCACGAATCCGAGACGAGCGCGCCGGCAGGAGCTAGTTCGCTGTAGAGATGGGTGCGCCTTCCATGCTTTAGAGATGGGCTTAAAAAGGTGTCCTATACGTGTTTACGCGTTTAAAACTTGGTCTCGCGCAGGATACTCTTTCGAGAACGTTTGCACGCACCCATAACGAGTTCACGCGTTTAGAACTTGGTCGAGTGCAGGAAACCCTTCCGAGAACCTTTGCACGCATCAAGAATAAGTTCGCAGGTTCGTAACTCAGATCAAGGCGACTGCTAATTAACAACTTTTTATCACGTTTGAACTAATTTTTACTTAAAAATAGATTAGCGATAACCTTTATCACTTTTGAACTATTTTTTTAATAAAATAGATTTGCGATAACCTATTGCGATAACCTTTTGCGATAACGTGCACTAGATGCGGGTCCGTTGCCCGTCAGGAGAGCGCTTGCTAGAACCAGCTCGCCCATAAGAAATTCGCCGTGAGAATCAGCTTTGCTGATCTTCAATGCTTTTAAGATGGGATCAAAAGTGATCCTCACTGGCCTAGAACCCCTACATTCCTACTACTACGCTCCTTGCAAACTTTAGATTTTAGAACAACAAGCCAAGTACAATGCCTTTTTCATCGTACCATTCGATCACTCTACATCGTGATGCGTCCATTTGTTATCTAAAAAACTTATCATCATCAAGAACTGTTTTGTGTTTGGCTCCACGGTGGCATAGATTTTTCCAGCAAGCAATTTTTAAGGGCTGCCTTCAGCTGATTTTTAACATTTCGAAGTACAGATTACTAGCAAATTGGAATTCATGGACATCCTCGTTATATATATTTGCTTACAATAAAACAATACCAGAAAAATATTGTGATTCCCTGGTGATGCATGTTATCTTATATCTTATTATTATAGACCAAGCCAACTTAATGCAGTCGCAATTAATTCTTATAGTTACAATATTCTGACATGTTTTATAAATTGGTGTCCTAGCTCCATTGCTATAGCTCTTTTCCAGTTTAGAAATCGTAAAAATTTTGTCGTTTTCTTTAAGTTTTGATATTTTAATTTTCAAAACTGACAAACAACTGGCAAACCTATCAATCCTTAATCAATCCAGAGAAAAAACGTTGTACGGTATTTTTTGTCAGCCACTCTACTTCTCTCCTTAAGAGGGGCGTTTACCTAGAGCGAATCGGGTCATTTTAAGCACCTACCGTTTTACATTCTACCGAGTTATTCGAAACTTTTTCGAAGTGAAATTTCGACATGGCAATCACAAAAGATGTAGCTACAACGTAGAGTTCGAGTTTTTTTCTGAATTTGGTACAGTAATGTAAATATTTGTTGTTATATTTTGCTTAAAAATGCGTATTTTTGGCGAACTATTTCTCGAAAACTAATGCACATAAACGAAAAATTCGAACTCCACGTTGTAGCTACATATTTCTTTGTACACTACCAAAAACATGAGCACGGTAAATGAGTAAAAACATTCAAAAAATCTAAAACCGCAAACCCTTTCGCACGAGTCCGTCACGAGAGCGAAATGCGAATGCCCATCCCCACCAGGTCCGTCGCGTGGTATCCACTGAACAGTGAGACTAAGATACAATCCTGTCTGGAATGATCGAGCGGTATACGATCTATTCCGACATGACTGGATTTCTAAGATTGTATGTCTAATTATAGTAATTACGCGGGACAAGTTTAATGTTAAAAGCTCTTTCACATTAATTTACTGTCTGCCGTAGCAATGGGGAGGCGGAAGGAAAATTGTTATAAAAGTTCCTACAGAAATCATGCAGTTGGAATGAAATGTTATATAGTTCAAATTTACAGAAATAAATGGGTTATTCCATATTTTAAATAACCTGGTATAAGATCATAGTAAGTTACTAATATCATGCTTACTTTTTTATGCACACCCTACAGTCAGCAACTTTCCGAATATTAGTTTAACCCGTCTGTTGCTCATACGATCTTTGCGTGATTTCAACCTATCGGCTACCCTCTTACGTCCCATGTCCCGCTGGTAATACGGGTTGCATAGTTTACATTTCGCCCGATGGGACGTAAGAGGGTAGCCGATAGGTTGAAATCACGCAAAGATCGTATGAGCAACAGACGGGCTAAACTAATATTCGRAAAATTGCTGACTGTAGCGTGTGCATAAAAAAGTAAGCATGATATTAGTAACTTACTATGATATTATACCAGGTTATTTAAAATATGGAATAACCCATTTATTTCTGTAAATTTGAACTATATAACATTTCATTCTAACTGCATGTCGACTATGATTCCTGGAGGAACATTTATAATAATTTTCATTCCGCCTCCCTATTGCTTCGGCAGACAGTAAATTAATGTGAAAGAGCTTTTAACATTAAACTTGTCACGTGTATTTAGACCAAAGAACTAGAGTGGGGAGAACGCTCATGGATCTGCGCGAATGCTAGTAAACAAGGGGGCTGCCATATTGTCTACGAGAACGTCAAACTTTTGGCGCTTACTTTAAATAATGACATCTTGTGCAACAGTTTCACTTAAAAATAAGGTAAATGTGAACCAATCTGATGTAGCAGTGTTGAAATACTAAAATCAGTTTGACTTGTTCTTGTATTGTTCTATAAATATCAATTACATGGCTAATTTAATACGGAGAATGTTTGTCTTCAATCAACTGTCATCAGTTACGCAGCACATAAACAAAGCTTCCAGACCGGCGTTGCCACATGTTTTTCTATGCTCGAAGCATTGTTTTGTTTGCGTGATCCGTGGCGTTAGCTATTGTGATTGTGATTTTGTTCTCTGCTTGCACGACTTATTTCTTAGTTTTATTTGGTAGTTTCATTAATTTTAGTTATGAGTTGTATAGTTAAAGAGTGTACATCGAATAAACGATCGAAGTCGCAAGATGTCTCCCTGCATAAGTAAATATTATAATCCTTAATAATTTTTTTGCAGTAATTATTTGTTATAATAATTGTTTATTTTTAAATAATATCTAGTACCATTTACACTGCAAAATAAGTTTACATTAATTTTTCATTTTTATAGGTATACATAAAGTTCTTTAATTCAAGAAAAGTACTGCCATTTGACAACACAGTCTGATTTTTGACGTTTCTGTGGACAATATGGCGACCATTATAGTATCCCAGCTGAATTGGATGCGCAGTCGGTCTATGCGTGTTCTTCCCACTATATTTCTCTGATTTAGACATACAATCTTAGAAATCCAGTCATATCGGAATAGATCGTATAACGCTAGATCATTCCCGACAGGATTGTTTCTTAGCATCCCTGTTCACTGGATACCACGCGACGGACCCGGTGGGGATGGGCATTCGCATTCCGCTCTCGTGACGGACTCGTGCGAAAGAGTTTGCGGTTTTAGATCTTTTGAATGTTTTTACTCATTTATCGTGCTCATGTTTTTGGTAGTGAACAAAGAAATATGTAGCTACAACGTGGAGTTTGAATTTTTCGTTTATAAGCCTTAGTTTTTGAGAAATAGCTCACCAAAAATACGCATTTTTAAGCAAAATATAACAACAAATATTTACATTACCGTACAAAATTCAGAAAAAAAAACTCGAACTCTACGTTGTAGCTACATCTTTTGTCATTGCCATGTGAAAATTTCACTTCAAAAAAGTTTCGAATAACTCGGAAAAATGTAAAACGGTAGGTGCTTAAAATGACTCGCTTCGCTCTAGGTAAACGCCCCTCTTAATTGTATCCGTGATTTGTTCAGCGTCCAAGTACAATTTAAAAACCTAGGTTATTTTTACCATTCTACTTCCAAACTTATTGTCTAAAGAGTCGCAGCAAAATGTTTAACGAATTTTTGCCCTCCCTACAAGGAATTTAATTATGGCCTACAAAAAAATGCGTTTGACGATTATTTCGCCGTTCTGTCAGCACCATTTCACCTCGCTGGATGGCGTTCAGCAGCATTACATAACTTTGATGAATATATGCCGCTTTGACCTCGATTCTGAATAGGGCCTTGGTAGCTCAGTGGGTAGAGCGTTTGACTAGTGTTCAAAAGGCCCGAGTTCAAATCTTGGTCAAGGCTGGCAATACTTTTCATTTCTATATATATATTTCTATATATGTCTATACCACCAGTAAATATTGTCATTAATTTCGCCCACCTGAGTGTAAAATCTGTTCATAAATAAATCAGTAGTGAATTGTCAATTCCATTGAACGGAAACTATAACTGCTTATTAGGACAGGGCAATATTTATCTAAAACAGTAAGCTGAATTTATAGGCATATAAATAATATAATACCGCATTTATGGAGATGGTAGCATCCGTTACCTAAAAGACTTAATTTGTACGTAGGCGGCACTCAGCACTTAATACATACTGCATAAACAGCGCTATTGTGACGACGTTGAAATAGAAAACAATACGTCGTTTAAAATGCTTTTCTTATGTAAATGTGCCATACAAACATACATAGAATGAGTGTATACGGAGTTTAGTACTATTTTTTGTAAAATATGGTTTAAGGCAAGTTATGTATAAGCATTCATCCTCGGAAAAAGGTAAAGTACAAAACAGATGTCTCTTTGTCTTTGGAACCACAAATGCAATTGAATTTAAGCTAAGAATTGTCATATTTGCACATGCTAAATTGATACAACTATAACTTGCTCCTAATGTTCTCACTTTTTTGTGACAAAGTTGGCTATAGGTATAGCGTATACGTAACAAGTCACAAAAATATAGTCGCCATAGAAACATAACAGTGTCTAAAATTAAATTTGCTGATCTGTAAAGATAACGAGTATAATATAAAGAATTTACTATTTGTAGTCATTTAAAGTACTGGACTGATGCTAGGTATTTCGTTTCAATACCAAACCAAAAAGCATAAAAATGTTCACGTAAGATGTTACTTTGGATTCTATGCCTTGTTCACTATAAGTGCTTCACCGAATGATAAAATGTTAATTATGAATCACATAAAAAATACAAAATAATCTCTTTATTTACCTCTGCACATTCAAAGAGATTGTAGAAAAATTTAGGTAATATTTGGCGACAAGCCAACGTTATACCGATTCTTAAAGTTTTCAATCCTACAGATTATTGTGATTTACGACCAATCAGCATACTGTCAGCTTTATCAAAAATCCTAAAAGAAATTGTTGCAGTACAATTAAATACCTACCTTGAAGAACATAATATCTTACCCCTTCATCAATCAGGTTTTCGTAAAGGCACTCATAGAGTCTTGCAAAGTCTGGCTTCTAATCACGACAGCTCCCTTGTGTCCATATTAACTCTTTTAGATCATTCTAAGGCATTCGATCTAGCAAACTTTGAAATGGTTTTAGCAAAATTGCACTATTTAGGGTTTGCCGCTACTGAAATACAATGGTTCTAAAACTATCTTACTGAAAGATCGCAGCGAGTTGTCCTGCGAACAAATGCAGTGTGTTCTCCTTTTAAATATACCACCTCTGGTGTACCGCAGGGAAGCGTACTTGGACCACTGCTGTTCGCATTATATGTGGTTGACTTGTCAAACTGTATTGAAAAATGTTCTGTGCATTTATATGCAGACGACATACAAATTTACTATTGCTTCGACGTGGCAGATGCTGCTCTGGCTATTGAAACTGTTAATGATGAACTTAATAAAGTATTCAACTATTCAGTAAATCATGGCTTGCGTTTGAATGCGTCTGAAACAAAAGCGTTATGTTTGGGTTCCGTAACAAAGATAACTTATGTTGTGCAAAATTTCTGCTTGTCTATGCATGACTGCCGAATTGAACGGGCAGATAAAGCAAAAAATCTTGGTGTGATTGTGGACAGTTCTTTATCCTTTAGTTCACATGCTGACCACATATTCTGCATCTCAATGATGAAATTAAAGCATTTATATAGTTATCGGTGCTTTCTTGATGTAGACATTAAGTTAAAACTGGTAGAAACGTTAGTTTTGTAAGAAATAAATACGAGGATGCTATGAAAAGTTATTGTCATACTGACATAGATAAATAAAATAATTATCGTTGTATTAAAAAGTACAAAATAAACGGAACGCATATAAAAGATCGTTATAATTCATTACATTTTGGTGCCGAAACCCGGGAACTGGGGTGGAAAGAGTAACAATTTGAACGAAGGAAAAAATGGAGTTTACTGAAAGGAAGTATGCACGTGCTCAGCTAACGAAATTGATTACTGCTGCACAAAATTTATTAACGAACGAAGAAATCAACTTTGAAGACCTTGCCGTTATAAAAAATCGCATTGCATCTGTAAATTCAAAATTAACAGTCTTAAACGAATCTGTAAAGAAGTATCTGAAAGAAGAGGACTTTGAGGAGGAATTTCAAAAGGTTTACGAGTACGAGGATCGAGCAATGGAAATTCTCTCTCGTCTTCAATATAAAAGTGAAACAGCAGAGCATAAGGAAGGGAAGCGTTTGGTCAATACGGGATCGGAGGAAGTGGTAAATACTACAATAAATGCTGAACAAATAGATGTCAACATGGTACAAGGTAGGAGTAGTAGTATTATTAAATTGCCTAAGCTGGAACTTCGTAAATTTAATGGAGATTTATCTAAATGGACTCCTTTTTGGGAACAATTTCGAGCGACAGTACACGAAAATGATTGTTCGAGCAGTACTATGAAATTTAATTATTTGCAAMCGCTTTTAACGGATAGKGCAGCTGCAGCTATTAGTGGATTAACGCCTTCAGAAGCTTGCYATAACGATGCTGTAGAAATGCTCCAAAATCAATTTGGCAATCAAAATAGAATTATTGACACATATGTCAACAAACTGTTAGCTATAAATCCAATACGAAATCGAAACGACGTATACAGCTTGCGAAATTTGTACAATACGGCCTCATCGGTTACAAGAACGTTTAAATCTTTAGGTGTCAACTCTTCAGAATATGGTATGATCGTAAAATCAGTATTGTTGAAAAATATCCCATATGCTACAAAAATAGATTATCACAGAAAATTTCCTATTGAAACAACCAAAGACGTTAATATTGAAATAGAAGAACTTCAATTCAAGAAATTGTTCCATCAAAATCATCATGATAGGAAAGAATTTACTGCTTCAAGTTTATTGTCCAGCGTAGATACAAACTGTCTGTTTTGCGATGCTAAAGATCACAATTTGTTGTACTTCCTATCTATCACTAGATCAGAAAAAGGCAATTCTCAAGAAAAATGATAGATGTTTCCGATGTTTAAAGCCAAATCATTCATCGAAATACTGTAAAAGTAAGGTTTCATGTGATAAAGGACGACACCTAACTGTAATTTGTGATCCGAATTATTCAATAAATAAAACAGCGCCAGGAAGCGAAGGTCATAGTCAAGCCTTGAATAATCTTCTAACTAAATCTGATGGAAAGCAGACCGTTTTACTTCAAACAGCTAAAGCTTTCATTTTTAAAGAGCCAAATATAGAAAGAAAGGACTTATTTGTTCGGTTAATAATAGATGGTGGAAGTCAACTAAGTTACATAAAAGAAAGTATAGCAAGGGAACTGAATTTAAAAATTTTGGGAAGTCAGAAGTTGACTGTTATACAATTTGGTTGTAATATTAAAAGCTCCCCTATTGTTTATAATAAAGTGGAAGTTCATATGCTATCTCAGTACAATAATGTTCCTATTACTATTACCGCTATAGAAGTTCCTGAAATATGTCTAGATGCATTAGAAGTACCTCGCACTGATAATCCAACGATCAATTCCCTGGCTTTAGCAGATGTTTGTATTGGAAATAGCAGTATAGTACCGGGGTTATCTTTATTAATTGGAGCTGATTATTATTGGAAGGTTGTAACTGGTGAAAATATTAGATTATCAAATAACTTAACTGCCGTAAACACTAAATTTGGTTGGACTATTCATGGACCATCTAATGTAATTGCTGAAGATATTAACGTAAATTTAGTAACGACTTTGCATACTCATTATAATGACAGTAAAAAAGAAATAAGTGTAAAGAAATTTTGGGATTTAGAAACTATCGGAATACACGCTAATGAGAACAAATATAATAAAAAAATATCGGAAAATTTCATTGAAAATAAAATAAAGTTTACAAAAGATAGATACGATGATGGAAAGATGACTCACATCTTGACAATAATTATAAGAACGCATTTGTACGACTTAAACTACTCACTTCAAAACTAATAAAGAACGGAAAGTTAATTGAATATGACAAAGCAGTACGAAGCTACGAGAATATGAAGTTTGCTGAAAAAGTGCCTACCGAAGAAAATTTTCAAGGAAATATATTGTTACGATACAAGAATCTCCTGACGCATTCAAAATAGACGGATGCCAGGTCAAGCATCCGAGTACCCTGACGTCAACCTGCTGATGCAGCATCCCCGGGCAACAGCCGTGAACATCGTTTGGCGACAACTCTACTATCAGCGTTCACAAGATAAAGACCTTATCCTTTATCAGTCATCTGTTGTGATAAGACTTTGTTCTTGTAACCAAATAGTAAATAAAAATAATTTTTAAAAACGTATTTCCCGATTCGTGGAACATAACTGGCGCTGCGGACAGGATCTCACAACTGGCACCCCAAATTCCATTGGTGAGGCTGACCCACTCGAGAGTGACTTCTTCCTCGGAGAATTCGGAGCCAGGCGGCTATCAAGTCATCGTGTGAGATCGAACAGGCGAAGAAGAAAACCATCTAGGGGCAAACTCGCTAGAGGATCGATATGCGCATCTTGGTGCTGTAAGTCCTTTGTTTTTCTTTTTCATAGTTAAGTAATTGCTTTATAAATTTTAAAATCGCTTAAATGAGTGATAGCTCAGACATTGAAACAGAATTTATAGCTGATCAAGCAGAACAGTTATTAGATTTAGAGAATTCCGACTTAACTAATCAGTTTAAATCTAAGTCCAAATTTACTTTACGGGAATCCAGGTTCTCGCCGAATTACCATAAAAGTAACAATAAAGTAGATAAAATGAATCCTCCTGCACCTAACATTGTTGCACTCGCGGATAAGAATGAAATTCAAATGCTTATGCAGGCTATCCCAGAATACTATCCGGGCCAAAACCTGTCAATTTTTATAACCGAAGTTGATAATTTACTAACACACCTGAACGGACGATTAACACCAGATTTAAGCTACGCTGTTAATTTTTCAATCAGGTCTAAAATAAAAGGGGACGCTAGAGAATTTATAGCGTACCTCAATGCTTCCGATTGGACAAGTATTAGGGCCGCTTTGCTACAAAAATACGGTGATCAGAGAAATGAAGAACTCTTGACATCTGCTTTGAGGCAATGCGTACAATTAAAAGGAGAAAATTATTTAGATTATTACAGCAGAGTACTAAAGTCGTTTAACGCTCTTATGCAGTACATCACGCTGAATGAAACTGACAAAAATTACCTAACATTTAAATCTGTAGAATACAATCGTTTGGCATTAAAAACATTTCAAGTTGGATTATTAGAACCTTACAGGAGCTATTTAAGCCACTTTGAAATGGACTCAATTGAACAGTGCATTAATAAATGCAGATTGTATGATAACAGAAAACAAGAATGGGAATATTCAGAATTTTTACGTAGGACACAACAATATCCAGAATCGCAAAATAAAAACAAAAATAGAGTTATTCAACAAACAATGCCTTTTCAAAATTCGCAGTCTGGACGATTTATACCCCATCAAATAAACAGAAATGCCACCAGTTCGTTTGCTTTAGCACAAACTCCCCAAAGTAGTCAAAATTTGCAATCGCAAGGTTTTGCTGGACCAATAAATAAGCCGTTAGCTCAACCGACAAAATTTCCAACAAACCGACAAGTCTTTGGTACTAAAGCAGGACTAGTATATTAGGACAACCGAAACCGACACCCATGTCAGTGCAAACTCGTTTAACCACGAAACCAAATTCTTTTCAAAATAGAAACAATTGGCCTGCCTTCTCTAACAATAGATCTAGACCTACTTTTACTAGTGAGGAATTGTTTAACGTAGAAATGGATGACTCGGATCAAATCGAACAAAATAATGAGGAATTAGAACAAAATTTACCCGAAAATTTTGATTATGACGAAAATGACGAAAATTTTCAAATAGTGGCCTCGGAACAAGAAATGTCAGAATAGTAGATTTAAATTCTTTAACTACACATCCAAAACTACCGTTTATTTATCTTCCGGAACTCGATTTGAAAATATTGATTGATTCAGGAGCATCAAATTCTATAATTAATCCAAAACCAGCAATCGAAAAATTTTCAAAGTATTTTTATAGAAAACAATTTGTGGTAACAGGTTTAGGACGACAAATTACTTCTGATAAAAATATTTGTGTTCCACTACTTTCAGAACTGGGCATAAACAATTCGATTCATTTTCATGTAATAAATTGGCACTCGAAATTTGACGCGCTTATTGGTAGTGATGATTTAATGAATTTAGGCGGAACGATAGACTACAAAAATAACAAACTCGTAATTAATGACATTGAAATTCCATTTTATTTCGGCTACGTCTCGAAAAAAATCACACCACGAAAATCTACTGGATGTGATTGCATCAGGATCCCAGTTTCAATAGAAAATGGTGAAGTAATCTTCCCAGAAACTAAGATTACCGAAAATGTTTGCACTCCACAATCAGTAGTAATTGCTAACGAGGGTTACTGTTTATTTCCTTTGGACGAACCTCTAGAATTAGATATAAACTTTACAGAACGTATTGACGTTACTCCTCTAACTAGAGACGACATTTCGGAACCCCCTAAAATTAATAATCAAAAATCGAAAATCTCTGACGTGATTAGAACTTCACATTTAAATTTAGAAGAAAAGCAAGCAATACTGAAACTTTGCAAGAATTACCATGATTTGTTCTACCACGAAGACTCTGACTTGACATTCACTAACGCGGTAAAGCACGAAATTAGAACCATCGATGAGGAACCAGTTTACGTGAAATCATTTAGGCACCCGTATGCAATGAGAACCGAAATTCAAAATCAGATCGAAAAATTATTGGACAAAAACATAATTAGACCATCTATATCACCTTATAGCGCACCTGTCTGGCTAGTACCCAAAAAGGCTGATGCGTCTGGAAAGAAAAAATTTCGGCTAGTTATTGACTATAGAAAACTAAATTCCAAAACAATCGAAGATAAATATCCTTTACCACGGATAGAAGAAATTCTTGACAGTTTAGACAAATGCACCTATTTTTCGACATTGGACCTTGCTCAAGGCTTCCACCAAATTGAAATGCATCCAAATTCGATTGAAAAAACTGCGTTCTCCGTCAACAATGGGCACTATGAGTACGTTCGTATGCCATTTGGTTTAAAATCGGCGCCTAGTACTTTTCAAAGGGTCATGGACAACGTCCTAAGGGACTACATCTATAAAATTTGTTTCGTCTACATGGACGATATTGTTATATTTTCAAAGTCTCTGCAGGAGCACGTCCACCACATTAAATTGATTTTCGACAAACTACGTCAGTTTAACCTAAAAATACAATTAGACAAGTCCGAATTTCTGTGTAGAAATGTTGCATTTTTAGGCCACGTGATTACTCCGACCGGTATCAAACCTAACCCTCTCAAAATTGAAGCTGTTGTAAAATTTCCAATACCCAAAAACGTTAAGGAAATTAAATCCTTTTTAGGCTTGATAGGGTACTATCGAAGGTTCATTTCAAATTTCGCCAAAGTAGTTTCACCGTTCACTAAATGCTTAAAAAAAGGAGCAAAAATTAACATAGACGACCCAGATTATATCTCAGCGTTTGAATTATGCAAAGAACTTTTGACAAATGCACCGATTTTGGCTTACCCCGATTTTAACAAACAATTTAAATTAACGACAGATGCTTCCAATATTGCTATTGGTGGTGTTTTATCTCAAAGTGACAGACCAATCGCCTATTATTCGAGGACTCTAAATTCAGCAGAAAAAAATTATTCAACCATTGAAAAGGAACTTCTCGCAATTTTAGCTTGCACCAAACACTTTCGGCCTTATCTGTACGGACAAAATTTCATCATAGAAACCGACCACAATCCGTTAGTTTGGTTGTATAAAATCAGAGAACCAAATTCTAGACTTATACGCTGGAAACTTAAATTAGAAGAGTTCAATTTTCAAATCGTTTATAAAAAGGGTAAAGATAACAAAGTCGCGGACGCTTTATCCAGAGTTGAAATAAATAATAAAGAAACCGAAGACACTGAATCTATGGTACCAAATATTGACGAACTTCCTGAACTTACTAACGAGGATCTTGACCAAATTTTAAATTCACAAATTGATAACCCTCAAGCAATTTCGAATGACATTAATGAACTAGAAAACGACGGCCCACAAGCTGACAATAATTCAAATCTGGAAACAGTTCATTCAACGCAAGAAGATAATGGAAAAGTTATTCCCATATCTGAACAAATTGTAAATGTTTTTTCGAACAGATTAATATTAAATATTGGTGAACAGTATCAGTGCAGATACACCAAACCTTTTAACAAAAATACTTATAAAGTGACCATCCGCGCTAATGCTATTAATGAAGACCTCACAAAATTAATAAGAGAAATATTCAAACCAAATGCATTTTATGGGATCTATTTTATCGATGAAGCGTTAAAGTTGCCATTTAACAAAATTTGTAAAGAAATATTTAATTATTCCGTCAAAATATTTATAAGTAACGTTTACAGTAGAGATATAACGAATACTGAAGAACAAAAAGATTTGGTATTAGAGTATCACGAAAGAACACACAATGGCATAACGGAAACCTTTAAGCAACTGAAGAAGAAATATTTTTGGCCAAAAATGAAAGAAATAATCACAGAAATAATTAATTCCTGTGAGACTTGTTTACAATCTAAGTATGAAAGGCAACCATACAAATTAAAGTTTKCTGGTCCACTACTTGCCAAAAGACCATTTGAAGTATTACATTTAGATACATTTTCGTTTTCAAATTCTAAATTTTTAACAATCATTGACCTCTTTTCTCGGTATGCACAAGCGTATCTAATTAAAGATGGTACGGGCTTGACGATTCTTAATAAATTTAAGCATTTTCTATCCCATCATAACATTCCGCAAAAGGTTGTTTGTGATGAAGGCAGAGAATTTCAAAATAATACTTTCAAAGAATTTTGTAAATTAAATAAAATAGATTTACATTTTACAACAGTAAATAACCCGAGTTCCAATTCACCCATTGAGCGATTGCACTCAACTATTTTGGAGAAATTAAGAATACTCAGGATCAAAAACCCTCATGAGCTTCCATCTAATCTTATGATTTCGGCTATACTTATCTACAATCAGTCTATCCATTCGTCGACGGGATTTTCACCATTTCATTTATTATACGGTCCTTACGAAAGACAGCCAGAATTCGATTTAGAAATGACTATATTCGAACAATATAATCAAAAAAGGAAAGAAGAGGTTTTACCGTTTTACGATCAGGTCTATTTAAAAAATAAGGCGAAAGCACAGCAAATTTTGGAGAAAAGAAACGAAAATTTAAACGACCCCCCTCAATTAGAACAGACAGACGTGTACGTTAAAAGATCGCGTCCGAGAAAGACAGACCCTCCTTACGAAAAGTTGTCAGTAGAGAAACAAATGCAAAGTAAATTATTTGGTAAAACTCAGAAAGCAAATCAAACAACGGCACATGTAAAGAAAATAAAACGGCTAAGACATAAATCTTCTTTGCAGGACTCTGATCTTCTGGATCCCATTGATCCGGCAGTTCCAGGCCCTTCAGGTCTCAACAATAAGGAATAATGGCTATTTTCAAGAACCCCTAGGGCAAGTTAAAATTTTGGATCATTACCATAATTTCTTATTTTACGTAAACATGACTAAAATGGAACACACCTTTGATAAATTAGTTACCAATATGCTAGCATTAAAACGCAGAAGCTTTGCAGATACTTTACTAAGCAAAGTATTTAATCAACTTTGGGTTAATGTTAACGAAGCTAAAAAGCTGCTCAACAAACTTAATTATAAAAGACCGAAAAGAGCATTAATTAGTGTTCTGGGTCACGCAATAAAATTTATAACAGGAAATTTAGACGATAACGATTTGCAAAACATAAACGAAAACCTGGATCGCCTATATCAAAATCAAAATTCAGAATTAAAACAAATTAATAAAATAACATCCTTTGCAAATCACCTTACACGTAGATATTCAGACGACTTGCGTACTTTGTCTCAATCAATAAACGAAACGCAGTTACTGCTACAAAATTCACAAAAATCAGAAGAAATCAAGCTATTAATTGAAAACGAAATTTATCAGTCTCTGAATTTATTAAATCTGTTGCAAATGTTAGAGCGAACAATAAGTCTTTCTTGGTCAACGACTCCAAATTTAGAACTATTTAATGTTAAAGATTTATTGGAAATACATGACTATTTAGGCAATATCTATAGATTATCTCAACTTTTACCTTTTGATCAAATTCATTTGTACAAAATATTAGAAAAAGCGAAATTATTTGTGATAGGTACAAATAAAGCAATTACTTTCCTTTTAAAATTCCCCATCTTAAAACCGTTTGCTGCAAATTACTATCGAATTTATCCTGTACCGAATCACCAAGATGTTGCAATCGTACCGCCTAGGAGATATCTACTTGAATTTAGTAATTCTTCATACTGGACCGACGAAGATTGCGCAGATTTCGACAACTTAATTTTATGCCAACAGCAACCAACCACCGAAAAATGTCTTTTACCAGATGTTCGACTCTGCACGACTATCAAGATTACGAACAACTACAAGGTGAGCCACAGTCTCAAGAATCATCAGCTGATGGTCCTATTCAAAGAAGCTGAAGAAGTAATTGAAGATTGCCAGGGAGAACTAAACCGAAAATGGATCGCGGGGGCTAATTTACTGAGCTCTTCATGTAAAATTATTATTGGAACATCAGTATTCTACAATGTCACACCGATATTCGAAATACAACCACCAAGCTTGGTTGAAGAGACCCTACAATTTACTCGGGGAATGAAGCTACACCCCAGGCACTTAGAAGATCCAACGGACCTAATAGAAGAGAGCGAGGATCTGCAAGAAAAACCGTTACACCTACAACCCTTGGTCCACATAGTCCACTACTCCATCTCACTATTTGTTATCTTATGTCTAATAGCCATAATGATTTTAGCAATCAAATACCGCAGTCGCATCATGGAGCTACTTTGCAAGCCAAGAAAAGTTATCCGAATCAAGTGGGCGCCCAAATCTCAAAATTTGAACGAGGACGTTCAAACTTAAGGGGGAAGGTGTTACGATACAAGAATCTCCTGACGCATTCAAAATAGACGGATGCCAGGTCAAGCATCCGAGTACCCTGACGTCAACCTGCTGATGCAGCATCCCCGGGCAACAGCCGKGAACATCGTTTGGCGACAACTCTACTATCAGCGTTCACAAGATAAAGACCTTGTCCTTTATCAGTCAWCTGTTGTGATAAGACTTTGTTCTTGTAACCAAATAGTAAATAAAAATAATTTTTAAAAACGTATTTCCCGATTCGTGGAACATAACTATATATTACATGCCTCATAAATCAGTTTATCGTGAAAGTAGCGCTACTACAAAACTGCGTGTGGTTTTTGATGCTTCTTCACATGCGCCAGGTTATTCGTCGTTAAATGAACACTTACTTATTGGAGAAAAATTTGTACATAATTTATTACAACTTTTATTGAATTTTCGTGTTGGTGAAATTGCAATAACTGCTGATATCGAAAAGGCTTTCTTACAAATAGGTGTACGAGAAAAATATAGAAACGTGCAACGATATTTATGGTACGATGAGCCAATATCCGACACTAATAAATTACCGAAAATTGGAAAATATCGAATGACACGTGTTATATTTGGTATAGCAAGTAGTCCGTTTCTTTTAGCTGCTACTCTACAAAAACATTTTAATGCCCAAGAGGAAGACTTTAAACAAGTTTGTGAGTTATTAAAAGAATCTTTCTATGTGGACGATTGTGTGATTGCTATGGATGGAGTAGATAATGCAATAAACATTTATGGTAAAGCTAAAATTTTACTAAAACGTGCTGGAATGAATTTGCGAAAGTGGGAGACAAATAATCAAACGCTATTACAACATTTTGATGACGTAACGGAAAGTACAAAATACGTTAAGATATTAGGTGTAGTTTGGGACAAATATAGTGACAAGCTGTCTGTAAATTTATCATCAGTTTTGGACTTTCACGAAAGAAATGGTGCTACAACTATAAGAATAGCCCTGCAGATCATATCGAGTGTTTTCGACCCGCTTGGTATTCTTGGACCGTTTACAATCAAAGCAAAAATATTAATACAAAAGATATGGAAGTTAAACCTAGTGTGGGATTGTGAGCTACCGACAGATCTGTTGAACGAATGGACTAATTGGTGTTTCGAATTAAAGAAATTACAACATTTTAGCATTCCTAGATTAATAACAAAAATTCATGAGGAAGTAGAGCTTCATGTTTTCTCAGGCGCAAGTAAACAAGCATACGGTGCAGTAGCTTATTTAAAACTGGAACGCAGTGGGGAACCGAGTGTCGGATTTTTGGTTGCGAAAAATCGAGTTGCTCCCTTAAAAACTGACACTTCTGACGAATTAAGCTTACCACGCATGGAATCAACAGCTTGCGTGTGTGCAGCCAGATTGAAAAGTTACATAATGCAATCCATGAAAATTAAGCCAAAAAATACTTTTTTATGGAGCGATTCTAAAATATCGTTATATTGGATTAAGGGAACATATTCAAAGTGGAAGCCATACGTGAGTAATCGTGTACGAGAAATTCAAAATACCACTCGTGATAGTGTTTGGAGGCACTGTCCTGGCAAAGAAAATCCTGCAGATCTTTTAACAAGAGGTACTGCATCGGTACTACAAAATTCTCAATTGTGGTTGAATGGCCCTAAGTGGTTAAGCAAAAATAAGATCGAATGGCCTGCCGATGATATAAGTAGTGTGGACAAATACAGTAATAATTTACTCACCATGTCTCTGACTAGTATAAATGTAGATGTTCCTTCAACTACTTTATTCCCAATTCAGAACTATGAAAAGTTAGAGAAAATTATTCGAATAACGTCATATGTTCAACGGTTTTTTCTGAAGAATAAAAAGAAACATATAACAATACAGGAATTGAAGAAAGCCGAACAATATTGGATTAAGCAAAATCAACAAACGTATTATATGGAAGAAATCAATTGTTTAAAAGCAACTAAATGTGTCCAAAGAAGTTCGAAAATTCATAATTTAACACCATTTTTAGATAATGAAGGAATTATTCGTTTAAAAGGAAGACTACATGAATCGAATTTGAGTTTTGAACAGCGACATCCAATAATTTTACCTAAAAATGCTGAATTTGTGAAAAAACTGATCTGGCAAAAACATAGAGAAATGTCTGCACGGTGGTGTAAATCTAATGCTTTCGACATTAAGGAATAAATTTTGGATTGTTCAAGGCAGACAAGCAGTAAAGTCAATAATTAGAACTTGTGTGATGTGTAGAAGGCTCAGGGGTAAACTACCTAGTGAAACTTTTGCACCCCTGCCCAAAATGAGAGTGACAGAAGCACATCCTTTTGATCATACCGGTATAGATTTTGCAGGACCGTTATACGTCAAATCTTCGAACAGTTTACGAAATAAAGTTTACATAATGCTGTTTACTTGTGCAGTGACTAGAGCTGTACATTTAGAAGCAGTTTTAAGTATTTCAACCGAGAGCTGTATAAGCGGTTTAAGAAGATTTGTAAGTCGGCGAGGAACTCCAACTGCCATTTACTCTGATAATGCAGCTGCATTCAAAAGAGCAGAATTGGAGTTAAAAGCATTATTTCAGTTCTTTGAAAATAAGAATATACAAGAATTTTTCCAAATTAAGCGTATCGAAGGAAATATATTGTTGAACGTGCGGCTTGGTGGGGCGAATTTTGGGAAAGGATGGTTAGGACAGTTAAAAACAGCCTGAAAGTTGCTGTTGGGAAGACGCTTCTAGACAATGATGAACTTCAAACAATTTTAGCTGAAGTCGAGGCTACAATAAATTCTAGACCATTAACTTATATAGATGACGATCCCACCAATCTAGTAATTCTAAAACCATCGAATTTCTTACTAGGTAACGATAAAACTTGTGGATTACCTAATGTTGAACATCGATATGTATGTCAAAAGTCTTATTGAAACTGGAAACTGCGACAAAAAATTAACTTAAAATTTTGGAAGATTTGGTCAAGCGAGTATTTGAAGGAATTAAGATCTATGCACATGAATGTAGAACCTGGTTCAACATGTTTCAAAATTAACGACATCGTTTTGCTCCAAGAAGTTAATACACCACGATTACCATGGAAAATGGGTTGTGTGCTCTCTATTTATCCCGGACGAGACAATCGAGTGAGGGCGTGCGAAGTTCTTTTGGCCAACGGTAACAAAATAAGGCGACCCATACAGATGTTGTGTCCATTAGAAGTACAATCTTTAGATGACGATGCCAATCTTCCCAGCAATGCGGCGGGGAGAATGTAAGAAATAAATACGAGGATGCTATAAAAAGTTATTGTCATACTGACATAGATAAATAAAATAATTATCGTTGTATTAAAAAGTACAAAATAAACGGAACGCATATAAAAGATCGTTATAATTCATTACAAGTTTATCCTCATACTGATTATTGTTGTGTAGTGTATTACTTTTTTTTGACTCAAAATAATAAAAATCGTCTCCAGCGAGTGCAGAATGCCTGTATGAGGTTTGTTTGTCGTATTTAATTTGGTGAACATGTTACACCTTACATACGTCATTTGGAGCAGTTGAAAGTTGAGTCCCGAATATGTTTTTTGATGCCTGTATTAGCTCATAATGTTATATATTCAGAAAAACCTAATTACCTGTACAATCTTTTATCACGAAGATACCAGCAACACAATGTTAATGTTCGTAGTATAAATATGTTCCACGTGCCTCGGCACCATACTTATAAATATGTTTATTAAACAAATGCATTGATTACGTGGAAGAACCACCTCATAGATTTAGAGTATTATGCTACAATTTGTACAAGAACGGTAACTTGTACCTCAAAGTCATTGATATTTTAGTTTTATATTTAAGCTGCGTCTTTATTATTGTTAGCAATAGTAGTAGTGGTAGATTAGCATAATTATTATTTAGTTTTATATTGTAGGGCGGTGGAGGAAGATAGTTGCAACTATCCGCTTACCCTTTGTTCTTAACAATAAAGATTATTATTATTATTATTATTATTATTATTATTATTATTACTATTATTATTATTATTAAAAACAACTAACAGTTTCAATGGCCATGTAAACTGGTGAGAATTATTATGATCTGGGTGAGGTGTCGTGTACCCATGTTGTTTTGAGCAGTAACCATGTTTATGCTGTTTGAAGTGCTAGTAATTTGCTCACAAATGTGATAACCTTAGTCGCAGTAACAACACTGTTACTGTCAGTGGCATGCCCTATACCGACACCGTCGTTAGCAAGACATTATTGTTGATATGCGTTGTTATTTTTCGTATGTTACCTACTTTGTACTTACAATACGTTATGCAAAATTACCCCAAGTTTTTTGCAGTACAAATGTAACCAGTGATGGGCGTTTACACGTAAATTATAATTTTCTACGTTACAAGTGTAGAAAATGTAGATAAAGCACTTTGGCGTAGATTTTTGGTAGACAATGTAAGACGAGTATATTATGGCTAAAATGTATCAAGTACCTACCAAAACTGAATGGAAATTATTATGTTCTAATTTCCCTGTTTTTTTTTCACTTCACCTTGTGTCGACTACCGTTTAATTTCATATTTGTATAACAAACTTGCATATCATGTTTGAATAAATCATCGTGGTATCCAAATGGTTTTTTTACTTCTTTGGGACATATAAAAGACAAAGCATATGTTTCTAAATCTTTTCTTCCATGACTATATTAGGTTTATTTCTAAGAAGGCTACTTTTTACATGCTACAAATTCGGAACTACATGCTTTACATACAAGTTGATTTTTCTTCAGAGAAAGGTATTTCCTACTTGCGTCCAGAGATCAACATGTACCTAGCTCAGCAATAAGAACTGCTTATATACCCTTTCAACACAGCACAATAAAACTGACCTGCGATTAGAAAAGTTGCGGTAAAGAATAAGAGTAGGAGTAAAATTGCCCGCCTGTTTCCGTTTATAGGGAAATCACATTTTGCAATCATTGAGGAGTGCATTTGGTCTACTGACTCTACTGAGAGCTCCGAAGTGCTTTTGACAACACACTTGTCCTGCTTAGTCAAGTCTTCTGAGCAGTATCGGTGATAAACACCATTAAAAAACTAAAATATTTCTAGATTTCTGTTTATCTACACATTACTATTGTCTACAGTAGACTTTCAAAGTAGAATATTACATAGTTTACGCGTAGATAACGGCGTAATCTACATGGCGTATTCTACGCGCCCATCACTGAATGTAACCAATGTGGTATATAGGTATGGATATCGGATATATAATATACTAGGTAAAGTTGCTCAGTGACTGATGGGGGGTTGTGGAATCTAACCTCACTCTTAGAAATTTCTAATTTTTGATCATTTTTATTTTATTATGTGCCTAAGTACGTCCCTGGATCGCTACTTTACACTTCCAGGTTCTGGGATACCGCAACGGCTAGTGTCATCAGCTGCATCAGCGAATTCCTTCAGCTGTGCACCTAAGATCATGTAATTCTACATTATAATAATTATACGTAGTTTAGATTTTGAATGTTTAGAACTTATTTTACAGGTGATACACAAAATGTTTGACTCGCAGTTTTTTGAACACGGAATCCGTTCTCTAACGCAATAATGGAGAGGCGCTGCGATTAAGGAAAAGGATCCCAAGAAGTAACAGCAATAAGACGTTATTTAACTAGCGCTGCGAACAGAATTGGCGTACGGGTTCGTATAAGAAGAAATTCTTGTAAAGAACTCATTTCAGTTCTTTAACGCCAATTTCGAATTATTTGCAACAAAGCAGCGACATCATTTTATTATGGAAAACAAAGCCCTGTTGATACGAAAGTAGAAAAAATCTTCACCTGTAGACAAGGCTTTTTAACGGAAGTACCAGATAGGCAAGGACTCCGAAGCTATTGGTAACACAAGGCGAAAGAGTACAAGACATTGGTTGAAGAAAACAAAAATTATTTGGACTATTGTGACGAACGACATGCTTCTTTCGTAGAGGCTGTAAGGTTTTAACCTAGCCTAATCCCTAATCGTTAGTTAAGAGAAACACAGAAATCCATTTAAATACTTCAAATGCCCAGAAATGTTGACGTGAAATTAATCAAAGGATCAATATTCACTCCTTATTCAACTTCAATTTGTCATTCATTAGATTTAAGTGAAACAAGCCGTTTTTAACAATTGTTACGTAAAAACTCGTTTATTTGGTTTGGTTTGTATTTGGTTTATTTGGTTTGGTTTGTATTTGGTTTATTTGGTTTGGTTTGTATTTGGTTTATTTGGTGAGCAAATAAGAGAGGTGGCCGGTCATATCTCATAAACCAGTAGCCCTAGAGCTTTGAGGTAAAAATTTTTTTAAGCAAAGGAGCCAAGAGAAATTGCTGGAAAATATTTTCGAATTTGTAAAGTGACCGCTAGAGGGCGCTGTGGTACCTCCAAATTACAAAATTAATGTTTGTGTCATTTTTAGCCTAATAAATGCGGTATTAAACATTTTCAGATTGTTTGGACTAAAATCTACCATTTTTGTTTAGAAAATTCTCTTGTTTAATGTCAAATAAAGGAGTGGGGGGGGTGAATATTAATATAGAAAATCGCTTATATTTCAGGTTTGGCTTGACCGATTTTAACCAACGAGGTGTCATTTTCAAGAGCTTATGTGCCTTTATAAAAAGCAATTTTAAGTGTCAGAACATAGTTTGTGTGTTGACCGCAAGAGGGCGTTTCTTGAAGTTACTACCTAAATATCAATTTTTCTCGAAATTTTCAAATGCAAAGTTATAAGGCTGTTTAGTTTATTAAAAGAACAATTAAATATAGACTAATATGGTGAAAACCGCACCATTTAAAAAATTCGAGAAAAATCGATATTTAGATAGTAATTTCAGAAAAGGCCCTCTTGCGGTCAACACACAAACTATGTTCTGACACTTAAAATTGCTTTTTATAAAAGCGCATAAGCTTTCGAAAATGATACCTCGTTGGTTGAAATCGGTCAAGCCAAACCCAAAATATTAGCGGTTTTCTATATTAATATTCACCGGCCCCCACTCCTTTATTTGATATTTAAGAATAAAATGTTCTAAACAAAAATGATAGATTTTAGTCCAAACAATCTTAATTGCTGGAAAATATTTTCGAGTTGGTAAAGTGACCACTAGGGGGCGCTGTGGCACCTCCAAATTACAAAATTAATGTTTATATCATTTTTAGCCTAATAAATGTGCGGTATTAAGCATTTTAAGATTGCTTGGACTGAAATCTACCATTTTTGTTTAGAACATTTTTTTTGTTAAATGTCACATAAAGGAGTGGGGGGCGGATAAATATTAATATAGAAAACCGCTTATATTTCAGGTTTAGTTTGACCGATTCCAACCAGCGAGGTGTCATCTTCAAGAGCTTATGTGCCTTTATAAAAAGCAATTTTAACTGTCAGAACATAGTTTGCGTGGTGAGCGCAAGAGGGCGTTTCTGAAATTACTACCTAAAATCGATTTTTCTCGAAATGGGTGGTCCAGTTACGGTGCTCATCTAATCGATGACTTTATTTGGAGTTTTAGAAAAAAAAATGTTTTTAACTAAGGATTTAGCAACCAAGGAGTGTACACGATAAAGCAATATAGCGTATTTATGCAGCGTTGCCAGATTTTGAGTAATGAACCAAACTTGCATTTTTTTAAATAGAACCACCTACTTTTTATGCCGGATTCTGATTGCGCATCAAATTCTGAGCGAAGATTATTAAGATACATGTGCCCTAAAATTAACGATTTCTGGTGGTGGGTGGTCCAGTTATCCTGCTCACCCAATTGACGGCTTTATTTGATTTTTCGGAAAAAATGTTTTAAATAAAAGTTGTAGCAACCAAGGAGTACTCGATAACGCGATATAGCACATTTACAGTCTTGTCAGCTACAGACTATATGAAAAACGCATGCTTTTTAATCTAGATTTCGCCGACTCCCAAAATTACTTATAGATGTGTATGTGCTTTACAGCACGATGTTCTACATAAATATGCAAATATTTGCATAATAATCGGAAACTGATCATTTTTTTGAGTAATTTTACGGGGGCTGGTTGGACATATTTTTATAGTTGCAGCTATCCGGTGACACAAAAGACTATTTCTATGCTGAATCGAAGGGTTTGAAATGTATTGCAACAGATCAGAAACTATTTCATCATAGCTGCATATTTTCCCAAATTCAAAACAGTCACTTAGTCTAGCTCTAATGTACATATAAAAGCACGCTAGGGACTTCGAAATTTGAGTGCGATTAAAGTAAATGACTATTGTTTCAAGATGCAGTTCACACTGTTGCAATAAATGAAATTATAAACATAACTACATAAGGTATAACGGTTATTAACTTGGTAGTATGCAATAATTATTGCGTCAATCTGTCAAAATTAATTTAATGAGTATAACTAATTAACTGCCGCAACTTTAAAGTTGTATGAACAATCCGTCTGTGTAAAATCATATTAAAACATGTTATAGGTACTGTAGTTGCTCTTACGATCGTTACGTCCTCAGAAAGTGTTCATTATAGCTTTTAGGTATTCAGCATTATTAGTTTTCACATAAGGACTAACGTCATAACGTCAAGCGACAAAAAGGTATGAGCGAAAATATAAGCGCTAATGATACGTTATACTTGTTTGAACTGCTTAAGTTTTGATTTCAATTCCTCTATAAAATTACTTTTCTAACACGACCCTAAGAGAAATTAACAATGTTCACTGATTTATTTATTTATTTATTTATTAACTAGGCGTCACAATAAAGAAACGCATCCTCCATATATGCTCGTAAATTAATCGACGCCTAATTCTGATATTAATGCCCATAGATTGCAGACAGCATGTGACGTATTCGATATAGTTCCTAAAAATTAGGGTAAAAAAACTAAGATTATACCTTGCAATCAACTGAAAATAAATGACATTAAATAATATGAATCCATTTGATTATTTTTTTATGATTACAACATTGCTGTTGAGATTATCCACTTATAAGAACAAACCTTATACTGCCGATTTTCAAATAAAGGTTAGTTTTATTAAAAAATAACGTATGGTGTTCTCTAAACAATATTCTGCCGCTAAGGGTTTAACAGTTTAAAGCTATCTTCTGGGGAAAGTGAAATTTTCTTTCAGTATGGTAAATCAATAGAGAGTCGTTTGTTCTACAAAAGCTACTTTCTTTCGGAATCGTTTATCTTCTAACACAAGCTGATCCCTTAAAATTATCTAATTCTGAATTCCAGTATGAGCGGATACACGAGGAATTATATAATCTTTCGTAGATACCTTTAAAGGCTTTCCAGCGTAGAAGGCAGTAAGTCAACCAAAGCACGCATTCCTTACCGGAACATACGAAAGAATGTCTTGTGTCCGCATACTTTCGCATAAGTACAGTACATAATAAAACTGCTACGTAACTTACACGGTATTCGGTTAAGGTTAAGAAGTCATGTAGGAGATTTGCCAGAAATCTCGTAACTTTATTGAAGTGTCTGAAATGCGTGTCTCAAATATGGGGAAATGTAAATTGCACAATTTTGAAAACTGGTGCATCAATTAATTCAGATAATCCCACTGGAAGTAAAATATGCATAAGCTGCTACAACTTATTGTAATTTCAGATATATCTTGTGGGTGCCTTATTTTATATGGAACACACTGCTTTTTTGGGGTCAGCGAATAAATTAAGTTTATTCAAGATTATCTACATCTAATACCCGATCTCTTTAAAACTCAGTGACCAATAATAACGCTTAAAATTTGGGGTTTGATTTGAGGTTAATACCGCGATCAAATTGATCTGGGTTTGTGCAACCGGCCGTTAATGTATTGGGGACTGCTCTCCCCACAGCTGTTATCACCGCCTTTATCATTTCCTCACAGCTTTAGCATAAACGCAATTCAAGTTGTTCTGTTGCATCATCTTTGTTACAATTATGCGGCGCAAAGTAATTTAGTCATTTTTCACATAGTTTATTGCCTTTTTTATATAAATAATAAGGAAATATAATAAGGTGTGCGACTATTTTAGGGCAAGCAAGCTTATTATGCTGAAATTAATTAAATCAGATACCTTCCTGCCACCGACGACACTTGGGACTTTATTTTAAAGAAAAACAACGTGATTAATCACGTCTGCAATTACGTCTGCCTGATATTACAGAAAGAAAGGTTGAAGTATATCTTAACCTGCCAACATTTAATCCTAAAAAAATACTCATCTAGAGTGGCTTGTCCCAGATGCTGCTGCAGTCAATAAAAGCCATTTAGTGTGCGCAGCTTCCATGGGTCTATACAGTGGATTTGTAAAATGTATTATTGTATTGTGTTGTTGCTAGGTTTTTATGGAGCTATTGTGTTTTTGCGATTAACCATCTTTTAGAGAAACATGGCATGCTTTGGATGCACAGATTTCCTGTTAGTTGTGAGTTATTATAAAATGCAATTTTAGACGAATACAGATCATTCCTTTTGTGAAAAATGCTACCTAATGATTAGCAAATATACAAAAACTAAGAGTTGCCTGCGACTTTGCTTGCCTAGAAGAAGATCGTATATACCAAATATCAGAATCCGACATATTTTGGAACAAATGCTAGGTAACAAATTCGGTAATAATTTTTAATCAAATATTGTGTTACTTCAACTGTAAACTAAAATCCTCAATGTTTAAATATTACTTCATCTTACTTTTCACTCATTTAGGGAAGATATTTCCTAAAATAGTGAAGCAGTTTTACTTTCCTTAAAAGGCCTGAATATAAGAGTTGGTGTACTTATTGTAATTACTTTGAAAATAATGGAAGTCATATACGAATTTTCACTACCTTTTCACAATTTTAGGGCTGTAATTTACAAAACAGTTTCATATGTACGTATTAATTTCTACACAATACCGTAAATACATAAAATGCTTTAACATGTATTTATTTATTTCAATTAAAAGGATAAAAATAAAGTTTCGTGTTTCTAGATTCAAAAATGACGGATTTCCTTGCAAACCTTCATACCCTATTTCAAACACTTAAGGGTGGAATTTACAAAAGCGCCGGAACGACTGTTTGTTTATTTAATTCTAATCGAAAGACTAAAAATAAAATTTCATGCTTCTAGCTTCAAAAATGATGGACTTCCATCCAAACTTTCATCTTATATTTCCATCCTTTTGGGATGCATAAAAAACGCTGGAACAAATTGATTTGTAATCAAAGGGTAAAAATAAAGTTTCATACTTCTCGCTTTGATAGCAATGGGCCTCTCCACAACTTTGATCCCCCTAAGGAGAGAATTTACAAAGACGCTTGATTACGTGTTTAATTATTTCAAATCTGAACAATGTAAAATTAACAATTGATAATATAAAATTAATAATGAGTGCTTAAATGTAATAAACAAAGCGCTATGGATTTTGTAATGGTAGAGGGCACAACACGGCGTTGTAGTATGCCTCTATTCGATTTAATCGTTGCAACCCGATTAATCTAATCCCATCTTTCCCAGGATGTAGTTTGGTTATTCTAGCAAAATCCTAGGGAAACGGTGCTTTTCCTTCGGTTTCTACGAAAACGATTTTATTTTATTTAATACTTTTGGACTAATCACACCATTTGCTACGTTGCTGTAACATGTGCAGATACTCTGAATGCTATCTCTTCCAAAAATCTGTCACCACTTCTTGTACAAGCTGCCATCTATTAAAGCTATTTTGAAAAATTTGAAGTTAATTAATGGTCTAATCATAATTGCTCAGAAACTAGTACTAGGTAATATTAAAATCAGGATAGTGTTATTTTTATTTCATACAAAAAAAACAGTGACAGTACAAGTATAATAAGCTAAAAATAAACTCTGCATAACTATTAGCATTAATAGCGTTAATCTTTTATAACTATTAGAATTAAAATATGGCATGTACACATAAGAACTTGAAAAAATCAGTTTAAAAGGACTACGAAAGGATAATATTTAATTAGTGATATATCCGGGCTCCTTTTTGCTCAATTTTTAAATTTTAAAGTTTTAAATTGAACTTTATTGCCAATTTGTTTGAGTATTTAGATATAAGTCGATAGATTGGAAAAATCTCAACCTCACATATAGGTGAGATAAGACAAGTTGTAATAGCTAATATCTTTAGAAGCAAACCGAACCTCTATCTATTTAACGTCGTCGTTCCAAAAATAGATTAATCTGGGACTAGAATCAAATAAATCTTCTCATCTTAGAAACTTTTCTCAAAAAAATGCCAATGTTGTATTGTCCACCTTGCGACCCACAGACTGAATACCACTATTAGAATGAAGCTCTTGTTACCGTCCCAAGTGATAACAATGCGCCATACAGAATTTTGTTCATTAGGAGCACAGCAATTACTTTACGTAGTATTCTGCAAACTTTGTAGCTTGGTAAATAACAATGGAAATAAAATTTGGCGGGAGGAACATACTTTTGAATGAAAAAGTATATTATGCATTGAAATAGTTATGAAACAGTACAGTTAGATACATTTCAGGATGCCGTTCGTATCGCTGCTAGTATGGAGTCAGAATTAGTGGGTTTAGGGGTTGATACAGTGAGGGCTAGATTTATAGACAGGGCTTTTCTAAATGAAACAAAACGGCAGCTGCCGAATTAACCTGCGGGATTCAACCGTGAGTGAAAGTCTGGGTTTTAATCAAACCGTATCTGTCGTGAACGAACGACTGCAAAAAATGGGATCGTTTCCAATAAAATAAAGCACCAAAGGATCGAAGGAAGGATAGACTTGTAAACGTTAAAATCCTACCAGCGTCTCTCCCAGTGGCGTCGACGCCTTGCCTGCTGCTAGAATTATAGCGTGGGTTTTTCTAAAACGTGACGCAAAAATCAGCAGGATAAACTTCTCGTATGGATGGATGTGGTGAGGATCAGGGCTGGTCGGAGGGAGGTGCGAGCGATGCGAACACACAAGGGCCCGCACCTTTATAGGCCAGACTGTGTCAGACTAATTTTTAAAAGCTCAAAAATGGTTCAGTGTAACAGAAGTTTAGAAAAAAAGCCATATACATATTTAATCTGATRTTTTTACATAAACTTGTTGTAGGGCACACGCATAGTCAGGAATTGGTTAGTGATATGAAAATAGTCGTGCCACGACTAAAGAGCAGATCGTCAGTTACATTTTATTTGGATTTTATTTCGATCAGCCTCCTTTGCTGTTCTGCTTTCGCTTGTAACATTGTGACACCTAGTTTGACTTTTTTAACTCTCACCTATACCAAACGAGTATTGACACTTTTATTTGATGATACCTTTTTTACATTTTAGCTGTTTATTTTTTTCATTATTGTTTTATTTGCTGTGTGCACTGATGTAAAACTTCATTTTTATGATAAATCTATTATTCACATGTTATTATTCATTATTTCTGATTTCAGAGCCACCTATAATTCGTCACTAGTTCAATTTGGAACTACCAACCCAGCACATAATGGCGCGGAGCACCCCTACCCGATGTTCCAAAGACGTCGTTTTGAAAAGCCAAATATTACAGTCAACCCGACAAAGACTGTAGATAACTGACAACCCACAAGAAAGATGCTAGTAAAGGAAAATTTGAATACTAAATCTTCGTCTTTTTGATGTGTTATGTATTAATTAGAATAATTTAGAAACATTCAAAATAATCAGAGGCATACGGGAAGAAACTGCTCGTCAAAATTTATGAAAATTCGCTGTGGTCTGTAATGATTTTGTCACATGTTGAACGAGTATAATATTAATATAAATATTTCCCTAAATGTATGTGAAAGTTAAGAAAAAAATACTAATTATTGTTATTATATTCTCTGACGACCTTTGACTACTGGTTATATTTCATAGGTACAATGTACAGCCGCGGACTTTGAAAATGAAGCCACCTAGAAGAGTTGTGTACGTAAGATAACCCATTTCCGGGCATTAGCCGAACAAATACGTATAAGCTAAAACACTAGACTTATGTATTAGTTTCCTGATTATCCTGTGTAGGTTCCTGCTGTTGAAAGCCATATTAACAACTCGATATTGTAGGGGATTAATAGTGTGTCTGACTCTATTTAGCCAAGGATTTGCATATCGGTCGCTTAGAATTAGGTTCATTCAGAAATTCAGGGGGCTGTGTATCGATTTCTCTTTAACTGCAGATAACGCTGTAGAGGCAGTAGGAGCACGATCCTGATTTGGAATAGTAGACCATTAGTGTTACCGATCAGAGGATCTATACGGCTTTGAACTGTCGGGTTATCTCCACACTTGTTCTTGCCATTAGGAGGAATGAAATGTTAAATACTGATTTACATAGACGACTATTTCAACAGACAATTAATTATTGAGAGAAGCCACCTAAGAAATATTTATGTGTAAAGAATAACTTATACTTAAAAGATATAACCGTTTCTCCCATTTCTGATGCTTTAGGGTTCCTGAACGAATTATTGCAGTTATTGCACACTTATATTTTAATGTGCGCTATCTTATTTATATACCAGTATATACATATATATCTATATTATGCGTTTACTACTATATTACCGTACAATAGTAGGTACGAGTGAGACAATATGTTTTATTAAATGTTTGTAATAAAGTACTTTATGTACTCAGTTACCATTTTTCTTAATTCCGTTGCTAAATATCTCTTCTTAGTTTAAGTACTTAGTGCGGGTTGAATTTCAAATTCAGTATTCGAGACTTGACCGTGGCGCATGGTATAATATGGCATGTTAAAATTAAAATATTTAAACTATTAAAAATAACAAGACATTGACCAAATAACAATTTATAATAATAATAATAATAATAATAATAATAATAATAATAATAATAATAATAATACGCTTTATTGTCCTACGGTATACACAATTATTCTATAAGTCCAGACAGACAATATAAGATTACCCTACAAAGCAAGCCCCGCTCAACCACTGTCGTGATACAAAATTAATATCGCCAGTGTTTCCATTAAAATTAAAATTATTACAAATGAGATTCACGGGAGCCCGCATCCTAATACAACTCTTACCCACAGTACAATAGAAAAGCGGTGTATGTCTGCTAGAAATACACGGAATACAGAGATTAATTTTAGACGGTAGCAAAGAACAATTAATGTTATTATGTAATTGGAAAATAGGTCAGTGCTCCATACTCAATTTTAGATAGCACAAGTGCAAAAAAGAGATTCCAATGCAAAATTTTTATTAAAATCCTTGGTGTTACAAATAACAAATCCCAACGTTTTATAACACTCCGAGACCGGAGTAGTAAAACGATCACTAAATTTAGATCCCATTTTATACCTGTCTTTTACAGATTCTATTCTTGTTAAGATTTGGCCGTTCGTCACATATTCATACACTAATGGAGTTTTCTCACGAGTGTAGGAAGTTACTTTGCATTTAGAAACATTCAATTTTAGGTTGTTACTTACACACCAAGTATATAAATTATCAATTTGATTTTGTGATAATACCCCATCATCTAAAGTACTAATATTTGTGTAGGTTAAGATCATCTACAAGCATTAAACAAGGGCATCTTATGATCAGTGGTAAGTCGTTAACAAATACTGAAAACAGTAGGGGCCCCAAGTTAGACTCCTGCGGTACACCAGAGGTAGGGACATATGAATTAGAGTAAAGACTACCGTAACACACATAGTGCACCCTGTTTAGTAAATACGACTTAAAAAGCGATTGCCGTGCACTAAACCCCACCATGTCTAATTTCCTTAACAAGATGTCGTGATCTATTTGATCAAACGCCTTACTGAAATCTGTGTAAAGAGTGTCAACCTCGCCACCACCGTCCAAAGTTTCGGCTGTGAATTGAAAAAGCGTGGCAAGATTTGTCACAGAGGACCTATGTTTCATAAAACCATGCTGGTTTTCTGACAGGTGTGGTCGCAATTCACAATAAATATATTTATGAACAACAGCCTCAAATAATTTTACAAAATTACATAACATCGTAATCCATCTATAGTTGCGCACGTCCCCTCTGTCACCAGCCTTGAATACAGCACAGACACGACACATTTTCCACATTTTTGGAAATGTACACTTGTTCAAGATTAGATTGAACAAAGAATACAGTGGTTCAACAAGCACACTTCAGCTTTGGAACTAAGTCTATCCCTGCCGTTTGTTTGTTCTTCAACTTTCTGTCAGCTTCCAGTAGGTATGTCCTTTCTACTTATATGCTCTAAGCTCACGCACCTATTCAACACTCTTCCGTTCACTGCGGCCACTGTCTGCTCCAGGATTTGCCGTCTGACATACACTTGCGAAATAACATGCAAAGGCACTCACTATGTCTTGTGGGTTTCTGTGCATTCCTTCATTTGAGATCATATTACTCGGTATTCTTGTCGTTCGCTTTTTTGAATTTATAAAAGACCATAGTAAATTAGGATCACAAGTTATAGCATTCTGAATGATAGTTATAGATAGACATTCGCAGTTGACAATACTTCTTTCACCTGCGATCTTAGTTGGGTGTACTTCTGCCAGTAATAATGGTTTTTGGTCTGTTTAAATTTCTTGTGCGATCTAGCTTTTAATTTTATAAGTTTAATTATTTCAGTATTATACCATCGAGGATATTTTATTTTGCGAGGTTTTCTATAACGAGGAACAAATAGATCAAAAATATCATACAGCAACGAGTAAAAATGACTGATAGCAGTCTCAGCATCAGTATGGTCCAATAAGACTGACCAGTCCACCTGGGCCAAATGTTCATACAATTGTAGGAAGTTTGCCTTCCTGAAGTTATATTCCGTATTCACAGCTGCAAATACAATTCTTTAATGCCAAGGGATGTAGTTATCAAAGGAGCCTGATGATATACATCCTCATCCACTAGCGGAGCGGAAACAGACATCGCACTACAGGCCTGGTTTGAAACTATGGGATCCAAGATGGACCCATTATCATTGACTGTGCTATTGTGTTAAGTTCTAAATAGTTTAGAAATAAATTCATATTCATGGATTTACTACTTGAATCATGGGGATCATTCCAGTTTAGAATATTAAAATCACCCAAAATAACAACTTTTGTTCGGTGCAAATGGTCGTGCGTTGCCAGTAACTCCAGAAAAAAGGCATATAAATAACAACAAAAATAAACTTGGCGGAATTTATCTGAATCGTAGCCGCTACTAGGTCCACCACAGGAAGGGTATCCATGACGAACAGCTAACGCAACACCACCACCCCTCGAGGCATCAACCACATCAAACTTGCGGTCACTGCGATAAACACAATAATCTTCCGGAAATACTTCTTCGCTGTTAACACCGCATGAAGCGAAGTCTCCGTAAGACAGACAATGTCATATTCACATTCAGATAAATTAGCGGAAAAAGGTCTATTTTTTGTATTTAAACCACGGACATTTTGATAGTATATAATATGGTTTGAACCACTTTCCTTCTGTTTTGGAGATGAAGCTTCCGAAGCTCGTTGTTATATAACTGTGACATTCTCAAACTTCCTTTGTTGCAATGATTATATTCTTTTAAAGAATTCACAACTGGAGTCAAAAACATCGTGATCGGTCTTAAGGTGCATTTGAAACTTCTGACTTGCGAGAAAGCAATTAATACACTTCTTAACAGAGCTGCGACATTCATTTTTCTGATTATCTTCGCTACAGTGCGGACAAACGAGAGTATTTCTACAATATTTAATTACATGTCCGTACTGGGAACGCCGAAAACAACGCACTACATTATAATCCTCGACGTATCTGCAACGTGTCCACCCAACTAATATRCTGTCTCTGTTTACCAGTAGTTTGAAAACATAATATAACAGTTAAATTGTATTTTTTCCAATAATGCAGGACTTTAATATCAGCCTGATCATGATCTGGAAAGTTCTGTTTATCAAACCATCATCCGACTTTCCATACCCCTGTACGTAAATACCAAAGATCTCAATACGATTTTTAAACAAGGATTGTTCAACCACCTTATAATCATTTCCAAGATCACTCTGTAATTTTGTCTTTACTTCAGCAATATCACATGTTGCACCATCCTGGCAACGCAGAACGACAACGCCGGATTTGGTTTGTTTACCAACATCTGCAGGATTTACCTTAGCAACAATGTCCTTTTTCACCTTATCAGCATTGTCCGGTTTCTGTGTAAGATTAATTACAAGTTGCTTACTGTTTTTGCCCAGCAAGATAGATGCGTAGGTTTTTCTGGCTGTACTATCTGATTCGGCTTTTTCGTTTATAACAGCAGTTATTTCTTGTCTCAATCTCCTGTTTTCTTCAACCAATTCTTTGAATGCTTCGATGATAAAATTCAATTTGATTTGACTTCACTCAGATCAATTGATACTTTAGAAACAGACTGCACCAATTTATCAAAAGACACCTGAGCATTTTCATTCAAATCCTCGGAACAAACACGAACCTTCCTCCTGGTCCCAGCAAAAACAGAGTCTTGCCCACGCAGGCACGTTAGACCTCCATGTTACCTTACGTAAGTGGAAACTACACGTGTCGACACCCTGACATTTACCGTGGAATATTCACCACATGTAGTGCACTGAACAACGTTTTTAATATCGTCGAAACACTGTTGACAGCGCACACAGTCACGTCTTCACCCATAGCCGCCACCATGAATGTTTATATTGAATATCTTGTTATACTGAATGTTCGAATATAAATCCCGGTTTGTCCTTGTTGCCATGGCCTAGGCTCTGTCTGTCGCCGTCTTTATCTGAGTTTTGAGTTCTGGATGGTCCTGCCATCACCGACGTTGCACCTTCGAAATCGGTCATCACAAGCCATATCTTGTTAACACGACCAATTATGGTGAAATGACCGTCCTCGCTCAAATAGTTATACCATCTAGGCATACCTTCCAGGTGCCAGGTAAATACAGGTAGTTAATGAAGCTAGGAGCATTGAAACTTGTACATCATACTATATTTAGTCAGTAATTCTCGCACCTGTTAATTAATGTTAAACAATTCCCTTAATTGCATGATGTTCTTTCTTGTTCTGGATGTATAAACAAAACAAACATTTAACAAAGCCCATATAGCAGTACTAAACAAAGAATACGATATAAGATGTTGAAAAAATAAATATACGAAATATACTTCGTTATGATGCATGTCTATGCTGTGCTGTCTACACCTCAACCAACTGCAGATAGTACTATTTCGCTGTCATTACAGCTCATCAGTGCAGTTTAGGTCTAGTATAGACAACACGGCATAGAACTGGCTTTGCTTATATACCAAAGCAATGGTACCTACGTCCAGGTATACTATGCTCCCTGATAAGGCATAACTATAGTACGCAGTACTTAAACATTGCACCAACATCTCTATGTTGTAGTGGACCGTTCTAAGAGAGAGCACTAACGGTGGCACCCCTCCACCTAACAACTAACCATATTAACAGAATCCTGTTTGCCAGGTCAGGTCAGGTGTTTCAACCTGCAGTATTCTCATGCTACCCTATCACACGCCCAAAGCTGCATTTTCTCATTGCCGTGACGCTCTACTGTAGCAATTGCTACTTATGCCATTTACTTCACCCTGTACATCATGCAATTCTTGAGCAAATTTGCACCAAAAACAGCTCCGAGTCTACAATTACTCGGTAACACCCCTCCAGCTGGCCAATTTCTGGTGGATACTCCGCGGCTTTTCCACGAGGGTTATAGCAGAGATCACTAAATGTCTTAGCTTGATCACTAATAACAATAGTACACAATGTCTTACTAAATTCCTTGATTTAATTTCAAGATTTTTTATTATTAAATCTTTTAATTGCATATCTAAAGAATTAAAATAGGGTCGTCCCGCACATTAAAATTTGATAGTTTTAACCTATGACTTTTATTGCTTACGTCATTAATATTAGTGCTACGCATCTATTTTGCTTTTAAGATTAATTCAACTTGTAACAAACGGTGGTAGAAAAATTACCCAGTTTCAAACATTTTCTTAAATACGCCAACAATGTCCGTGATGCGCACTGTTACAGCCCCCTAGGTAACAAGGTGCTCACTGTTGTCAGTTTTATAAATAGCCAGACAAATTATTATTATAATGTAAACATAGGAATAACCTTTAACTGTTTATCAAAACACTTCTTAACGTAAGCTATTATTACATTAAAAAAAACAACAGATTACCCAAATACTTCGAAAACATCTTGCTCCGCCATGTTGAGCAATTTTTTTGAAAACATTGCTCCAGATTGCCATGAGCTAGCTCCAGCTAGCTCCACTATTATAAAAGCTAGCTCCACCTTACTTGAGTAGTTATAAGCTCATCATTTCGGGGGGTGCTAACTTAACGTTATCCTCGCCATGGCCTCAAATCTGTTTCAAAACCTAGCTCCAGCTTGCCCAGAGCTAGCTCCAGCTAGCTCCACTAAAGATAAAGCTAGCTCCACCTTACTTAAGTAGTTATAAGCTCATCATTGCGGGGGGTGCTAACTTAACGTTATCCTCGCCATGGCCTCAAATCTATTTCAAAACCTAGCTCCAGCTTGCCCAGAACTAGCTCCAGCTAGCTCCACTAAAGAGAAAGCTAGCTCCACCTTACTTGAGTAGTTATAAGCTCATCATTGCGGGGGGTGCTAACTTAACGTTATCCTCGCCATGGCCCCAAATCTGTTTCAAAACCTAGCTCCAGCTAGCTCCACTAYAGAGAWAGCTAGCTCTACCTTACTTGAGTAGTTATAAGCTCATCATTGCAAGGGGTGCTAACTTAACGTTATCCTCGCCATTACTTCAAATCTGTTTCAAAACCTAGCTCCTGGTAGCCCAGAGTTAGCTCCAGCTAGCTCCACTATAGAGAAAGCTAGCTCCACTTTACTTGAGTAGTTATAAGGTCATCATTTCGGGGGGTGCTCACTTAACGCTATCCTCGCCAGTGTTTCAAATCTGTTTCAAAACCTAGCTCCAGGTAGTCCAGGGCTAGCTCCAGCTAACTCCACTATAGAGAAGGCTAGCTCCATTATAGGGAATGCTAGTTCCACCTCACTTGAGTAGTTATAAGCTCATCATTTCGGCGGTGCTAACATAACGTTATCCTCGCCATGACCTCAAATCTGTTTCAAAACCTAGCTCCAGCTAGCTCCACTAAAGAGAAAGCTAGCTCCACCTTACTTGAGTAGTTATAAGGTCATCATTTCGGGGGGTGCTCACTTAGCGCTATCCTCGCCACTGTTTCAAATCTGTTTCAAAACCTAGCTCCACGTAGTCCAGAGCTAGCTCCAGCTAACTCCACTATAGAGAAGGCTAGATCCACTATAGGGAATGCTAGTTCCACCTCACTTTAGTAGTTATAAGCTCATCATTTTTGGGGTGCTAACTTAACGTTATCCTGGCCATTGCCTCAAATCTGTTTCAAAACCTAGCTCCTGGTGGCCCAGAGCTAGCTCCAGCTAGCTCCACTATAGAGAAAGCTAGCTCCACTTTACTTGAGTAGTTATAAGCTCATCATTTCTAGGGGTGCTAACTTAACGTCATCCTCGCCAGTGTTTCAAATATGTTTCAAGACCTAGCTCCAGCTTGCCCAGAGCTAGCTCCATCTTACTTGATTAGTTATAAGCTCATCATTTCCGGGGCTGCTCAATAGACCCTATCCTCGCCACTGTTTCAAATTTGTTTTAAAACCTAGCAAAAACTAGCATTCCCTATAGTGGAACTAGCCTTCCCTATAGTGGAGTTAGCTGGAGCTAGCCCTGGGCTATCTGGAACTAAGTTTTGAAACAAATTTGAAACAGTGGCGAGGATTGAGTTAAGTTGGCACCCCCCGAAATGATGAGCTTATAACAACTCAAGTAAAGTGGAGCTAGCTTTCTCTATAGTGGAGCTAGCTGGAGCTAGCTCTGGGCTACCAGGAGCTAGGTTTTGAAACAGATTTGAGTCAATGGCGAGGATAACGTTAAGTTAGCACCCCTGGCAATGATGAGCTTATAACTACTCAAGTAAGGTGGAGCTAGCTTTCTCTTTAGTGGAGCTAGCTGGAGCTAGCTCTGGGCAAGCTGGAGCTGGGTTTTGAAACAGATTTGTGGCCATGGCGAGGATAACGTTAAGTTAGCACTCCCCGAAATGATGAGCTTATAACTACTCAAGTAAGGTGGAGCTAGCCTTCTCTTTAGTGGAGCTAGCTGGAGCTAGCTCTGGGCAAGCTGGAGCTAGGTTTTGAAACAGATTTGAAGCCATGGCGAGGATAACGTTAAGTTAGCACCCCCCGCAATGATGAGCTTATAACTACTCAAGTAAGGTGGAGCTAGCTTTCTCTTTAATGGAGCTAGCTGGAGCTAGGTTTTGAAACAGATTTGAGGCCATGGCGAGGATAACGTTAAGTTAGCACCCCCCGAAATGATGAGCTTATAACTACTCAAGTAAGGTGGAGCTAGCTTTTATAATAGTGGAGCTAGTTGGAGCTAGCTAACTTAACGGACCCAAGTTTGACCTAACTATGTAAATAAAAACGCGTGGCTAGAGTTAGGTTATGGTTATTACGTTGCACATGGGACACATGCAGCACGTGCGAACGTGCGATGTTGTCTGTGGTACTTTACCGTTTTCTCCCTAACGACGGCCAGAGACGGTCCTGACAGTTTCAAAATTTATCATATCGTTCTCATACGTAAGTATACAAACTTTAAACGTTATCAAGCGTTAAGCGTCGTTTAATTCCTCATAATAAAAACATAGGTTCAAAAGCAGGTTCGATGGTTAAAGTGCTTTCGTGTATCAACAAAAGGCCAGTGAATGCGCTTAATATATTGAACTGTTCATTATAGAATAAAATGACCGAAAGATGATTTAAGTTATTTTAACAAATACGCCTTAAGTTGACCTAGGTATCAATGTCACAATGCCAGTTTACGAGTACTTTCCGCACGGTATCGCGAAAATTTGCCCACATTGGCAACGCGACGCAACTCAAAAAAATGTAAACAAATATTACTTGCAATGCCTCCAGAGCACTGGCAACTGCATTCCCTACACTGAAGTCGATATATACAGTCTCTTTGTTTCCCACCCTTTATAAACGAAGATGGTATGATCGGCGTCATCCTCAAGACCGCAGCAGTCATAGCTGGCATCTTCTGTCTTGCCCGTTCTGTTTAAGTAAGACTGGAAACACCCATGATGGTGCTTGTGTCGTAAATGTTTTTTTATCCACGATCTTATGTTAAGAATGAGATTTTTGGTCCACTATACTCCATGTATGATGTTCATTAATCTTTCTTGCCATTGGTCATGAATTTTCTTTATTAAGCAAATATGCCTGCACTTTTCTGGCTGTTCTGTTAATATCAGACTTTCTTCCTTTTATTGTTTTGGGAAGATCTCCTTAATTAACAAGCAAACGTGTTGAGGAACATATCCGGATGTAAGAAAATCACCCTTTTTATAATAAACTCTGCTGGCACATTTTTAGGACCTGATGACTTTTTAATTCGCATTTTCTATGCAGCATCTTGTATTTCCCCAACGAAAATTTCGGTATATTGTCTTCGTCCTTTCTTGGAAAAACCCAGTTCTCTACAACGCCAGCTGGCAACAATTAATTCTGTGGTCATCTAAAGAATTTTTTCATCAGTCAAAGCTATTGAGGGTGGCCGTTTTAATCGTAATCTGGTAAGCCGTACTCTAAATAACGTTTTCTAATTGTACACACATCTGCTCCCACACTGCTTTTTTTGCAATAATAATCATGTTTTTTAGTAGACGCTGTTGATCTTTGTAAGCTTGCCACGGTCTCCCTATCTCTATCTCATCAATGTTMATGTTAATTAAGTCCTTTACAAATTGCAGAGTAAAATACTTCTTTCTGCATAACTTTCCTTKCTTTTTTGTAATATCCAAAAAAATAGCATCCATGTTTCATGTCCTTTCCAACCCATAAATTTTCGTTAACTATTCTTAAAAAGTTTATATCAGGTTTCATTGGCTATCCGCAAGCCTTGGGTTGTATATTATTATTGTTTACAACCTGTTCTAGGAAAAATGAAATTAATTAATGGTCTGACATGGTTTCGTCGTCCAAAACCTGCCAGTTATGAATATATGATGATGTTTCAATACTGACAAAATGGCGTCGATGGCTGAACGTTATTACGTTTCCACAATTTCTTGTTTAAATTGTTTGCCAAATTTGTGACTACTCCAGGTTGGAAATTAATTTTGGTTTAACAATAGTACTTACTTTCTAAAATTACATTACCCAGTTTTGAAGTATGTAGTTAGTTTACATTAAGCTCCTTCCTTGGTGTAAACCACGGCCATGACGTCGCTCTAGGTGCCCTAAACCGCGTTGCTCTTGCGGCTTATATTTCTTTGTTGATCAGAAACACTTATCCAAGCTTAAGTATAATAAGTCCGGAGCCCAAGTACGTCCTTGGATCTCTACTTTACAATTCCAAGCTCTGGCATATCGCTGCGATGTGGCTAAAGACTTGCAACAAATACAGAAACGAAAAACTAAATAACTAGATAAGTACCGCATTTTAGCGATTAGCTGTTAGTTGTGTGAAACATGCTGATTTATTAGGTGCTGTTTATAGTCAGGTGAAAGTCACATTTCTATGACTTGTTATTTCTCGCACAAAGAGTAACCTCCAAAAGTTGCCCAAAATGAACACCTATGAGGCGTTATTTACCTTGCGAGAAGTTATAAAATTCTCCGAGATACTTTACATAGATATTTCCGTATTTGATTGAATAACACAACATTTAAATGCAATATTTGTATCGCATTTCATGCATTCTTTGTCTTAAAAGTGACGTTAGAATTTAAAATAATTAAAATGTTAAGAATAAGGAGACATCGTCTAAAACAAGAATTTTACTTTGAATGGCCATTGAGTTTATTATAATAAAAGCAGATATTTATTCTGCGATAACATGAACATTATCGAAAAAAAGTCGTTGAAGCAAAATCTTTTTTTGTATTTCATGTGTTATGTATAAACCTACTTGATTATTTATTTCAAACAAAGCTTTTCATGGATGTAACATAAATCTCCTTTAGAATTAGATTGCAGCAAGTTGCGGTAAACAAACGCTTTATCTCTATTCAGCTTTTAACGGAAGTTTGGTTGTTTGAACATTACACTCAAGCCTTTAGGGATCATGGTATAGCAGTAGCTCTTTCGCAAAAAATAGCAGTGAATACGTTATACATCGCTTAAAATGCAGTATACGGCTCTTACAAATTGTGTTTGTGTCTAGGCGATTTTAGATTGCTTTTATCGTCGATTAATTGTCAATTTCTGTTTATATCAGAGGACAATGTATTTTCTGGTGCACGAGACTACCAAAGTTTGCTCGATGTGATCAGCATTTGTAGCGTAATTTCGTAGAATATTCGAAGAGGAAGTCTTTGTTGTGTGTTTCTGTTTTCTTTTTCATTTACGATAGTATAATAACGAAAATTTAACTTTACCCAAAAGTGAGTTTCGTGCAGGTTGCTTATTATTGACTCCCGTCAAATCATAAGTAAATATGGAATTGTTTTATCTTTATTTCCAACACTTGAAAACGTTATAGAAAACCAATAATCATTATTAATGCTACGTATGGTGTAAAGACAAAAATGCATCCGAATTTGGCACATAAATACGGCAAAGCAGCTGAGAATCTGACAGAATATTTAATATTTAATATTTTTACGACATTTAGCACTATTCTACTACATCATAATTGAGCTTGATTTAAGGTTTTACGGTTCCCTTACTTTTGAATAAAAGAAAACAATACTACAATTTCCAATATGAATGTCGCAGACCAAAAACTTTCCTTTATATTAGCCATAATATTTTCAGTAACCATCATGCTATAGAATATTATGAGACTGGATATAAAAAAAGTAAAATATATTTTAAGACGGACTTAGCAGCAGCAACTATATGGAAAATAAGGCTTCACAAAAATGTTTATGTTCCATAAAGATGACATTTAATACATTGTCCACAACATTAATTAGAGTAAGAAACAAATATTTCGAAAGGCGTGATTTATACAAATACTAATAGAAAAAATATTAATCTGCCATTCTGATTACTCCTGCAACCTTGGTCAAAGAAACTTTAAAAAGTGTGTTATGAGTTTAAACAAATTTTAAAAGTAAATAAACAAATAACCAAGGATGAGACGTGATATAAACAAAGTGAAAACCTGATAAGATCTAAGCAAATCAAAATCACTGACACTGAAACAACACATTTCAAACCATTCGGTGTCTGTTTCTGCACTAAAGAAGCTAGATGGTCATTGCAGCAAATTAATTTGATTATTATAATGTATAAATGTCATAAAGGTTTTTCTAAAAACAAGGCTTTCTTAGAAATATAACATAGACACAAGGTTGCTTCTAATTTTCTAAATTTAGTTGGAAGTGAATGTTTTACACTTTTTGGAGTACCTAATTATAGTGGCAAAGCATAAAAGTGGCGCTAATTTTGCATGTTATGTATGTAAACTACAACAATTACAAATAAAAGATCAAGTATTTCAGGCGCGTCTGTGGCAGCTAATGTACAAGTATTTAATACATGCATTTCCGTCGCAATGGATTTTGATTATCGACTTCACTCCCAAATACAATTATGAGATACGCATAAATATGATATCTTACGATAGCTGCGTTTTTATTTATTGCTTCAGAAAGTTTTCGAAATAAAATTGCACTGACCTCGACAGGTGGCTAACAACTCTTGCAGTTGTGGCGCAACCCCCTTTACCACCCCTGCACTTTCTTTTAGTCGTACCTTTCCAGGCAACGTAGGATATTTAGATCCTGTAACAAAAAGAAAAACATAAATAAAAGTACTTCTGTTGTTAGAGAACATCTCACGTTTTGTTGGAGAGTCCCCTTTTGATCAAGTCATCCTCTCTCTTCCAAAAGATCGCCGCTAATGTCTCTTCTCTGTCTGTGTCTTCTTGGGCTGCTTGGCTCTACATCAATGGGCGTTTTTTTCCTTCTATTAATAAGCTTATTTATTGCTTAAAAACAATATTATTTTTCTTACAATTCATACATATTTCCAGAAAATAAAGAACAGCTGCTAGTTTCTCAACTTTGTTTCCTAGGCCTGGCATAGACTTACTTGGTCGCGTGGCCATTGGCACTGGGCTACTAATTAGTCTTACGCCCACTGGCGTCCCGACAATTACAATAATGGCCAATACACATAGTACCTTTTTGATATTCCTATATTTTATAGATACCGTTCTCACAGAAAATTCAGCTTATCCATAATGCTTACTGTAGCCACTGCACCACACATACTCATACACAGAGCCATACCCTCCAGATAACATCTAACACACTCTATGCAGGAGTGTTCCATTTTATTACAGCCATTCGAGTAAGAAACATTCCTTGTTCAGGATGATAGCCACTTACAGTGATACGTTAACTCATTTTTATGAAGTGAAGTTTTGAGTTACTACGATCAAAAGCTAAATTAATAACTACTGTCTACATATACAGCAGAAGCTTTCTAATATTATTTAAGAGCACGTAAGTTATAAATTATTTTTGCGCAAGGGATTTACAACAAATATTTTTTAATCCATGTTATACAATACATATTTGCGGCAACTCGCGGCGACGGCAATTATTCCAGCTGGACCAACGCTGCAGGGACCTTAAACTACGTTTGTTGTTAGAATACTGTTCCCTCATATTAAGAGCTCAACCCAGCTTTAGCAAACTGTACCGGAACAGAAGCAGTAACTGTTCATAAGAAATTAAATAGAAGCTATTGGATTTCGGTGAATTAACCGGTAATCCGTGTGGTCGTTCTCGCACTTGATGGGTCCAATTCCAGGAGTCAGTGACCGTTTCAGGCAATTTCTGAACTACAGAGTAAATTTGGTGCGGAAAGTATTTAGCTGACAAACAAAGCTATGGGTTTGCTTTCCCATTGCCTGTTACGTTAAAAATATATTTACCTTTGACCGGTGTTGGATATTACCGATAAAGAATTACCAACAATAACGTAACTGCTTTATTGTAGCAAGCAAGGACAAAGCGGCCATGGGTGATCATAATTTTTATACTATTATTGCAAATGTATTAAATATAGTTGTATTAGGTAACCATTATAAGAGCTGCCTGGTAACCAAAATTTAAATAAACATGCATTAGTGATCATATGGATTATTTTTATCTACTAAATGTTTTACACCTACTTCTACTATTACTCCTGCAATAAATCATAATTGAAAACGGCAACGTTGTGTTACAATAAACCTGTTATGTTACATCGTAACTAATTAATTAAATGTAGTGTGTTCAATGGAGGTTGAAGCTAGACAAAAAAGGGGCATGTGGATATGCCGAAAATATAAACAAATTATACTTACACATTGCAGTTAAGAAAAAGATGTCAACAAAAAATTTCTTAGGCTCGAGGTAGTGAGGCGGGAATGCACAAAACCCGACAACATCGTTGTCCACCATGCCAACCCATAATTTCCCAATTTTTATTCTAGAAGTCGTAATTGAAGGGTAATAAGACAAACCAGCAAAGAAACACAAGAGTCGACTTGAAGGCAATAGACGTGAGAGTTTGGCGCGCTTGAGAAAAAGACACTAAAGCCGTAAAGTAATTGTATAAAAAAGTATATGGATAAAATTTGTGATTATATAATATATATAATATGTATTGTTGTAATATAATTATATTTGCTGAATAAATTGATGTGATAAGCTATCTTGATTTTGTAGCGTAAGTAATCAAAACTTTCAGTAAGCTTTTCAGAACACCTGGACTATACGACTCCTTTACTACACTTATTCGGATGTTAGAAACCTCTATACTAATACACATTATTATTACACTACTTTATGAAATAATTTTTGAACATGAAATATTTTCAATTGTTCAACTGTTTCAGGGTTACCTTTGTTTGCAAGCAATAAAGGCAAAATTGGCAATTTCTCAGAAACTATAAAGGACGACATAGTAATACATAAAACACCTAGCTTGCTGCAGCCCTGATTGAAAGAACTTAGAAGCGAGAATGTATCAGTTTTTCTTTAAACGTACTACCTATCAGAACTTCAGTTTTGTAACTTTCATTGTGCAGATACTTACTTTGAAATTAAAAATTATAGTTTAAATTCTTGTAAGTAGTATAGGTATGTCTTTTCTAAAACACGATTTTTTTGCGAGAAGCACACATGCAACACACATGCAATTATATAGGAAGCACGCGAAGCCGGTGCTTCCTATTCAACTGGGGTTATTAACCTAAGGTGTATCTCGCACTGGGTGAAGGTGAACGGAAACCAGATTCTCGTTTAAGGTGTAAATTTATTTCAGGTAATGCGTTACATGATCAGATTAGATACCGTGTGTGTTTATAATGCCGCGTGTGTGGGTTCCGGTGCCCGAAAAGCCTTGACCGGATTTTATCTTATGCTTGGCAGACGTTGAACTCGTGTACCGTTGAATACCGTATGGGGGGAGAAGTTATCTACTAGGAAATTGAACTAACAGAATACTCTTTTTTAAAAGAGTAGAGTGGGGGAAAAGCCTGTCATCCCCCCACAATATAAGTATATAACCCAACTTTCATTAGAAATTAAATTTAAACACGAACTTGTTTCTCAGTTTAATTTCGTTCAGTTATAACACAATGGCCGGCATTGAAGTGCTCAAAACGGTAAGTTAGTTATTTTTATTTTAAATACTTGTAGGTGTTGTCGTTGCTTGATCATTTCTACAATTCTATTAACGAATTAATTAAACGAACACTAACAACTGCTTATTCTTGCATCACTGAACCCAATAGTAAACCAATGCTTTCTTTTTCTTAGATGTTGCCCAACCCCGTAGAAGAGGCGAGAGAAAAATTATTCAAGCTGATTAAGGCGGCCCTGAAGTTAGGCGAAACATCCGACGATCTAGAATTTAAGGACGTAGCATATAGTACCGCCGTTTCGTATAGCATGTTGGTCCATACTCCAGAGGAGAGTCACCGACCAGAAAAATACGACAGCAAAAGGTATGAGCTGGAGAGGGCCGTCTTGAAGCATGTAGTACGGGAATATAGTTAGATTGTGTGTGTGTGTTTTTATATATATACATATATATGTTTTAAATATCTATTAGAATAGTAATAATTAAATAATAAAAAATATGTTAAGTAAATTTTGTGTTTAGTTACCTTCTCTAGAATAAAGTGTCTCTTAGGTTACGTATATGAAACAAGGAAAGGATAAAGTTCATGATTAGCAAACGTTGAACTCGTGTAAMCTGTTGATTATCAGCTGGAGTTATCTACTAGGAAATTAAACTAATAGAACATATTTTTTTTAAATTGAGTAGAGGGGGATAGCCTGTATAAGTGTATGCGGATTCAGTGTTAAAGTTAAAGTCAAGATGAGACCACCGCAAGAGTCTGATCAAGGTTTATTTCATACTGAAGACGTTCAGCATGCAATTTTTAAACTTCGGGTGTATGTAGAGCAGTTACATAGTGAAATCGAAGCTGAGCTGGAGGTGGATGAGGATGAATATTTGTATATTCAGCTGGAAACCTATGAACGGATATCGATGCTGTGTGAAAGGTTTTTAAAAGGAGAGTGTAACCTCGACCGTTTTCTAACAACTATGGTGAACGAAGACAATGAAAAATATCTGTCTCAAGTGGTGATCCATCTAACCGGGGAGCAGATAATTAGACATCAGCTAATAGGCGTCCTACGATCAATGAATATGAAGTATCAAGGAGACGAAGATATTACTGATTAAATGTGTCTTTTTTGTTTAAATATCTATATACATAATTGAACTACGAATTAAATAATAATAAAATATGTTCAGTATATATATGTTGTGTTTACTTACCTATTCTAAGGTAGAGTGTCTCTTAGGTGACGTAGATGAAGCAAGGAAAGGTTAAACAAAAAAAAATAACATCACATATTCATTATAATGTTTTTTTTTCTTTATTTAATATTATAATGTCCCCAAGCATAAGTAGATATGAGATTTTCTCTAATAAAACGTTTATCATCACTAAAATTTAAAGACAGCTTATTTACATACTGAGAATAAATATTATGAATTTGAGATCTAAACACTATCATGCTACTATAAAATAATTTTTGTTTATATAAACAGTCTCTGTAATTATCTATAGTTAACTTATCTACTGCCATTCGTTTGATTCCTTTTGCTTTTTTGAGGCACTTCTCATCTACTACTTGTACAGAGTACATTTTAGAACGTAATCCAATAAACTCCTTCATTACTTTACCCTTGTTTTCATCTTTCATTTTCAAAAGTACTTTTTTATTCATCAACGGTATATTATAAATATTATCAGGAGGATATTCAGATGTATCAAATCGACTGGCTATATCAGCTCGTATGTCGCTGTAGAAATCATCAGTTTTTATTGTATAAATAAAGGAATCTGTATCCATATAATTTAAAGCAACGTTTTCCTTAAATTTAGGTTGCATATATTCATAATGAAATTCATACATGTACCACTTAGATAATTCTAAAATTACAAATCCTAAATAAATCGGTTTATCATATATTGTGTAGATACAATTTAACTGAATAGCAACCATGTCTTCTGTAAACTGCTTAGCACTATGAAAATTCGGTTTTGCAATAAGACTAGCAGCACCTACACTACTAGTTTTGTTATCCCATCTTGTGACAATTCTCACATCTTTTCTCTTGTCAACATTTTCCATGGTTTTACCATACACAGCATTATTCATTAATTTAAAAAAATCTTTTTCAAAGTCATTTTTTGCAAGTGTTCTATAATGTGTATTTAAATCGATATAACGCTTTAACCAATTTGACTGCTTGAATTGCAAGGCGCGGTGAACCTTTAATAGCTTTAAACCGAATTTCAGACACTGTTGAAGATATCGATAATGTATGATGTAATTTGTTTTCTTTTCAAAATCGGCTATCAATTTAGGAAATTTGGAAATAGGTCCTTGTTTATTCTCGGGACAAAACGGTAAATCATTGTGTGTGTCGTGTTGGGCCTGTGGATATTCTAAATCGACTTCAAATATATAGCCAACTTCAGCGTTGGCAGGAATATCTATGATATTGATTTTTTCTGCGTTATCAACCCAACGGAAGTCTTGATAAGGAAGCAATTGAGACATTGAGCCCCCATATAAGTTATTAATATCAATATAGAATAAAAATGTTGAAGGTTTGTTTTTATCAAAATCAGGAAGATATTTATTATTCGCAACAGAGTTTCGTAAAGTGCATTGCGTCAAACCTCCTCTAATTCCACTTTTTATGAAAGTATACATATTTATATCTGTTAAAAGGTCAAGTTCTATATCTGTATATTTTAACATAGCATGCCATGCTAAGCCAGGAGCAGTAAAAAAATTTGCAGCGTCAATACTATAAATATCGTAACATAATTTTCTAAAATTTTGAAAAATGTCGGTTAATAGCAAAACGTCGGTAATTAAATATATTCTCAAGTAGTCCCATAAACTGGAACAGTTAAACTCTTGCCAAATTAATTGAGCATGTTCGTAATCTTTGTCTGAACAGTCTGAATTTGTTAATTTATTGGTAAATTCTTTCTGAGCTGGCAACTGAGGTTCGTCTAATCTTATCCACGAATTCAAATATTCATAGGGAAGCACACCTTTTCTCCTTAATAAATTAAATTGTTCTTCTTTGGGAAAAACTGAACGCAGACTCGTAAAATCGTCAGGTGATAAATTTTGAGCCAATTTTTCCAAACTACTTGCCATAAACCTAGCCGAATCGAGAAAACGTAATTCTACACTATCTTTAGGATTAACAGATATCCATTTTGACACTGAAATATAAAGTTCCTTATTTAAAGGAATTATTCTGATTGCTCCTTCTACATTCGCCAAAGATCGAACAAACAGATGACAGTCATATCCTGAAAGATTATGAAAAAATATAGGAAAAAATTTAGGTTTTCTATAAGCTAAATTACAACTGGGATGAGCAGGTCCTCTATAATTACCATGTGATCCCTTATCAAAATGATTATGGTCTCGAACTCTATCTGAACCTAACGATTTTTTACATATATGACATGTGGGACAGTTAATGTGATAATCACGTTCTGCGTCAGTTAAGGGTCTCATAGGTTTTGGATTCTTGAAAATATTATTATAAATATTGCTTACATCATTAATTAGCGAAAAGACAAACTGATCTGGCGAATCTTCTCCTTTAKAGACTCTAAGTACGTTTAAGCTACTATCATACCCACATACGATGTAATATGAGAAAGCGCATGGAACGTGTTGTTGAATGTTCGTAGTGGAAGAGTTTTCGGTATCGGGATAACAAGTATCTATATTTTGTAAAATACATTCAAAGTCTGCATAAACACAAAAAGGAACTTCGATCATTGATTTATAATTAGTAAATGACAGTTTGCTTTCATTAATACTTGGCATTTGTGTGATTATACGATTACACTGTTTTGTGTGATAGGAAAGCTGATCGGGAGTAGTAAAATGTAGTAAACAAAAATTGCATAGATATATTTTAGATGAGTGAGATGTTATTTGACTGCGAACCAGTCTTGATATGTGTTTAATCCAAACGTAATATCCTTTATTATCTTCTTGTAAATACAAGAGATTAATGTGATTGGATTTCAGATTTTTCGAAGAATAAAAAGGTCCGACTATTTGATCGTCTTCTAAACCAAACACGTTTACAGAAATATCAGCGATTAGCGATTCGAAAACCGATACGTTGCTTATTTTCAACGGAAACTCTAAATTACCAAAATTTAATTTAATGTTGTTTTGTAAAACAATTATATTGTCTTCAATATTAGCAATTTTATATGATGCTGGTTTATGACAGTGACTTTCTACAGGACACAAAGCGGATATTACAGCCCACTTAAAACAATAGGAATCATGATTTTTTATATTTATACAAGCTCTCTTATGTTTAATTACGTTTGGTAAGGGTATATAATTTGACCCCCTCACCGGTCTATATTGATTAATATTCACTTCCACATGGATAATCCCCAAAAGGGTCCATCCACTTCCTAGCCGTTGGAAGTCATCCATTTTTGTTAAAATCTGACCGCACATGCATTGATAAAGTTCTCGTACCTGACTATCATCTCGTACAATCTGCATTCTTGTCTGGAATGATTTAATAGTGATTTCCTCATTTTCGTCAGTCATCCGGATGTACTCGGCAAACAGTTCTAGATTAAACTTATACATCAGGTGTGTCCCAAGCTGCTTAATTAGTTCCGTTACCACAACACCCTCAATGGATTGCATAAATTTTGCACAATCCAAATTTGATAGATCTGGATTCTCGACGATGAGGGTTTGAATACGTCCTGCGAAGCTGCTCTTTAATATCTAAATAATAATACTAACAATTAATGGTTTATTTAATGGAATATAGTATAATTTACCTTAATTCCTGGTTGTATTATCGCAGACGCTTTTAATTTATGTGCTGTAGAACGAAGATGGGAAGACCACTGATTGTTTGGTATCTCAGTCAAACAATATTCGCATATACGAATACTTTGAGCTGTGCTGGTTGAAGGTGCATCCTCAACTATATATATATATATATAAAAGACTAATAAAATCAAACAAAAAGAAAAAGAAAAAAGATGTTTTTACCTGTTTCAGGATGTTGCACGCTTGCATGAGTTCTTTTGTGTTTCTTCAGCAAAACGCCTGATGGAAAAACCGTACCGCAAATTTCACACAGTTGTGGGCTTTCTAATTTAACTTGCTTTGTGATTTGTAATGGTTGTTTAGCATGCGTTAGCTTGTGTCTTTGTAAATTATTTTTATACAACGATTTACCACAAACATCACAAACAACCCGTTGTAGATTTAAATGAACCGTGCGCAAATGTCTATTAAGGAGGTTGTTCCGTTTAAATGACTTTCCACAATGTTCACAAAGTAACATTTTGATTTGAAATTAGAGTTCGTTCGCCCGCATACCACACCGATAACTAGTACTACACTGAGTCTATTCATTTGAGCGATTTGTATAAATGCATCGAAAATATAAAGAGACGGAAGATTTTGAATCAAGAGTTGTTCTCAGATATTGACTTTCATTTGTTTAATTGGTTGAAAAATCAAGAGCCAACCCTGACAATAACTTTCATGCGTGTAATTGGCGGATAAAAACAGCAAGAAGGGAGCGTATATATTTCGATTCGTTAATCTGCTTTTTTCTAGATTCCTAACTGGTTGTAGAAGGGATAACCTATTTTCCTATTCGTACCTCAGTTTTATATTTTGCTTCCAATTGGCTGACGTGTGTATGTGTGTGGTTAGATCTAGGTGGGAGGGTGCAAAGAAAAAATAAGGAAGGGATATCGTTTTGTGTATTTAAGATAAAAATTTTTACGAAATAATCAGTATTCTACAGTTTACAAGTTTGTATATTATCATCAACATCATCAACAAGTGTATCATGGACGCCAAGAAGCCAGTTGCTGCTGCTGCTACCTCAGCCGAGGGATCAACGAAGAAACCGAAAAACACCAGTAAGACATCTAATATAATTGAAAAATTCAACCTCCTGGGGTCCTGCTCCTGGCTCAACCTTGAAACGATGGAGAAGAACAGAACGTACAGGATAACTAATGGTTTTAAGGCAGAAACCAAGTACGGGCCCAGAGTAGTGGTGGAGCTGGATGACCTTTGCAAATTAAACCTTCCGGAAAGGTTTAATAAGTTGTCTGAAAAGCAGCTGGCTGAACTGGCGACGGGTAAGCTGTTTCTAGTGAATCGTGGGAAAACATGGGAAAGCTTACAAGTTAGAAGTAGTGAACAACATCCAGCCCAGATCGCCCAAGACTACGGCGCCACCTCCGACGCCGACGCCGACCCCAATGCCGGAGCTGAATGATGAAGAGCTGGCTATCATGAACGAGCCAGAGTCGCAGGCTTTCGAGCCGAATTCTCCTTTAGGAGAATCAATGGGTGAATCTCTGGGATATTATTCGCAGAGATACTATTAGTTGTTAAAAATATTTATATGTATTAATAATAATAAGGGAATATAATAAATAACAATTGAATAACATCAAATAGTTTTATTGTATATATCCACAACAAAGTTCTTTAACAGAAAAAGCATTTTCTAAAGCACATATTCCAAAGTGAGACCTACACTTAGGTATTACACCATATTTAAAAGATTGTCTTAGATCATTTAAACTAATACAACCTAAATCTTCTAAATTACGTACAAAGTATTGAGATGAATTTAACAACTCTTGAGTCCATTTAATTTTTTCAAGTCCTTTGACAAATACAGTTGTATCGTTGGGTAGTGTGTCTTGTAGGAAACGTCTTGCAGCTTCTAAGGTGGTTGTTCCATGTTCCCATAGCAATCCATGGTGATGTTTCGCAAGCCAACTATTTTGTTTATGCTCGAACATAGAAATGTGTGATACAGGATACGGCGACTTAATCGCAAAGATGTTGAAATCGTTAGACGGGTATACGACTGCAATTTCTTTATATACGAAATCGTTTCGTACACCACGCAAACCTTGAAAATCAATCACTACGTATTTTGAAACTGCCATTGCTGTTGAGTCAAAAATCTCCAACACTTTACTGATTTCAAGTGAGCCCCATCTTCAGATGTACGTGTTTTTATTACACAAGCTTCCTAACATCTCCGCTAAGAGGCGAGTACTCAAAAATACGATCGTGTAATAATAAACAAAATGCTGATGTGTTAGGTAATATACCGCCATCTGATGTTTCAAACTCTATCTTAACATCTATAGGTCCGTTTTTTATTTGTTCGTTTTGATAACGACAGTCTATAACTGCGATCGGAGCAATTTCTTTGAACTCGGTAGGATTTAGCAAAGGACAGGAATTTCTTCCATAGTAAGCTTCTTGAAAGGTAATGTAAAGATGATATAGCAAAGCAAAGCGATCTTCGTTAAACGATATGTGTAAATTATCATATGGGTAAACCTCTGAATTTAAGTATACTTTTACATCATTTAGATTACATGTGCTGAATTCACTCGGATTAGCATTAAGATTGTTTAATTTATTTGTTTGTAAGGCAAAAATTACAAATCTAGGTTTTTCTAGTTGATTAGATGTTTTTACTCTCCAAATATTTTGTGTAGATACAGGTACATTAGGATAATGATAGAGATCCCAGCTTCGGAAGCTAATTTGTAAAGGACGGGAACTCTGTATAGTTTGATATAGCTTAAGTCGTTCTGCATCACTGAGTGTGATGTGAGGTACTTTCCAGTTTATTTTCTTTATGTTAAACTTATATTTTGCAAGACTTGTTTTAACGGAATTATCGTTCGATTTAGCTCTAATTAGAATCAACTCATGTTTTGCATTGGGAATTATCTTCTTGTAATCTTCAGCAAAACCTAATAGTCTGTTTAAAGGTATACAAAAGTTAAAATGATCGTTTGACGTTTTTATAACTCTGTCGCCGTCTGCTTTCCAGCCGGCATTAGTGAGCGATGTGCTTTCATGAGAATTTAGCGAGATGTAATTTTTTAAGCATGTAGAAATACCTACATTCTTGGTACGATCTATTTCAATTGAATTCAACTCATATCGAATCTCTTCAAACATGAATCCTACACAGTTATTCGTAAGTTTTATCGTATCGACTGCATTATTAGTTTCATCGGTTAACGTTCCCTCCACGTAGAGAAAGCTTTCCGAAGGAAGCAGAATCAAATCTTGATGTTGTACACATATTTGTATGGTATCATTTGGACTAAATGATTCTATAAACGGAGAGTAAGTATGATATTGTTTTTTGATACCGTTTCGTCAAAACGAGGAAAATCTGTTATATCGAGTAATTCACTCATTTCTCAGCGTGAGTCCTAACGATTTAGAAACTGTTTGTTTTCTTTTGTTAAACGTGTAGAGGATCGCTTTGTTTTTGATGTTGACTGCTTAAGACCGCACGGCGAACTAACCGTTTTAATTAAGGAAGATGTATATTTATCTGAACGGATTTTATTGTTACTAAAAACTAACATTTTCTCTGTTGCTATCGTTAACAAAGACTCCTAAGATACTGAAGTGTTAGTTGATGTATTAGTCTTTATATAATACAGATTTATCCAGAAGGTCGCAAGTGTAACGTTATTGTAATAGTTTCGTTTCTAAAATTAATATCGGTACCATCTTGATCAACTAATTTAATGATAACTGATGTTATGGTTCTTACGTTTACAGGTAAATAAATAACGTTCTTAGGAACTTCATTTATTTTATAACCTGGTAATACATCTGGAGAAAATTCATGAATTGTGTGAACGGGCTTATCATTCATGTAAGATCCGGTAATTATATTACATTCAACACGGAAAGAATTAATTTATTAATATTTACGTTCATGTCAGAAAATACAGTTTTATTAGCTTCTATTACACGCTTACTAAATCCTAGCAAAGCTCCTATTGTTCGATTTTTATTAAAGTATACAGGATGAGACGATTTTACCTCTACACGAAGAGTGTTACAATTGGCTTTTATTAAAACTATAATTTTACTATTTCTTTCTTTCAAAACACTTGTTATATATTCAATTATATCATTAATTTCGTAAGAACCTTCCGGCAATTCAATAATTTGATCACCAACGTGGAATAGATTATTGTTTTTATCTACATTCGGTACCGAATTATAGCAATATAAACTCACTAACCCACATTCGTATGCAGTAGGTAATTCAATGGGAGGAAAGTATTCTGATGTTAATGTAGAATTATTTCCGGAAAAGCTCAGAATTCTTGACATGTCGATGGTTCTAGTTAAACTAAGTGATTTTGTTACAAGTCTCCTGCTTTATATGAGCACTCATACAAAAACTTTAAACATAAATGTCCGCATATTACAGAGTTATCTTTTTGATATCTATCGTAATTGTACTGAATATTAGATCCAAGATATTTTACAATCTCTTTTGGAGGACGCAAGTTCCCATAACTATCAAAATATAGTATCTGTTTCTTGTCTTTATTAACGAAGTAGGCGACCCAATGACTTCCTGGTTGGAATGATCTATTTAGGTTAACAATACCGCTTTCCTTACGACGTAGTCTTTTGGGCAGTTCATCTAACATAAAAACACCTCTAAAGTTGGGAAGCGCTGCGGTAAATTTATGTAAATCAAATTCGTTGAGAGCTCTGTTGGGCAGGGATTTTAAAAGTTTTTTGACTTTAAAGAAATCCTTTCTTGGGACTTAAAAAAAGACCCAAACCTTTTTTGTATGGTTTAAGGTATAGACCTTTTCCAATTGCGATTGATTCCATGGTCTTATTATGTCTTTCACTCTCTGAAAGTTGTTTACGAGCATTTTTAGCATCATTGATTGCTTTTACTATGGATGAAGTCCCGGTGGCTAACCCTCCAAGTGCGCTGAGTGAAGCGAATAATGGTAACAGAAAAGGTAATACTCCGCCTGTCCGAGGAATACGTATCACTCTTGTAAGCGGAAGTTTAACTCGTTTACCTATAACGTTCTTTCTCGCTTCCTCTAAAGCTAGTCGAATAGCATCTTGCAAATTGCCTGGTTTTTTCGATTGTATTACCGCTTTAGTCTTCTTTATCACAGATCGTAATGTGTTTTGCTTCTTATCCTTCTTCCGACACCGCTTTCCTTTAACCTTAGCCGGTTTCATACCCATTCCTAGTTTTGCCTTAGCTTTCATAGCGTTTGTTACTATCCAAGAATTAACCTTTTCACCAAAAGAGGAATCCTTGCTTTTACTCTTTGCCAGGCCTGTTCAGCAAGACGCAGATCGGCTTGGTTTCTAGTCTTTGTGTCTTTAAATTTAGAATAAAAAATATCGTGTTCTTTGCAAGCTTGATCCAGAGGGTTTGTAGGTTGAATATTATTTGCAAGATGTTCTTTTAAAGGCGTACCAGGACCACAATAGTTACTATGTAAAAGATGAATAGGAAATGGAAGAGAAGAAATTAAATTGTTAAACAGTCCGCACCTTTCGCGGTAAATCGCCGATTAACGGAAA
>QCXZ01000137.1:46819452-46942243 GCA_025024175.1 Rhyzopertha dominica | reverse complement strand
AACCGATACGTTGCTTATTTTCAACGGAAACTCTAAATTACCAAAATTTAATTTAATGTTGTTTTTGTAAAACAATTATATTGTCTTCTCAAATTAGCAATTTTATATGATGCTGGTTTATGACAGTGACTTTCTACAGGACACAAAGCGGATATACAGCCCACTTAAAACCAATAGGGAATCATGATTTTTATATTATGACAAAGCTCTCTTATGGTTTAATTACGTTTGGTAAGGTATATAAATTTGACCCCCTCACCGGTCTATATTCGATTAATATTCACTTCCACATGGGATAATCCCCAAAAGGCTCCATCCCACTTCCTAGCCGTGGAGAGTCATCCATTTTTTGTTAAAAATCTGACCCGCACATGCCATGGATATAAGTTCTCGTACCTGACTATCATCTCGATTACCAATCTGCATTCTTGTCTGGAATGATATTTAATAGTGATTTCCTTCATTTTCGTCAGTCATCCGGATGTACTCGGCAAACAGTTCTAGATTAAACTTATACATCAGGTGTGTCCCAAGCTGCTTAATTAGTTCCGTTACCACAACACCCTCAATGGATTGCATAAATTTTGCACAATCCAAATTTGATAGATCTGGATTCTCGACGATGAGGGTTTGAATACGTCCTGCGAAGCTGCTCTTTAATATCTAAATAATAATACTAACAATTAATGGTTTATTTAATGGAATATAGTATAATTTACCTTAATTCCTGGTTGTATTATCGCAGACGCTTTTAATTTATGTGCTGTAGAACGAAGATGGGAGACCACTGATTGTTTGGTATCTCAGTCAAACAATATTCGCATATACGAATACTTTGAGCTGTGCTGGTTGAAGGTGCATCCTCAACTATATATATATATATATATAAAAGACTAATAAAATCAAACAAAAAGAAAAAGAAAAAAGATGTTTTTACCTGTTTCAGGATGTTGCACGCTTGCATGAGTTCTTTTGTGTTTCTTCAGCAAAACGCCTGATGGAAAAACCGTACCGCAAATTTCACACAGTTGTGGGCTTTCTAATTTAACTTGCTTTGTGATTTGTAATGGTTGTTTAGCATGCGTTAGCTTGTGTCTTTGTAAATTATTTTTATACAACGATTTACCACAAACATCACAAACAACCCGTTGTAGATTTAAATGAACCGTGCGCAAATGTCTATTAAGGAGGTTGTTCCGTTTAAATGACTTTCCACAATGTTCACAAAGTAACATTTTGATTTGAAATTAGAGTTCGTTCGCCCGCATACCACACCGATAACTAGTACTACACTGAGTCTATTCATTTGAGCGATTTGTATAAATGGCATCGAAAATATAAAGAGACGGAAGATTTTGAATCAGAGTTGTTCTCAGATATTGACTTTCATTTGTTTAATTGGTTGAAAAATCAAGAGCCAACCCTGACAATAACTTTCATGCGTGTAATTGGCGGATAAAAACAGCAAGAAGGGAGCGTATATATTTCGATTCGTTAATCTGCTTTTTTCTAGATTCCTAACTGGTTGTAGAAGGGATAACCTATTTTCCTATTCGTACCTCAGTTTTATATTTTGCTTCCAATTGGCTGACGTGTGTATGTGTGTGGTTAGATCTAGGTGGGAGGGTGYAAAGAAAAAATAAGGAAGGGATATCGTTTTGTGTATTTAAGATAAAAAATWTTACGAAATAATCAGTATWCTACAGTTTACAAGTTTGTATATTATCATCAACATCATCAACAAGTGTATCATGGACGCCAAGAAGYCAGTTGCTGCTGCTGCTACCTCAGCCGAGGGATCAACGAAGAAACCGAAAAACACCAGTAAGGCGTCTAATATAATTGAAAAATTCAACCTCCTGGGGTCCTGCTCCTGGCTCAACCTTGAAACGATGGAGAAGAACAGAACGTACAGGATAACTAATGGTTTTAAGGCAGAAACCAAGTACGGGCCCAGAGTAGTGGTGGAGCTGGATGACCTTTGCAAATTAAAACCTTCCGGAAAGGTTTAATAAGTTGTCTGAAAAGCAGCTGGCTGAACTGGCGACGGGTAAGCTGTTTCTAGTGAATCGTGGAAAACATGGGAAAGCWTACAAGTTAGAAGTAGTGAACAACAGCCAGCCCAGATCGCCCAAGACTACGGCGCCACCTCCGACGCCGACGCCGACCCCAATGCCGGAGCTGAATGATGAAGAGCTGGCTATCATGAACGAGCCAGAGTCGCAGGCTTTCGAGCCGAATTCTCCTTTAGGAGAATCAATGGGTGAATCTCTGGGATATTATTCGCAGAGATACTATTAGTTGTTAAAAATATTTATATGTATTAATAATAATAAGGGAATATAATAAATAACAATTGAATAACATCAAATAGTTTTATTGTATATATCCACAACAAAGTTCTTTAACAGAAAAGCATTTTCTAAAGCACATATTCCAAAGTGAGACCTACACTTAGGTATTACACCATATTTAAAAGATTGTCTTAGATCTTTTAAACTAATACAACCTAAATCTTCTAAATTACGTACAAAGTATTGAGATGAATTTAACAACTCTTGAGTCCATTTAATTTTTTCAAGTCCTTTAACAAATACAGTTGTATCGTTGGGTAGTGTGTCTTGTAGGAAACGTCTTGCAGCTTCTAAGGTGGTTGTTCCATGTTCCCATAGCAATCCATGGTGATGTTTCGCAAGCCAACTATTTTGTTTATGCTCGAACATAGAAATGTGTGATACAGGATACGGCGACTTAATCGCAAAGATGTTGAAATCGTTAGACGGGTATACGACTGCAATTTCTTTATATACGAAATCGTTTCGTACACCACGCAAACCTTGAAAATCAATCACTACGTATTTTGAAACTGCCATTGCTGTTGAGTCAAAAATCTCCAACACTTTACTGATTTCAAGTGAGCCCCATCTTCAGATGTACGTGTTTTTATTACACAAGCTTCCTAACATCTCCGCTAAGAGGCGAGTACTCAAAAATACGATCGTGTAATAATAAACAAAATGCTGATGTATTAGGTAATATACCGCCATCTGATGTTTCAAACTCTATCTTAACATCTATAGGTCCGTTTTTTATTTGTTCGTTTTGATAACGACAGTCTATAACTGCGATCGGAGCAATTTCTTTGAACTCGGTAGGATTTAGCAAAGGACAGGAATTTCTTCCATAGTAAGCTTCTTGAAAGGTAATGTAAAGATGATATAGCAAAGCAAAGCGATCTTCGTTAAACGATATGTGTAAATTATCATATGGGTAAACCTCTGAATTTAAGTATACTTTTACATCATTTAGATTACATGTGCTGAATTCACTCGGATTAGCATTAAGATTGTTTAATTTATTTGTTTGTAAGGCAAAAATTACAAATCTAGGTTTTTCTAGTTGATTAGATGTTTTTACTCTCCAAATATTTTGTGTAGATACAGGTACATTAGGATAATGATAGAGATCCCAGCTTCGGAAGCTAATTTGTAAAGGACGGGAACTCTGTATAGTTTGATATAGCTTAAGTCGTTCTGCATCACTGAGTGTGATGTGAGGTACTTTCCAGTTTATTTTCTTTATGTTAAACTTATATTTTGCAAGACTTGTTTTAACGGAATTATCGTTCGATTTAGCTCTAATTAGAATCAACTCATGTTTTGCATTGGGAATTATCTTCTTGTAATCTTCAGCAAAACCTAATAGTCTGTTTAAAGGTATACAAAAGTTAAAATGATCGTTTGACGTTTTTATAACTCTGTCACCGTCTGCTTTCCAGCCGGCATTAGTGAGCGATGTGCTTTCATGAGAATTTAGCGAGATGTAATTTTTTAAGCATGTAGAAATACCTACATTCTTGGTACGATCTATTTCAATTGAATTCAACTCATATCGAATCTCTTCAAACATGAATCCTACACAGTTATTCGTAAGTTTTATCGTATCGACTGCATTATTAGTTTCATCGGTTAACGTTCCCTCCACGTAGAGAAAGCTTTCCGAAGGAAGCAGAATCAAATCTTGATGTTGTACACATATTTGTATGGTATCATTTGGACTAAATGATTCTATAAACGGAGAGTAAGTATGATATTGTTTTTTTGATACCGTTTCGTCAAAACGAGGAAAATCTGTTATATCGAGTAATTCACTCATTTCTCAGCGTGAGTCCTAACGATTTTAGAAACTGTTTGTTTTCTTTTGTTAAACGTGTAGAGGATCGCTTTGTTTTTGATGTTGACTGCTTAAGACCGCTCGGCGAACTAACCGTTTTAATTAAGGAAGATGTATATTTATCTGAACGGATTTTATTGTTACTAAAAACTAACATTTTCTCTGTTGCTATCGTTAACAAAGACTCCTAAGATACTGAAGTGTTAGTTGATGTATTAGTCTTTATATAATACAGATTTATCCAGAAGGTCGCAAGTGTAACGTTATTGTAATAGTTTCGTTTCTAAAATTAATATCGGTACCATCTTGATCAACTAATTTAATGATAACTGATGTTATGGTTCTTACGTTTACAGGTAAATAAATAACGTTCTTAGGAACTTCATTTATTTTATAACCTGGTAATACATCTGGAGAAAATTCATGAATTGTGTGAACGGGCTTATCATTCATGTAAGATCCGGTAATTATATTACATTCAACACGGAAAGAATTAATTTTATTAATATTTACGTTCATGTCAGAAAATACAGTTTTATTAGCTTCTATTACACGCTTACTAAATCCTAGCTAAGCTCCTATTGTTCGATTTTTATTAAAGTATACAGGATGAGACGATTTTACCTCTACACGAAGAGTGTTACAATTGGCTTTTATTAAAACTATAATTTTACTATTTCTTTCTTTCAAAACACTTGTTATATATTCAATTATATCATTAATTTCGTAAGAACCTTCCGGCAATTCAATAATTTGATCACCAACGTGGAATAGATTATTGTTTTTATCTACATTCGGTACCGAATTATAGCAATATAAACTCACTAACCCACATTCGTATGAAGTAGGTAATTCAATGGGAGGAAAGTATTCTGATGTTAATGTAGAATTATTTCCGGAAAAGCTCAGAATTCTTGACATGTCGATGGTTCTAGTTAAACTAAGTGATTTTTGTTACAAGTCTCCTGCTTTATATGAGCACTCATACAAAAACTTTAAACATAAATGTCCGCATATTACAGAGTTATCTTTTTGATATCTATCGTAATTGTACTGAATATTAGATCCAAGATATTTTACAATCTCTTTTGGAGGACGCAAGTTCCCATAACTATCAAAATATAGTATCTGTTTCTTGTCTTTATTAACGAAGTAGGCGACCCAATGACTTCCTGGTTGGAATGATCTATTTAGGTTAACAATACCGCTTTCCTTACGACGTAGTCTTTTGGGCAGTTCATCTAACATAAAAACACCTCTAAAGTTGGGAAGCGCTGCGGTAAATTTATGTAAATCAAATTCGTTGAGAGCTCTGTTGGGCAGGGATTATAAAAGTTTTTTGACTTTAAAGAAGATCCTTTCTTGGGACTTAAAAAAAGACCCAAACCTTTTTTGTATGGTTTAAGGTATAGACCTTTTCCAATTGCGATTGATTCCATGGTCTTATTATGTCTTTCACTCTCTGAAAGTTGTTTACGAGCATTTTTAGCATCATTGATTGCTTTTACTATGGATGAAGTCCCGGTGGCTAACCCTCCAAGTGCGCTGAGTGAAGCGAATAATGGTAACAGAAAAGGTAATACTCCGCCTGTCCGAGGAATACGTATCACTCTTGTAAGCGGAAGTTTAACTCGTTTACCTATAACGTTCTTTCTCGCTTCCTCTAAAGCTAGTCGAATAGCATCTTGCAAATTGCCTGGTTTTTTCGATTGTATTACCGCTTTAGTCTTCTTTATCACAGATCGTAATGTGTTTTGCTTCTTATCCTTCTTCCGACACCGCTTTCCTTTAACCTTAGCCGGTTTCATACCCATTCCTAGTTTTGCCTTAGCTTTCATAGCGTTTGTTACTATCCAAGAATTAACCTTTTCACCAAAAGAGGAATGCCTTGCTTTTACTCTTTGCCAGGCCTGTTCAGCAAGACGCAGATCGGCTTGGTTTCTAGTCTTTGTGTCTTTAAATTTAGAATAAAAAATATCGTGTTCTTTGCAAGCTTGATCCAGAGGGTTTGTAGGTTGAATATTATTTGCAAGATGTTCTTTTAAAGGCGTACCAGGACCACAATAGTTACTATGTAAAAGATGAATAGGAAATGGAAGAGAAGAAATTAAATTGTTAAACAGTCCGCCACCTTTCGCGGTAAATCGCCGATTAACGGAAGGTCTATGAAACTTTATCATTTTATATAGATATCGATGTTAACTACACATGCGTGTCCGAGCTACTGAAACCCCTTTAAATATGTTCTACTATTTATTTCTGAATCAGTATATAAAATGCGTTTTCTTAAACAACACGAAACATTACCGATATCAAATATTGATTTAAAACTTGATGTCGAACCTCCTATTAAAAATAAACATGGTACACTCTTACCTAATAATATACGAGCCCTAATTGTAGGACCTTCGAATTGTGGAAAAACGAATGTAGTGATTAGTTTACTGGAACATCCAAACGGGTTAAAGTTTGAAAACGTATATATATTTTCGAAATCATTGTACCAACCAAAGTACGAGTATCTTAAACAATTACTTGAAGGAATAAGTGACATAGGCTATAATACGTTTTCTGATAATGATACAGTACCTTCKCCAGACGATGMAAGACCTAACTCTGTTTTTGTTTTTGACGACGTAATTACTCAAAAACAAAACCACATACGAGAATTCTTTTGTATGGGTAGACATAAAAGTATAGATAGTTTTTATTTAGCGCAGACCTATAGTCGAGTTCCGAAACAATTAATCAGAGATAATGCAATGCGGTGTTGTGTTTTGTACAGGATAGAACTAATATGAAACATATATATAATGACCACGTTATTGGCGATATGAATTTTGAAAAATTTAGCGAAATGTGCAACGAATGTTGGAAGCAAAAGTATGGATTTTTACTTATCGTCAAGGACTGTTCAATAGAACAAGGTCGTTATCGAAAAAATTTCGATACATTCATAATTATATAAATTACAAAGAAGATTAGTTTATTGATCAGTATCTCTTCAAGTTACAAKCTGTTCTGTTGTTGTTGACAACAGTGATCAGGAGCTGTTTTGTTGTTGTTAAGAGCTGTTTTCTGTTGATATCAGCTGTTCTATCAGCTCCTAACTACCTGGTACTAAGCTGATCACATCTGATAATATAAGAAGCTGTTCATTTTCACAACAGCTGTTAATAACTATATAGACAGTAAAAAAAATAGAAATGAACAAAGAGACGGTTAATAAACTTATCAAAACGAGAGAAATTATTCGTAAAAAGTATAGAGCATTAAAGGAAAACACACTGGAAAATCAAGCCGATCTGGAAAAGTTGTTTAATCCTATCACAGATCCTCTAAAGAAATTGTCCGACATACCTGAACAAATCACAAATTTACCTGATTTATTCACAGCGAAGCTTAAGAAAGAGAAACATGAACAATCTGATATAGAGGCAGACCAGTCTCTCAGGGATAATTTTCCTCAGTACATTGATTCAGCTATGTCACCATCTATGGCTAGTACATCCGAAGTCGAGGGTATTAAAAAACCATTAGATTCATTTACTGATTTGCTAACTTTTTCAACAAATAAATTTATGGGCTCTGTAAAATTAAGTCCTAATTATGACTCTAAATACGGTCCTCATTACAATTCTGATGAAAATGAATGGAAAATTGGTAAATCCACGTTTGCAGTTTTAAACAATAATCTTATGATCGACGGTAACGAATTTCCTCTAACACCAGGCTTACAGGAATTACTGTTCTCAAAGGAACCATCGAGTTCAGKATATGATGAAGATGACGTTAATGTKTACTTAAAAATTATTAAATCTAGCGGTGTTCTACACCGACGATATGATAAAACTAAACAGTACGCAGGAAGTAAAAGTCGTAAATATAAGTTAATTGTGGATCTTTTAGAAGGGAAGAGACCACCAGCTAGCGGAAGCGGATTAATGAATTATTCTGATAATAAAATTGATTATATTTATTGGAACGATCTCAATGAGTTAGTTAACAGACTCAAACTTTTGTTAGCGTCAACCGAAGTCGGAACGTCAACGAAATTATTTCTATATTAGAAGAACTAAGAGAAGCTAACGTTATTGTATAAATTATGTAGCTGGATAGTTTTATATCATTTATAAAATGGGTATTGACAAGTTTGGTCGATCACTGGACTCTGAAAATCGCAGACTTCCTTTTCAGATTCCACGTACTGTGGGTTATGTTTTAACATCATCCGGACATATTGATATTCAAGGCAAGCGTATTTGTAATTTAAATAAACCTACAGATATTAATGACGCAGCAAATAAGGATTATGTTGACGACCTGAGAAAGGAAATGCGCATTGCAATTCAAAAGTTAGATGAAAAAGTGAATAATCTCATCCATAAAATACAGAAAATTAAGAATCAGCAACAGCATGATAGTAGTGAAAGTACTATTCAAAAGGAGGTTTCCGCCTCTAAGTTGAGTAGTTCTTCAATTACACCTAAACAGGCTAGTAAAAAGTTAAAAAATTCATAAAATCCAAGATATTCAATGTTTATACTTATTTCCTTTCTAACGCGAGATGAGTAAGGAACATTTAGTAAATGAATTACATACGTCAGCAAGAAAAAATTTTAAACGTCGTAAAGTAATAATAAAAGGTATTAATGATCTATGGCAAGCCGATCTGGTTGAAATGATTCCGTATAAAAATGATAATCGAGGGTTTCGATATTTATTAACAGTTATTGATGCATTTTCAAAATTCGCTTGGGGTATACCTGTAAAAAGCAAGTCCGGGTCCGATGTATCCAAAGCAATGGAGAAGATTTTAATTAATCAATCACCTATAAATTTACAAACCGATTTAGGTAAAGAATTTTATAACACCTTTTTTAAAAATCTAATGAACAGATACAAAATTAATCATTTTTCAACATACAGCAGTTTGAAAGCATCAATTGTTGAAAGATTTAATAGAACTCTGAAGAATTGGATGTGGAAGCTATTTAGCCTGAATGGAAATTATAAATGGATAAACAACTTACAATTCCTTATTGATAAATATAATAATACCGTACATAGAACCATTAAAATGAAACCCATTAATGTAAATACACAGAATGAAAAGAAACTGCTACAAACTGTATATAATAATAATAATAATAATAATAAAATAAAAACATTTCGGAAGCCAAAATTTCACGTTGGCGACAAGGTTCGTATAAGTAAATACAAACATATGTTTGAGAAAGGTTACACTCCAAACTGGACAACGGAAGTTTTTGAAATTCATAAAATTCAGATTACAGATCCTGTTACATATTAAAAGATTATCAAGGACATATTATTAGAGGGAGTTTTTATGAACAAGAGTTGCTAAAAGCCAAATTTCCTAATACGTATCTTATTCAAAAGATATTACGAAAAAAAGGCGACAGTCTGTATGTTAAATGGCTAGGTTTTTCTAATGAACACAACTCTTGGATAAAGAAAGCAGATCTTTCGGCTTAAACTCGTTCACAATAACATTCAAAGGGTAATAACCTGTCATGGTCATCGAATCCTGTTTTGGTAAATATGTAAGCATTTCCCTTAAGAGAGGTTTCATTTCTAAAATAACCTTGTTCTTAATCTAGGGCATTAACCGTTTAGGTCATGGGAGTTCATATCTGAGTTCGTTTTAAGAAAGATAAAACGTCTGTTTCAAACACATGCTGATAACCTCGACCTCGGCTGGTCAACGGCTTCTTCTATCTAATTATAATAATAAGTAATAAGCGTGACGTGCGCACAAAATTTAACCTAAATTTGAAACATCGAGATCATGTAAATATAATTCAAATCAGTTACGTCCGGGTTACGAACAATACAAGACGCAATTAACCATGTTGCTTAAGTTTGCACAGCTATTTTTCATATCTTTGGTAATGCAAGGGGTGCTGTCGGCCCCATTTACGCAAACAGTAAATCTAGATGGTAACAAAATAGCCAGAATGAAGTTCATGGTGAATCTACCGAGCAAGGAAAGTGTTCAGGTGAACTTAACATTTAAATTGTTAAGTGTTAACCCGATTTTACCTGAATTCAATTCGAGTGCTCTACCACAACCTGAAAATCTCATCGTACAGTCTACATCATCATCATCATCAGAAGAGATTGGTGAATTTTCAACAACGACTGAAACTACTTCGACACCTTTGGTAGAAACTACAAGTACGTTTGATTCAACTATTACTCCATCTAATCAATCGTTTCRTACATCGAGGACAGACTCGGAAACAGAAAAGCTTGCGTATAGAGACAGCGAACCGAGATTATTAACTGTTGAAGAAGCCATATAAGATTTTCGGCAAAATCTAATAATGAAGGAATTAGAGATTGCAGGAATCTTTGAGAGTGAATATCCATTTTATAGACATTTCAAACTCGAATATGAGAATGATGTCACAGTGCCAATTCGCTGTACCTATGAAGCATACTACGAAGACCGTAAACTACAAATTTCCTGCTATGAATATCGCGATTTTGGATCTCACCGAATTTTAGCCAATGGCGAAATTTCTGACGAACCTGAGCCAGTCATGCCAGCCTATATTGATGTAAGATCTGTAAAACAAACTTATACAATGTCTATTTCAAGATAATGTTTAAAATAAATAAAACTAGTTATAAATATATGTTGTTTTCTTTCGTTTCATAAATATACGTACACACATTCTTATACCTCAGTCTGCTGAAAATGGCTTTACTAAACACAAGTCTATTAATTTTTGCCGTCCTATTCAAGAAACATTTATTGTTCATCATGGTGTAAATAACGTAGCCCAAAGCTTTGTGTGTTTTAATGAAACCAACGATACATTTCCAGATAACTGGATATCTTTAAAACCATCAATTCAGGATGGTTTAGCGATTTTTCAAGTTTCAAACATATCCAACACAAACAATCTGATTCTTAAATACAAAATTAGATTAGTGTTTCCTAACAAAAGCTATGGTGAGAGTCAATGGAAGACTGTTTTAAATGAAACCTTTATAAATAATTCCAAACGTGAATTTAACAATTCACTGTTTACTCAAAACACCAATACTTCACCACCTAATTCTACAGAAGTTTATTTAAAAATCGATATAGTCTGTTTCTTTTGTTTACTATTCTTCATTTGTTTAGTACCTACTATAACATATTTTGCGAAATCCGTGTTTAATCGAAAACTTTTGTCAGCTCAACGCATACCTCAGGTAAGACAGCATATTTCTTTATAAAATAGAATTCATTATTCGGTTTATTTCTAATTTAGGATCCATTTTAATTGAAAGGTGAGAAACCGGTCAAGGAGAAGCTGTAGGTTCAACGTCTGCCAAGCATAAGATAAAATCCGGTCAAGGCTTTTCGGGCACCGGAACCCACACACGCGGCATTATAAACACACACGGTATCTAATCTGATCATGTAACGCATTACCTGAAATAAATTTACACCTTAAACGAGAATCTGGTTTCCGTTCACCTTCACCCAGTGCGAGATACACCTTAGGTTAATAACCCCAGTTGAATAGGAAGCATCGGCTTCGCGTGCTTCCTATATAATTGCATGTGTGCTGCATGTGTGCTTCTCGCAAAAAAATCGTGTTTTAGAAAAGACATACTTATACTACTCTTGTATGATGTGAAATCGAGATGACCTCAGATGTAACCGCTATTTATAAAAACGGAAATCTACACTTCAAATCCTGTTAGTTCGCTCTAAAAGTTTATCAGGTGCCACTATTGCATGATTTTTCCACCATTTAAAATTCTTTATAATATGTAGTTTACTAACTGCTTTCTCAGAAGAAGAAAAATCATTTGGTAACATATCATTAGTGTTTTAATGATTGTCGATGTCACTGTAAAATTAAGTTGCAGAAGTTAAAAATGATCTGTAGGTTACAGTTGTAGATACTGCATTTTCCTTTGAAAAACTATTTCCTTTACTAGTAACTGCCCTGCTAAGGTGAACGGTCCTAATTAACTGCAAAGCTGTTTTGAGTAATACGCAATAATATTTAATTAGATCTGCCATCAATAGTAATAAAGCAATTCATTTCATATTTAAATGCAAATATAAATGTAATATTTGGAATACTTTCGGACAATCTTCACGTTGATCACTATAAGCAAAAGTGATATTTGAAATTTTAGTATAGTAAATATGCTGATATGATATGATAGGACATATCTTCTGCTACAATTTTTATATAATATTTATTTTCTTTTTGGAAACAAAACATTAATTTTTATAAAAATATGAGCATAAATAATACATTCTACAGTATTTTGTTATAAACTAGAATTCCTCAACATCGTCGGTGGATACGTGGTTTCTCCTAGAGGTATGTTTTCCAGAAATGAATTCTCGTTACTCGGAATTATTCCTTTTATTCGCGATAACAAATTGTTTTTCAGTTCTTGATCTACGCCTTCGTTTAACCTCCATAAAGACGCTAACACAATGCTATTTTTAAAACACTTGCTGTTAAAAAGTTTAGCTCAACAAAATCTTAATATTGCCGAAACGAGTTTATGTATTTTAAAATTTTCTCTCCGGTTTAAAAAGCGCAGTTGTAACAGCTCGCAGATGAAATCATGGCGTAGTCTTTTGTAGCTTAATTTTCGAACTTAGCTCTCTCCAGTTGAAGAAGTCATTAAGATGTAAACTTTGAGCTTCGGTGTTTCTTCTTGCACTTTTTAGACACTGTTCGTAATCATTAAAATTCCACACAGTTTTAATGCTTTTCAAGGATTTTTCCACTAGATGATGGAAGTGATCCGCAGGCATAAACGTATGCTTATAACTTTTTCTGGTCTAACTGTACAAATAAAAAAAATAACTAGTACCAACAACAGCTGAACAATTGTTCGTCTAAACTGCGATAGATTCTTTCTCTCTAATTTTAGAGAAAATGCATAGAAAGCAGATACAATATTTTTTTTATGCGACTGCCTATACCTTGAATTCATTATACTTCTAAATTTTGAACAGGTTTCTCTTTACCCACTGTTACAAAACTTTCATTTAACGCAATGATGCGTTTCATGAAAATAATTTCTGCTCTTGGAAGCATTACTACTTTCTGTAAATCCACCGACACAACAAGGTCACATTGCATTTACCTTAATTATGCATCCTTTTGATACCCATTTCTTCCAGAGACATATCGATTTCTATGTGAAACGTAATCTGCACGTATCGTACAATTCTGGCGTATGCTTTCTGGATAAATGTGTTTAGTTTCTGTTTTGTGCAGATTAAATGAGGAACACTGAAAACACTCTTCCGGTTCAAACTGTGCAAATGATATATTTAGTTTTGAAACTTCTTGTCGATAAAGTTCGTAACTTCCGGTAAATTTTGCGTGTTCCCGACGGAAGTGAAATACGGTTGGTTTGAAAGATTTGATATGCGCAATATTGGCTGTTCATCAATAAAGGTCAACGCTGGTCCAGGTCCTATCTTGTCTGGTTCAGAATCAGCTAAACCTTCTTTTGACTCCCTTATGTTTTTCTAAAACCTGTCGTTTCTATCGCAACCCAGTGTGGATAAGAAAAATGTTTTACACACGTTCACTTTCTTACCATTCACATTACGTAAATAGTATTTGTAGGTGTTAACATCTACGTGAAGGAGGCCCAACAGTATGTTTCTACTTGTTCACTTTTTTAATATGGCTGTGGACAGATAAACACTGTTTCTTCGCCCAGAGTCGTATTGCTTGTTAATATCAACTTGTCTGATACCGTCTCTCACATTCGAAGGTTTCAGTAGACACGTGTTTCTATTACAGGGATTTTTAATTTTATGATTGCTTGCGATTTCGGTTTTTTTCTGTGCTGCTGGTAAGTCGTAAGATTTTCATTTTCTAACGTTTTCAGTATATGCTTGCTCGTATTTTTTTCACTAATACTTATTGATAAAATAACTATAGAATCAACAATATCTTTTACTGTATTGTCAGTACACGTGAAATCCTCTTCAATAAATGAGTCTTCTGTTTCAGTAGACGAAAAAGAATGGTCAGCAGTATTTCGAAGCCTTGAGTTGTAGTCAGGATCATGTCATCATTAATTTTTGCTGTGAGAGCTGCAAAAACCTTTTTATTTATGCAAACTTCCTTATTCTCCAGCGTGTCTTCCTCTAATTTTCTAATCAACGCAAGAGTGATCGTGTGTTTTCCATATAATGGAGAACAGAAAATAACCCTTTGGTCATTTCGGCTGCCGTATCCAATGGCTTTCTCTTAATATCCTTTAGCCCAATTTCGCTACGAACGATACGACAATTTTTGGTGCTAAGTCTAAATCTCTAGGGCCTCATTGATTTACATTTCTTTACAGTATATTTCAAGACGAATCTTTGGATAATATAATGCGTTTCCCAAAAGCGCGCTGTTTTATGACCGTTGCCGTCACTAGCAAGAGAAAAACAGGCCCCTGGGTCTCCTGTATATTGATTGAAATTTTATTATTTGGCATATGCGATGGACTTCTGTTGTACCTCTATAACACGTTTCCTGGATTGAAGTTAGGAGGCTTATTTCAAATTTACGGTTCATGAATTTGTCCCGGCAATGCAAATACGAAAGCCTACTAATAACATATGAGATTGTCGTTTGTTTATTGATTTTAATGACTGGATGTTGGATGTAGGCTCCTGTAGCTAAGTATGTAGACAATTTGAGAAGGAAGTATTGCACTACACTTTAAATTTGTTTATATAACGCACTGTATGGTAACTGTATTTTTAATGTGCTTTACATTATTACTGCATCTAGCTCCACTTGATTATATATTACATGAAATGTTTTTACCATGCAGATGCAGATGATCAGTTTTATTTTTTTCACTCAGTTAAATAGCATTTCGGAGGATTAGTAGATCAGCTAATGACCCAACAGTTAAAGGTGAGTTCCTTAATACGTTGAATAACTGCAAAGATTTCCAATGAAATGTAGAAATTTTGTTGGTAGGTACCATGAAATGATATAATCCGATAACCTCGCTTATGCAGGGTGTCCTCGAAATACATCGACAACGTTTTAAAAAAATCCAAAGAAGTTTAGTTTTTGATATACAGGGTGTTAAAGTTAAATAAAAAAAATCATTTTTTTAAATTGTTGCTGAACTATAAAAGATGTTGATTTGAAATTTGGTGGGAACCTTTACTACATAGGTAAATTGTAATAAAAAGAAGAAACCTGCAGTCTTTTAAAGCATCAGTGGCTTACGTTGTGGTGATGCAGACCCCTTTTTTTAACAGATCTTTTAGGCATGTGCATTTTTCGACAAAACTGAAACAGTTTTACAATCAATTCTAAAGAAAACTGTCTGATGTATGCCGTAAATCGACTCCCTAGTCCTCAAATAATGATGTTTTTATTGAAAAACACGGGACTCTATTGTTTTATAAAATAACAAAACTATCATTACCACTGACAACGCTAAAAGGTGATAAAAAATACGATTTAAAAGAAAATTTTTTAAACAAAAAAATTTATAATAACGTTTTATTCTTGATGTACGAGTACAGGATGTTATTTTTTTAATTTTTAACATTCTGTGTATCAAAAACAAAACGTTTCTTGAAATATATTTATTTAAAAAAAGTTTTTTAAAATCTCGTTTTCTATCACCTGTCAAGCGTTGTCATTGACAATGGCACTGTTATGATTTCACGAAATAATGGCTACCCGTGTTTTTCAATAAAAATATCAATTTTTAAAGACTCGAGAAATATTTTATGTTAAATACTAAATAGACATGTTTTCTTTAGAATTGACTAGAGATTGCAAACCTTTTAGTTTTGTTTAAAAATTTACATGCCTAAAGGTTCCATTAAAAAACGTGGGTCTGCATTACCCCAGCGCACGCCACTGGTGCTTTAGAAGATTCCAGGTTACTTATATTTATAATAATTTATGTCGTAATTATTTCCGCAAAATTCGAAGTTGGTATCCTTTATATCAGGAATAATTTTAAAAAATCATTTTTTAGAATTTCACTTCAACACTGCATATCAAAAACAAAACGTTTTTGAAATTTCTTTATTGAAAAAAGTTTATAAATCGCGTTTCAGTCAGGAATGATGAGAACTGTTTTGTGGATGATTTGGAAATGGCAATCATGCAACAAATATTTTACTGAAATAGGTATTGTATGTTATATAATATAATAAAACCACAAAGACATACATTAGAGATTCGAGTCAAATAATGTAAACTCAATGTTCTTGCAGCCCGTGAATAGCAATGGAAAGATGAATATATCCACTCACTGCACCCGTGGCCTATGTGCTTTTGTTCCAAAAATAATACTTGCGCTTAAGTGAACTACTAAAACAATAGTTTAGTGTTTGCAGCTGGTGAGACGCCTTGTTTATTTAAGCTGGTTGTTACAACCCTTGTTCATAAGTGACATAAGGTGACAAAATACCTTAAGTCAGGATATCCTTAGACACTGTTTCGCTGTGGTCCAGCCCTGTTTGGATTTTATTTAAAAAGGCCGATGCCTCCGGAAAAAAGAAGTGGCGTATGGTAGTCGACAAATATTCGTTGCCTAATAATACGGATATTTTAGATAAGTTAAGTACAAGCCAGTATTTTAAAACTTTGGACTTAGTTTCCGGGTGTCATCAGGTTAAAATGGCACCCGCAGATATGAAAAAAACTTCCTTCAGCACAGAGCAAGGACGCTACCATTTTGTCGTATGCCGTTTGAATTTAAGAACAGCCCTCCGACCTTTCAATGGGTCATGGATAATACTCTAAGAGGTTTAAAACCGATCAAAAACCTCAGTATATTTGAACGATATAATTATTTACAGCACCTTTTTGCACGACCATATTCAAATATTAAAAACCGTTTTCGAAATACTTAGACAAGCTAAATTTAAAATTCATTTGGATAAATCTGAATCCTTACGCAGAGAAGTAGGATACTTAGATCACATTATAATGTCAGCAGGAGTAAAACCAAATAAGTGCAATAACAAATTTTCCTATATCATTTTGCTAAAATAACTAAGCCTTTAACAAAATGGTTAAAGAAAGAAAATAAGGTAAAATTGGCCGATGAATACGTAAATACGTTTGAAAGAGTATAATATATTCTTGCTAACAATCCTATCTCTCAGTATCCAGATTTGATACTAGTATTAGTAGTTACCGCGATATCCTGCAGTTAAACAAATACGGAACACCCGGTGCATAGTTAATCTTTGAGCCTTTAATTGCAGGTGCATCCAGTCTTCCTACTTCCTTATTTACATTACGGCAACTGCGTGTGTAAGACATCGACTGCCGCCGAACTTTTCGACAGATTAGCATATCCCAATAAACGGGCATCCCAAGTTATACAGGCAGCACCCCCTCCTCCTTCTATGCAGAAACTAATTAAGAGCTTCCTGTCGTTTCCTTTTGTATGTACGCCTAGGTAATTGCTTACATAACACCCCACAGGAATAAACGGAATTCGTTTGCGGCTTCCGATACGAGCCTATGAATAATAATTGATCTCGCGTGTGATTACACGCTACATACCACAAATACGTAGATTTAGGGAAATTTTGCATGTCTAAGGAGACACAAAAGGAAAGAGGTTCCATTTATTAAAATAAGGTTACTTTCCTTTAACCCCAAAAGTTGCAATTCTGTCGCAATAGACCCGTAAATATCGTTTACGTTGTTTTATGAATTGAAATTTATTAATTGCCAATTATTTATTATCTTTGTCTGATAAGCTAAAGTACAGCGAATCTCACGAGTCATGGGGTTAGGCTGGGTAACCAAAACATATGACTATATATAATTTTGTAATTATATTGTTCGACTTGGAACGAAATAAAAGTTTTAATCAACTTTATCAACACATACTTCATTAAAATTTTTCAACCTTTCAGCATTATAGTTTTGTAAACTTATTTTGTGATGACATTCACCCAACTAGCACATAAAATAATTTATTGTCTTCCTAATAAGCTGTATCTTCTAATCTTTTTTTCGATATTAATTGAGGGCCCACCTTAGTGTCGTAACTCGGTCCTATTTTTTAACAGTCTCGGGAAAACGATGTGTTTAAAAACAACAACTAACTCTTCCATCTCTAAGACATTTTTACATCACTTTGATCTATGTTTCATAAATATGTCATATGCCGCCCTTTATGTGGATAATACAATCATCGCTAAACATTACCATTTCGTGATGACCATTCTTTTATGTAGCATTGTATGAATAAAGCCCATGCTTCCTAGATACATTTTAAGTATTTCATCACAACGATCATCATGGCTTTCTGTATTTTTCCATTTGTTTCATTACAACTGTCACCGAGAGTTAGGGTCCAACCGTCCTAGTGAACGCGCGCAACCGAACTGTGCTATATGAGTACTGCACTTTTATTTGTATGAAAAGTAAACCACCAAAGTAATATCTAGGGAATATTGCGACTGTGTTAGACCAGTATACCTGCACAGGCGGTACATATGAGGATGCTGCCACCCATGCCTAGAGCAAATACCAATAACAAAAAAGATAAGACAGTAGCAAAATCGTTGACTAACGTTATACTTATGCATGTTAAGCAATAGTTTCTTCTTGTACAATCAAAATCGGTGTATACCGTGGCGGCTGGTGAGGGAGGGCTACGGGGCACCGCCCTCCCTGCGCAAATGACTATGTACATCAAATTCAATTAAATTAAAACATTTATTTACATTTACATCTAATGATCTAATATACCTATTAGTAGTTATTACCCAAAGATATTTAATTTACAATCTTATGTAGATTTGCGTTCAGCTTCTGCACTGCGGCAAGCTGCAAGCCATCTGGTTCACTTACCTGCCGGCTGTCGGGCGGGCCGATTCCTGTACGCCCAAAGCGTTTCAATGCCATATGTGATGGGTTGCAATAGAAGTGAGACGCTTCGACACGCGATTTTAAGCGGAATTTCGGGCGTAGCTCGTTCAGCCCGAGGCACGACCGCGCATTCCTGCAAATAATGCACCCGAACGTAATCGGTTATTAAGAATACGTACAGGTATTTATTTTTTGTGGAAAATTGCGTTCAAGACAAAAAATGAGGGCGTGTGTTTAATTAAATTAAACTTCAGTTCTCTGAATTTGGCGGACAAAGTAAACATTAAGGAAAACGAACGCCCTGTGCCTGTATTAAATTTAAATCCAGTTCAACCTAATTACAAAAGTCGAAAAGAATTTACCAGAAAGTTTGACGCAAATGTATATGAAAAGATATCGTGGTTGTGCGGATGCGAAGGGACAAATGCGTTTTTTTGTTTTGTTTGTTTATTGTTTAGCGGCGATAATAAATGGACATTTCTAAGCAGTAAAAGGAAATGTATTTAAAAAAAATATTTTCTGTATTATTGAATTAGCCCCCCCCCCAAACAAAAATGCCACCAGCTGCCACTGGGTGTATATAAAATAAACAGCAAATCCCGAGCAAATTGTAAAACCAAACTTGTGCCATAAAGCGATAGAGGGTGGGCTGTCAGAAGTAAACCGCCTTTACTCAAGCTAGAATAGGCCTTGACAATAAACATAAAACATTTCGAATCACATAGGTAGAGAAGATTAACGTTACATCCTAAAAAGGCAGTCAAGCCAGATCGTTAAATATAGGTCAACTGCAGCCCTTGCAGGATAGGAGAAAGCCAAGTATTCTTGTATTACTCATGGGCGCCTGATATTTTCTCACTTTGAACGAACTGTACAAACAAGAATCGCGACAGTAAATTACCAAATAAGTAAAAAACTAGTGACACTAGTAAAACGCCAAGCATTCAGGTATCAATAGTCATACCGTAGTATTAATAAGTAGAATGAGCATGTAACCAAGAAACAATAAATACAATCCCCGTGTTTGTAGATGTTCTTTTAATTAAAAGATTCTGTTGCAGCGACCAGCATTCAAAGTAGGTAAGCGAAAGAAAATAACAGATATATGAAGAACAAAAAATGTTTGAAATGATGTATAGAAGGAATACAAGTTGTGATACTGAAAATCCCGGGAGACGCACTGGCTCATTAAATATAGCGGGAAAATATTATGCCACAAGTACATAAAAACCTTGCTAGAGATAATAAGAAGAGCTGTAAATTACACCAGACAAAGCAGAAGGAAGCTTAGAAGAAGCTTGGAAGAAGTTACTAAAAAAACTACGACCAAATTAGAACTCCAGCAATGAAAAGGGCCGACAGAGTCCTGGTATTCCTAAACGACCTTGAACAAGATGGATCCTAGAGAGCAGCCCTGAATTTGTGTACAAAAACKGATMATTCCTGTTAGAAGTAATAGAAACATGCATGTATGCCCTGGTCAGGTGCAGCCAACAAATCTTTCCATAAAATGCGCTAGAAGGTAGCAACAAGGGTGTCCTACTTTACTGGAGCTTCTAAACTTTTTTCTCTGTTTTAGGAAGAACATTTTAAGTGTTAAGTTAAAAGTAGTTTAATAAAATAAAATATTTTACAATAGCGAACTCAGCTGTTTACAAAAAATTGTAGATACAATACTTTATAATCTACATCGTTCGTTTTTGGTTTGCCCAATACACTTTTTCTACAACCCAACCTTTCTAAAATTTTGTCTGCATCCACTCATATGTACTTTATGTCTCAAATACACTACTCGAAAACATACATAAGTAATTTAATATACCGATTGGACAACAGCAGTAACTTCGGTCTTTAATATATGATATTCTTAATTTAAGCGGATCATTAATAACAATATCAGCAAGATTCAATAAACTTAAGTGCACCTCAACCTAAGGCGTTCATTTGAATCTACTTTACAGGAGTGGAGTTATATTTTATAGTAGCACTTTGGTATATTTGGTGCTTTATAACACGGTTTTATTGGATAAATAATTATTTCATACATTATTTGTCACAAAAACAAATGCAATTCTCATAAATAATGCACTTATTGTTTAAATCTAAATGAGTAGTAACTTAAAATAAAAAACAAAGGTAGGTACACAACTACAAAATACGTCAGTATTATTATTAGAGTCTACAACATTGCGGTTAGTGCGCTAATAAAATATTCATTGCAATATCTCAAAGGAATTTTATAGCCTGGGATTGTCTAAGTGCGACATAATGTGTTATACCACTGCCGGGATTGTAAACTAAGCAGTTTCTTCGAAAGCTAGAAACATGCTCTTCTGAAACTTAACAATGGCCATATATTTCATTGCTATTTCCTTTTATGGCAGCATAAAAAAGCGTTGCGTGTAGGTGCACCGATTGTAATCGTAAAATCCAAGGAGCGGGAAAATTATTGATGTGTATAATTAGGKTAKGGCTTGCAAGGATAAAATATATTTTTCGTATTTCTTTATTATAAGACATAATTTTAACATATACATAGATGAATCTGTATTTCGGGTTGCATAATCTTTTAATAGGTACACCACATAGATATACATATATATTAACACTGGTCTAACCTCTAGTGTACGGGAGGAATGTTTGAGAATGTCCTCTATAATTTTTATGTAATAAATAGTACAGTGAGGACAACTAATTACAGTTTCTTGTACACTAAAGAAGTAGACAACAAAGCCTTTGGTCTTTTTTCTTGGTTTAATAGAGAGCGTTTGATTTCCCCTATTACATGTGTTCTTAACACCACGTTACATAGATAAATAACATATTCACCTGCATGAAAGAGAAACAAAAAAGTTGCAATATAATTCGCCAATACTGAAATATTAATTTCACAAATATGAGCATTGCAGTTACTGCATATCAGGCAACAAGTAAGCTAGGATACACTTACAATAATTGTGCATCCTACATAGCTGCTTAGAAATTTTCGTTTAATTTAATTTAAGTGAGTGTTTTGTAGCATAGTCGTTAATTATATAAGTTATATAGTAGGTAGAAAGTAATCTAAGAAAAAATAAAATAAATGAACACATCAGAGCTGCAATATCGTAATATGTAGCGCCGCACATATACCAAAAATTTACAAAGAAAAATTATCATCTGACAAGAATATATAGCCGCAAATACCCAAATTGCTAAAAGGAAAACTGTTGCGTGCACTCCATATAGGGGTCAGTAAGTGCAGAAATGAAAATGAAAACATTGGATGGCTATGAGATGTCGGACAGCGCAAAAACAGCTGTAAAAGTAGATATGGTTGTATCATTAGTTTTAAAATCCGAAAAGCATCAATCTTATGTATATTTATAAACAAGGTAAAAAGGTACAATAAGCGACTTTTATCTTTTATAATATATTTTATTTCAAAGTTTTTAGGATCATTTGACTTTCTTACTATGTTGTGTAGCATAACATTGCTGAAGTAATAGGACGCTGAAACTTTTTTGCACCGTTTACTGGTTCCGATTTATATGAATAATGCATGAGAAAAATTTTCCTTTTGGTGTTTGGTTTACCTTCGACTGTCAACTATTATGAATAAGACAATAAAATATTTCAATTTCGACTAATTTTGATTTAATACAATTGTTCGTAAAATTCACATTAGTCGCAATAAGGTAAGACATCAATAATAAAGAAGGCGATAGATTCTTCAGGTTGACAATTTGTATGCATCTCTAAACAATGGAACTCAAATCAATATTCCGTCATTGCATAACGTTGCTGGCAACCTTCAATGGGTACGTAATATTGAATCAAATCCTAACTGAAATTTCGTTGAAATATATTCAATTACTTTTGCATTTTTCGTAAGATATAATTAATCACAAAATTCTGGCAGGGTACGTCTAATAAAGATAAATAACATTTCTAGAACGCAAGAATAAATTTTCAAATTATTCTTAAAAGAGAAACTAATTGCACACATTTTTACTACACTAAAAGCTTAGTGCTCTTGACATGGAAACATATTTTTCTCACTTAATGACTAGAATTATCAAACACTTAATGGCATACAACTCCTCCCCGTGCATCTGTAAATTATTAATTTTATTAACGTCGATGGTACAATCTGCAGGTGAGTGTAGTAAAATAATTATTTGCGTTACCCTTTAAAATAAAGAAAATATCTTCCTCAAAACTCTCACATTGAATAGCGCAGCTTATATTCAATTGTAATTAGTTCTTTAGAAATGGTTTTGCACATATACGAGTCTCCCGAAATTATGTTCCAAGGCCCCTCAAAATGTACTTCTCCACATAATTAAACATGCTAGTTGGATATGTTCCTATCATATAACCAAAAAGGAAATTTAGTGTGATTGTATAATGTAACACTTATATTGTTTTCCTAATTCATAACTGTCATCCAAAATTATGGTTCTAGTAAATAATAAGCACCAGTGCGTTTGCTGAACATACAGTGCGTCTACATCCATATAAATTTTTAAACATGATAGAAGTTGGAAGATGAACCGCATTACCACTTCTATTACCTAAACACTCGCGTTTATAAAACTGAAATCGAACACTCCATTTTCAAGCTGGTGTTTGATTCTGATAAAATTTCTACACGCAATAAGTCCCTCCAGAAACTTAATTTTTGAACGCGCTAAGCTAGAAGGGGTGGTAAAATCTGAATAAGACCTTGAAAATGAAGTTGGGGAAGCAAAAGAAGGTCATCTGTCATCCATCTTGTCTATAATAATGCATGCAGATATGTTCCGATTGAAACACCAATAACGCTAGAAATAATTGTCCAATTTTAATTTCATAGCCCAAATCATCTTTATTATGTACTAGATACATTTCAAATGAAGCACACCATGACATCCGTTACTACTTTAAATTTTCAAATTAGTAGCGACTGCGGCGCCATCTTGAATTTGGGAGAAATAAATAATCTCTTGCTTAAACCGTTAGTTTCAGTTGACTGCTTACAATCGTTTTAGCGCTTTTATAAAACTTTTTCTTCATACAAAAGCTCTGTACGGAGAATTCAAAATTGGTGGACCTCTAAGTTATAATAAATAATTGGATCAAATGGTGTATGATGAGACAGTACTACCGTTAAACGCAATCTTTCAGAGTACTAAGAGGTCTTCTAACGTACATTCTATAGAGTTAAATATGGTTAATTGTTGAGCAATATGCCGTAGTTTACGATATACACATGAAACAATATAGAAATGCATTTAATAGTAAGCAAAATTAACATTTTAGTTTTCGACTGCTACTGATCAGTAATTTAATTGTTCTTAGAATTTTGTTATCCCGACATTATAGGACGACGGTACATCGTTATTAAAAAACGCAAATTATTAGACTACATCCTTATGACTGAAAGATTCAGACAGACGGAGTCCAAGACACCTATTTTTTTATTTTCGAAAACGCAGTTTGCTTCTAAAACAATAAATATTTAATGCATATTATATCATTCAATTAACTTTATTTCGAAAATGGACCAATATTGATTTTGTTGTTTTGAAACTTATGAGCATCCATAAGCTTTACTTGTTAGGATAGATTGTCCACTGTTAAAGAATACTATAACGAATGCATTTCTAAATGCACTTCAAGATTCATCTATAATACCAACACATTTTGCATAAAAGCTGGAAATGGTTTATAGTAGAGCTTATTCTGTAAACAGTAATAACTAGCTCCATATTTTGCTTTCATATTAAGCCTTAGTTAACAATACAAATTTAAAGTATAGAGCTAGAAACTATAGACCCAAGTTTGTTTCTTTTACAACGCCTATACATTGTATTTGGAGGCAAGTTTTCATAAATATGACGGGATATAAGTCAAATGGATTCTATTAAAGTGTATACAAACATTAAGAATGTTTAAAATTCCAATTATAAGATCTAGCTAATAACTATGTGAATGGATTTTTTATTCGGGACTAAAAAATTTCGTTTTACCTTTAGGTCCTGCTTTGTGACGGTTATCAAAGGTGTTGACGAAGAACGTACACTTATTCGACCGTATTAGCTACTATAACGCGACCCCCAAGCACCTCTAACAGGCGCCATTAAACCAGTAATTTAAAATGACTAAACAGTAAAGGTCAGGCGGTCCTACAATTTAATGTTACGGCTACACTGTTCTCCCCCTAGTTACCAATGAGTGGAAATCCAAACGAACTGGTTAATTGGATACCGGCAACAACTGCAAAGCTAAAAATAAAGGGAAACATCCACTACTCGTTTAACTACGTTCAGTTCAATTATTGTGAATTACGTATCGGATTGTACCATTGGCGTTTCAGGAGGAGATCTTTGCACAAATAAATAAACAAGTATATTCAAGATGTAGGAAAAATTGCTCCTTTCGTTTAACTGAAGTTACCCTGTTGAGAAAGTTTTCATCTTCAATCGATGACAAGTATTCACCAGTCAAAATCCTGAAACAAGAGAGCAACGTAAGTAAGATAACGCGTTAGAGAACTGGGTAACTAGAACAACATTCCTAATAGGCACTAGGATTTCTTATCATGTCATACCTTAAATTATTAATCCGCAAATCGCACTATGCCAAATTCAAATAAAAGTCTTCCTATTATTACGAATCAGCGATTTAGGGTCTCTTATAGCAAAAAATGTTACAATGTACAGGTTTTGCCTCAATTTTATTACTCTTTACATCTTGTACATATAAAGTTTGTGGGCATAGATTTAATTACATGTTGGCGGTTTTAAAAATGACAGACATCTAGGGATCACCAAAATCCCAGCGAGGATTGCTCGAAAGTACTATACAGCCTGGGATATTACGAGACATATCCAAGTACCTACGTCAGAGACTGTAGCTCATGTCAACGCTATAAAATAGTCACCAATGACCACCCGAGATTATGCAACCGCCGTATATATCGCATCAATATGATCAGTCAGCACCACCCTTGTAGAACCTCTTCCATGGTATAACAAAAGGAATTACTATACGTCCGTGTTCCAGGACCGTTTCACCAAATTGGTCCAATACAAACCACCTGAAAAGCTATAGCCAAAACCGTTACCCAGGCGCTATACGAGGAAGTCATACTACGACATAGGTGCCCGAAACAAGTGATATCCACCAATCGAACCTAGTACACCGGATCCGGCTTTAGAGAATTTCTCAGTACCGCAAGGATCAGGCACTGGTCGACTCCGCCATATACAGGCGCAGGCTAACATTTGGAACAAGCCAACAAAACCAGTGAAGAAAACCAGCGGATAAAAGATGTTCATCTTCTGGAACTAGTGCGATAAATACCGCTCGATATGACTCCACCGGGTACACCCCCGCGTTCTTAAATAACGGACGAGAACTAGATCTACACGAGGCCGAATGCTGGAGAATACGAGCCTGAATCCGACACATCGTCTCTAACGGAAGATTCCTCCATCGCTCCTGACTATTTCACTGGATTGCAAGATCTGTTCAAACTAGTCCGAATTAGCCTCTCCCGCGCATGTCGTCTAAAGCCGACCATAAAATCTACGCCATCGCGAACACCAACTGCCGTCCGACGAACAAGCGGTCGCCGTACAATTAATTTCAAAATTCTCTTGATCATATACCGTAACGAAAATTTTGTTTCCTGTCGTCTACGAATTCACGTCAAATTCTCGAACTGTACCATAACTATTTTCCCGTGTAACACACATGCCCCGAAAGAGTAAATATCAACCCACCTCCTGGTTAATAAACCCGGCCGTCTGTGCATAATGGCATCTTCTAAAATGGAAACACCGATTCGCCTAGTAGGCCATTTAACATCGATGGGTCTCCAGCCTTAACCGAAGATGTTAAGGTATTGGCCAGGTTTGAGGAATGGGCTTTCATAAAATATTCAGGAAGCTGCTACGATCATCGGAGCGGTTCCCATAAATAAAATATTTTTCAGATATAGTAATATTTTTATTGAACCGTTTTTATCGATAGAAATTTTTGTTCCAGTTAAATTTAGTCGCTGTCACCCTGCCCGCTCTTGACTCAAAAATACAAGAATTGTGTTTCAAAAATTATCATTTAAAACCTAAACAGAGTAAAACACGTAGCAAGGAGTGTGCAGAATGGAATAAAGAAAAAATACTTGAGCGAAGATGTATTGATAAAAGAAAGAGGAAAGAGCTACACCGGCATACTAAAGGAAGTTAAACCTGAAGTAAAAATAAATGACATTAGTCAACCTATTAGAATAATCGAGTCCATAAGAGAAGAAAACGTGTTAATTCAGCTTGAACCGGCAGTAAGACCAATGAAGTTAAACACACATTTAACGATAATATAAAAGAGGTGGCAGTTAAGAACACTTATTGACAAAACAGTGCTAAGGTACATATCTATGATATGGACATAACAATGCGAGATCGCGTCAGAGAGTCAGTGTACACGGAAACGCGCATGAATGGAGCAATTCTTAAGCCGATTCAATCTTTGTGGCGTGGAAGACAAACAGCAACTGTAGACCAGAACCAGGACTGCTTAAATTGGACAGAACTAAAATAGTTTGGGTCAATATAAAAACCCGAATATGAGTGAGCAATGCAAAAAAATCTGGGGCAGGCGGCCATAAAGCGAAAGAATGTACCGGCGGTAACTACTGTTTTACTTGTGAAGCACAGGGACATAAGAATGGAATTTATAGCTGCCCAGCATTCAGAGCTATAATTAGAAAGGCAAGGATGGGTCAGAGTTTCACATGCCGCAACAGTAAAAAGTTTTTCAAGTCCATCTAAATAAAGCGAGGGCAGCACAGTCGTTGCTGAATCAAACAATAATCGATTAGTGTTGCCACCATTGCAGAACCACGAAAAAGGAGACTCGGCCATTAAGGTAGTAAATAAAAACATAAAAGTTACCAGCTTTGGTGAGAAGCATTTTACTTTGATAAATTTGGTAATTGACTCATATATGCGTGCTTATTTTCACCAGACAAACTCCAAGAGTAATTTATTACATACCTCGAAAATATTAAGCGAATTGTTAGAACAAAAAAGTCAAGTATAGTGTTGGCTGTGGCTGATTATTAAAGGTGAAAGCCTTCAGCGGTTCAAGAGATTATTTAGTTCCACAGTGTGTACGGGTGTCCTAGACAGCAACCAGCTGTTGATTGCTTACAAAAATATTTTACGATGGCCTCTAAAGCAACCTTTAAGAAATGAAATGGTAGCAGTATACTTGTAGAATTCAGCCATAGCCGACTTGATGAAAGAATGTCTAAGAGCAAGATAGACAAGAAGATTGCACAAAAGTAGAAAAGCGCAGGATACAGAAAGAATATAAGAATAAAAGGAATACCTTAAGGATAGAAATTATTATGGCTAAACTGCAATGTTGAAGGAAACTGATGAATTGGACCAAAATATGTGGGGACACTTATCATCAGTAAGTTAAGCGTCGAAAAAATTCAGATGTCAAAGCACAAAATGAAGGGGTCCAGACGGAATTCCACCTAAAATAGTTAAACGAAGTTAAAGGAAGGTTGTTTTCCGAAGTCTTCGAAAAGCTAGGCTGGATATGGTAAAAAAAAATGAGGCAACAGATAGTTTGATAAATTGTTTGAGCAACTAGCGAAGGTTGTTAGAAGATATCAACCAGAAGGGTGGCTTTAGCGAGTTCCAATTCGGATTCAGAGAGAATAAGCTTGATTGGGGCATTGAAACGAGTACATAGTACATAGACAGCGGGACGTATTAGAAGCGCGAGATGTGTGTTTTGGTAGCGCTGGTCGTGCGGAATGCTTTCAATTCCATTTCATGGCCTGCAGTGATTGGTACACTGGTTAATAGAAAAGTAAAACCTACCTGGTGAGTCTAATCTAGTCCTATCTTAGTGACAAAGCACTCGAGGTTTACGAGAACAAGAGAATTATGGAACTGTGGAACAAATGCTACGATGATTTGCTAAAATGAAAGGTTCCTAAAAAGGTAAACATTATAGCATATGTGGCACTGGTTGTAAGCGGAAAGACAGCAGACCTGATATGCCTATTGATCACTAGAACTATAGCGCAGGTCAGGGAGTCGTGGACGCAAGACAGTTTAAGCTGGCTACCGAAAAAACAGAGGCAGTTGTTCTGGCTGAAAGGCGGGACTTGAAGGAGTAGAGTTTCAATTAGATGGCCAGGCTACCATAACAGCTTGGTGTCGTTCTAGGCAGAAACATAAAAATGACCTTACACATTACGTAAATTTATAAAAAAAATCGCTCTTGGCCGTAAAAGCGGCTGAACGGTATATTTCCAAATATAAGAGGACCCCAAAGTAGCAAACGACGAACAATGGCTGCGGCGGTATTTTCCGTGATCCTGTATGCAGCCTTCCATATTGGCTAGTGATAGAACAAATAAAATATGCTACATTAAGTCGGGTGCGGCCGTACAATTTATCACCGCTGTGCCAATTATAAACCTGATGTAAGCTGTATGACGGAGAGAATTAGAAGAGGGTAGTCACATGGATGATGGAAAGATGGTATAAGAGATGGAATGATACCATACAACAACCTGCCAGTAGACCAAACCATTGATGCCAAACACATGGACTGAAAGGGGTTTCGGCGAGGTCACCTACGGATTGGCACAGGTGTTAACAGGCCACTAGTGCTTGAGGTCATACCTGTTTAGGTTCAAAAGCGCACGTTCACAATCCTGTCCTTACTGAGACCCCGTGGATAACGCGGGGCACACGCCTTTCTTTCTACAACTACGTAGTATCTAAGCTCAAAACCGAAAGTCTGTGAAAACTGTCCGCCGACGCCGACGCATCGACCAAAAGGAGAAGAGGAAAAATAATTCTTGTTTCGTTAGCAATTATAAACTAAACTGACGTCCACTTTCATTACTGAAGTAATGAATATACATATCTGATTCCGGTAACGTTTTAATAGCAGACACCAGAGGAGGAGTTTTCGTGAGCTGGCCCATTATCTTAAATCAGTAGGCGAGTTCCACACTCCTCCGCTGTAAATCCTTCTCCACCACCATCTGCGGAGGATCTACCCGATAGTACCAAAAAACCCGGCCAAAAAAACGACCCCGACGACCAGATGTACTATGGGCCTGTCGACCTAGAGAATTCCCACAAGTAAGAAATCCTGGCAAGATTTGCTGGCAATGCGCCCTCCTGGTCACCTTGGTCGGTTGTGTAAAGTTTCCGTACTATTCTGCTTTCGGTGCGGGAAGTTGGGGCCCTGTCATAAAATTATGAATGCCACACCGTACCCGGGCCATATCGCCATTTGCCGAGGGGTCGCCTCCGATAGACCGACCTCTTAGGCCCAGATCAAAAGCGCATGTCACTCCATACCGTATCAAATCCCGTTGCACCCCTGTCTGTTTTGACACCGAGGGCCGAAGAAATGAAAGGTAACTTTCATTTCTTACCGAAGTAGAGCTTAAATTGGGGTTTTAGACAGGTTCAGCAAAGTTTTGGATAAAAGAAACGCTTTTCATCATCCCCGCGCGCAGGAAAACGCTATAATTGAACAAGCCGATTCGATTAACGCTTTTCTTTTACCCAGCTGAACATTTTTGCTGGAATAAATCGGTTATTCCACAATTTTGATTAACTGTATATATTTGTTAATACTAAAATTATTGTAAAAGTAATACTCCCATTCTGCAATTAATACATTTTTGTGACACTTCGTATTTCCAAATAAAGGGTAGAACGACATTTAATATAACGCGGCTTTGTTGGCTTCTAATCGCTAAAGAAATTACACTGGAGTAGCTTGTAACTTGTATAAGCACAGTTATATCGAAGCGAAGTTTTAACAGCATTTATCATTACCAGACCCACTGCAGCTTAATGAACTTTCGAATTGCGAATAATTAAAAGCGGAAAGGTAGTATAATTAATCTCGTTGGAGTGTACCGGTGATTCTATATATACGTAGGTCTGACTTACTATATATATTCCTGTTATCGTGGGTGCTTAACGTTTGTAAGCTATACTCGACAGCTTGAAATCTAGAAGATAACTACTTTGCACTCTGGCATCCTTTCATTAATTTTACCAAAATGTTTTATCTTTGTGACAGCGGCAAATCATTAATATCGTGCTCATTGTCTGCGATAACTCGCTCTGTCTTCGGTACGTGTGCGGCTGCTTCTGTTTAGTCTTACGAGATCATTAGTTTTAATTTATTATTACGTACAAAATTAAACTTTAAACTCAAGCTGTTAAAGTTTCAGCTCAAATCTAATTATTTAGGATTGGTATCTCTAATATGCAGAATTAACATAGTGCATGCAGAAAAGCAATTTTAAAGTATATCTACTTGCACTTCTTAAAGCTTAACATTTCTTTACAGATTCAAAACTCGTGAAATTTTAATTCTTGTAAACATAGAAAATAGAAAAAAAAACAATATTTGCATGAATAGTTACACAATTTAGCTCCCGAGTAATAGAGCAGAAACGTTCCAAAGAAAGAAAATAGACCCCTCAGCAGGATGCCGATCACTCGCGCCAGTGAAATCTTCGGGGTAAACTCTAGTCAATGTCGGTCCCAAAACCCGAGAACGAATTCTATCACAATATTATATTGTTTTTGTAAGTGGAAAATTAACTTTTGAATTTGGTGGTGTTTTAAATTTGAGTTGACGATATCGCTCAGGATACTCGCGGGGAGGCTGTATCTGAATTGTTACATTTCTTATAACGTCCGTCCCTTCGTGGCGAAAGGAAAGGTTCCTGCAAGCTTAAAAGTGAGAAAGTGAGATTATGTTAAAGTGTCAAACGTGCTCTAAGATGACATTTTCGATTTTGATGCACTAATTATTTACAAGATAGGGACTTAAATGGACCTGAATCGCCGCATTCTCAGCTATAGCTGTTACTGCAGTATGCTGCAGTAACAACCAACTTTGTTGTGCTGTTGCGCCTCGCAGATTTATCCTTCCAAGAATCTTCTGAAGATCTTGGCAGATAATACACATAAAAGGCAACGTTGTTGTGTCTTTCAATCTGAAACAGGACATGCACGAGGAAACCGGTATCTTCATGTTACTTCCACGCAACATCGGTCAGAAAGGTCGTTGAAGTTACTGTTCTGTCCCTCGACACAGACGTGCTGATTGATCCTTTTCATTCACTACCACCAGTAGTTGCATGAAAGCCTCAATTTTTTTGACTGGAAGAGGGAACGACCATTGGGCTATAAAACTAATCCCCATTGAGCAATCGTTGGGACGGGCGCGGGCTGAATTAATTTTGGCTTGGCATGTGTTGACAGACTGCTATATGACGGTCAAGTTTGCCAGGAAAACCAAAGATTCTGGAGTGCAAAAAGAGTATTGCAAGAATTAAGAGACCCCCACAGAACAATATTTAGCCTCGATAAAAAAAATCGCAGGCTGACATTGTAAAAGTAAGAAAATACGACGTTGTCAAGTCTCTCCGTTGGCATTTGTTTACACAGAAGCGCAGAATGGGTGTTCACAGCAATAGTTTCCATCAATACTTCTATCTTTGGTATTTTATATATATAGTAAATTTTATTACGCGCCTCAGAAAGTAAGTAATCCACCAATTGTAAAAGAGGTTGTCAATACTCCGCTTACAGTTATGTAAAGAACTGGTTGATATGCACTGAGCAGTGTGGATCCGAGGACCATGTCTGCCCAAATCATACTGTTGTCATCCGACGACGACGACAGCTCCAGCAAAAATATTTCAAGATACAAGACCTTGCACACATCTATTGACCATCATCACCACCGCCACGCTATAAAATTTCCGTCGGGAGGGGAAATGGCAACAGAGAGTCTCTCATTATCCTAGGTAAGTTTAACAAGTTCCTGCAAACAGATCACTTTTTTTGCAAAGAAGGGAATCGCAACAGTTGCCCTGGACTACGAATACGATACTTTTAGTAGGATGTTAGTAACCACTATGGTACTAGTAAGCTACTAGAGCTTTAATTATGAATAAGTATTACTATACCTAGTACTCGTTAGCTCATAAATTTAGTCTAATATAAAAAGTAAAAGCTTGCATCTGCCTTAAAATCAACGACAGCGTTAGCTCTCATTAGTTTTCTTTGGACCTCAAATACCTCAAATCACATGCCAATGCCACGTTCTATTTTTTTGTTTTGTTAATCACTATTTCAAATTCTTCAACTCTTAAATACAAAAATTATTATCGATGTCTTATTTGTAGTACATGTTAAGCATAACGGTGTACAATATTCTGGGCAATAACATAATAATTCCTAATAAACTATGCTAAATAAAAAAAATTGCCGTCCTAGCAAGGGTTTTGAAATTTAATGCTAAATATAAAGCGCTTTCAGTTGACCTAAACTTTTAATATCAGTTTTTTTATACAGAATAAAACCAGAAGAAGCACTTATATTAAACCGATTATATAACGAGTGAGCGTTTTGGAAAGAACACAACTAAAACTCCATAGAAATTAGATCAGATTCGTTTAGATTTTCATCTCAGAAACAAATCAAGGTTATTCAGTATGTAAGCTTTACAATTAATTACACAGGTCCGCAATTTGTTATAAAATAAAGCTGAATAGCATGTTGTAGTAAGATGAACCTATCTACACCTAAAAATGCCCAAAAAGGTTGTTACACGTAGGGTTTTCTTCTTACGCTAGACAAACCACATACCTATAGAATGGTACAATTTAATAATTTTTGAAAAAGTCATTTTACAATTTTATTTTAAGAGGGGCGTTTACCTAGAGCGAATCGGGTCATTTTAAGCACCTACCGTTTTACATTTTACCGAGTTATTCGAAACTTTTTCGAAGTGAAATTTCGACATGGCAATGACAAAAGATGTAGCTACAACGTAGAGTTCGAGTTTTTTCTGAATTTGGTACGGTAATGTAAATATTTGTTGTTATATTTTGCTTAAAAATGCGTATTTTTGGCGAGCTATTTCTCGAAAACTAAGGCACATAAAGGAAAAATTCGAACTCCACGTTGTAGCTACATATTTCTTTGTACACTACCAAAAACATGAGCACGATAAATGAATAAAAACATTCAAAAAATCTAAAACCGCAAACCCTTTCGCACGAGTCCGTCACGAGAGCGGAATTCGAATGCCCATCCCTACCAGGTCCGTCGCGTGGTATCTACTGAACAGTGAGGCTAAGATACAATCCTGTCGGGAACGATCGCGCGGTATACGATCTATTCGGATGTGACTGGATTTCTAAGATTGTATGTCTAATTAGTAATTACACGAGACAAGTTTAATGTTAAAAGCTATTTCACATTAATTTACTGTCTGCCGAAGCAATGGGGAGGCAGAAGAAAAATTATTATAAAAGTTCCTCCAGAAATCATAGTCGACATGCAGTTAGAATGAAATGTTATATAGTTCATATTTACAGAAATAAATGGGTTATTCCATATTTTGAATAACCTGGTATAATATCATAGTAAGTTACTAATATCATGGTTACTTTTTTATGCACACCCTACAGTCAGCAATTTTCCGAATATTAGTTTAGCCCGTCTGTTGCTCGTACGATCTTTGCGTGATGTCAACCTATCGGCTACCCTCTTACGTCCCATGTCCCGCGGGTAATATGGGTTGCATAGTTTACATTTCTGCCCGATCGCTCAAGTAAATGCCCCTCTTAACCCCGTATGTCGACTAATTATAAGTTATATTAAGTTAACATTTAATAAAAAAGCACACAACAAAAATATTTATTTGAAATACACTAATTCTATTTTTAGCGCGAAAATAAAATGAAATAAAAATAAAAGGCATTATTGTCCTCAAATTTGTGCGTCTGATGACTTTCATAGCTCGAAAACGGTTTTAAAGGATCGGGTTGGTTGATAACTCGTTGGTTAAGTCTTAATCAACATGTACTTGACCACTCTGAACTCTGCCCCTTTCACCGAAAGGGCGTTCTTAATCTTGTTTCTTTTTATGGGGGTGACATCTTATTGCTTCAAAAACCTATAGTACACCCATTATAGCTGGACCCCAGCGGTCTTTATAATGTATTTCCACTGTTCTTATATCCCGATGGAATCGTTCACCCTGTCCATCGCTGATCGTAAATAATAGCCTAAAAAGCTCTCAAATACGGAGTTTCAAAAATATTGTATGACTTTACCATAATTCGTTCGCCATATTGAATTTTCCATTTTGTGTTTTGAAAATCTGATTTCAGTATCCTAATCAACGACGTCAAAAATGTAAGTATACTAAAAATTATAAAATTCCAGTAACACCTTCATCTTTTGGTCACCGTTTCCTATTTTTCGACCACTGTGTGTCACAATTTACCGAAATATTCTGTATTGGAATAATAAGGTATTTGATAGAATCAATCGATTCTAAACAAAAGAAGACTGAATAAGGGACAAGTTTAATATTACATACAATCCATTTTAGGTTACCTTTGTTTTAAAATGCACTCCATTTATATGTCCCGTAATAAAATTTACTACCTGCCAATATAAAAGGGTATACTGAGCCCACTGAAAACTAGACGTATTAGGGCCTTATAAATATTTTTTTCTATTATTAACATTGTAAAAACAATAGGCTGAACTGGACACAAAAATCGTGTCGGTTAGAGTTATTAAGTCTGCGGGAATATTTACCTCACTCAGGTCCGGGAATGGATGTCTGTGTCGTATATGCGCTAATTTCTTTATTATTCTTCTTCCCGGCGTGGTAATAAACACAGAACGATGGTGTTGGCGTCCTACTCCTAAAGCTCCAGCTATCCCTCATGGACCCGTTCCTGACAGACGTTCCATTTCTGCTTGCGATAGTACTTTGTCTGTACAACCTGAGACTATGACGATCACAGTTGGATATGAAGCTGTCGTCATGTGTCCCTCCATCCGGGGAATCCCGGCCTGTCAGCGGATGTTTACCATCGTGGCAGAATAGAATCAAAAACAGCCTTTTGAACTTCTCCCCAAAAATTACATAAATAATGAAATTTACGCTGGAGTTTATAGTTACCAAGAGGTTGCTAGTTTTGATCAATTGGTCAATGACAATAGAGTTTCTACCAATGTTAAAAGTTTCTAGAGTATTGATGATTAAAGGGAGAAAGTTGCAAATAAAGAAGACTATAACAACACAGAGGAGCATAGTGGCTAAACCAATTTCTCTACGCTGATTTCGGGACAGACGTTGGCGCTCCTTATTGGCCTTCCGCACCTAGAAAAGAAGTGGTATCTGTGTTAGCAATCATCTATTAGGGCTAACTCTAATTTAAAAATTATATTTATAAGGAAAATTGCTACATTCACAATGCTCAGACAAGATGATTTCTTGGAAACGTTTTTTAGTAGAGAGTAGAAATCCCATAGAGGTATCTAGCTTATACGTATTCTAACAGTTATGGAATAGCATTGAGAAGTAGGTTGTGTTGATTATGCAGTAGAGTTTAAAAATGCAGATGTCCGAACACATGACAGCCGCCGAACAAAAGGTATCGAAGGCGCGTGAATTACGGATGTATTGTATTTAATTTTACAGTAGAAAAATAATTTCTTACTACTATTACAAGCTAATATACTAAAAAAAAATGTCATTACCGTCAACACCAACAAGATTTTAATGAACACATGATAAATTGTTGTTTACGATCACTGCATACATATCTAGCACATAGTATTATTTTTGTTTTGATAAAACAAAATTGTATTGTGGCAAAAATGCAATTGAGCATTATAACAAAACTATAATTTTAAATTGTGATATACAGAGTGCCTCATTAGTGCGGCATTTGTCTATAGCTCCTTTACTACGTGTTTGCAAAAACAAACTTCCCTTTATTTATACCGGTTGTTTTAGCTTTAGTGTACCGCACATGACATTTCAATCATCATCACCTGAGTCTATTATCAAAGAAGGTTTAATATTTCTTAGCTGCACAAAGTTTTTTTTTCTTGAAATACAGCTTAATTTTTATTTCATATTAATGACTATACATTTGGTATACTCACGACTTTAGAGGGGGCAGTTTATTTGTCTACTACTGCCTATCCTACCCATGTCTAACACAGACAGGATCTTATAAAAATTCTAATGAGTTTGATAAAAAATTGTGTTAAAAAAAGTGCGACTCAAAAACACAATTTTCAGACTTTCCCCGCACATAGTGACCATCTATGTCGCATATCAAAAATTGAGATCTTATACAATCATGGTAATGAAATGAAGATTGTCTAAGACAACCACTTTTATAAAAATTGCTTCGTCATTAAACAGAATATAATTGAAGAGGTACGGATTTTTTCTAATATTATTTACAGGTTATTTACAAAATCATAATATCTGGACATATATTAAAATGCATGTCTATGCTGTGCTGTCTGCACCGCAACCAACTGCATATAGATCTATTTCGCTATCATTATAACTCATCAGTGCAGTTTAGGTCTAGTGCAGATAGCACGGCATAGAACTGGTATTGTCTATATACCAAAGCAATGGTATAATGTAAGTAAGAATTTAGATGGCAGTCCCATCTGTCAGCATTACACTGACATGATGACAAAGCCACCTAGCTGCCTTAACGGGTACTACTTTCTAAAGGAAGTGACCTGTAGCCTGACAAATTGGCATGCACCTGCATACTTCAATTTGAGAGCAAGCCCCCACGGCACTTTTTGCAAGCGGGCAAGAACCGACATACATTAAAATGCATGTCTGTGCTGTGCTGTCTGCACCGCAACCAACTGCAGATAGATCTATTTCGCTATCATTATAGCTCATCAGTGCAGTTTAGGTCTAGTGCAGACAGCACGGCATTGAACTGGTATTGCCATCTAAATTCTTACTTACATCTGGACATTAATTCTTGATTTAATTGTTGATAGAATTATATACGGTATGGGCTGTCCTCTTCTTGGGTATTTCTATGCGTAATTGCTGGTCACTAACAGCCAATTCCCTTCACTTTTGCTAGTGCAAAATATAATACTAATCCTTTACTCATGCAGAAGTTTAGCAGAACCGTCAATCTATTTGACTTGCGTCCTTTCCATTGATTTTGTAATATACAGGGTCCGCCACCTAAAACTCCCCAGGTTCGTATTTTCTTTATTTTTTTACGTACAACCTTAAGTTATATGTCAAATTGTAGGTCTTTTTAAACTCTTTAAAGATAGCTTAATGGGTGTTAAAAAATTTTGCAGATTATCATATTTTGTATTTAAAGTTAATTTTTGTAATTATTTATTATCTTATCTCCCATAATAAGTATTGGTTCACAGTTGAATGCCGACTTTTTTCTTCTTCAATTTATATCATTACCATGTATGCGTAATATTTACTCAATCTTACTGAAAAACAATAAAAACTAGTCGCCGCCATGTTCTGTTATAGGGCCGTTCACAATTTTTTAAGTGTTAGTTTAGTAGCTTATTACGGTACAAATTATGCCTACATACCCATCGTTGCACACAAAACCCCAAAATTTTAAGTAACTTTTAAATAAATCAAGTATAAAGTTCGTTCTAAAGAGAGAGGGGCTAGGAAATGAAACCCTGTGACGAGGCTAGTACGCGATGTAGAAAATCAAACTAGCCTCATAGCATGGTATCGTTTTCTAGCCTCTCTCTTTTTAGAACGAACTTTGTACTTGATTTATTTAAAAGTTACTCAAAATTTTGGAGTTTTGTGTGCAGCGATGGGTATGTAGGCACAATTTGTACCGTAATAAACTACTAAACTATCACTTGAAAAATTGTGAACGGCCCTATAACAGAACATGGCGGCGACTAGTTTTTCTTGCTATTCACTAAGAAGGAGTAAAAATTACGCTTACATGGTAATGACACAAATTGAAGAAGACAAGAATCGGCATTCAACTATGAAGCAATATTTATTATACCGGGTAAAGTTAAAAAATATTTACAAAAATTAACTTTATTTGGGAAATATCACAATCTGCAGTGGACCCTCACTATGTTATTTTTAAAGAGTACAAAAAGACCTACAATATGACATATAACTGAAGGTTGTACCTAAAAAAAACAAAGAAAATACGAGCCTGGAGAGTTTTAGGTGGCGTACCCTGTATATGGTGAAATATATCAAAAAAGAAACCACGATAGGAAATCGCCAATACAGAAAAAACCTTTTTGTATCTGCAACATCTGCTGACCTGCTATAGTGAGTAGGATTTCATTTGTTTTGTAGATAATTCCACGTTAATCGCGTACGAAAAACGCGGATTCCTAAATTAACTTACTTTATTTAAACAGCAGTACCGAAATAGACTAATTCCCAACACAACTAGTTCAATAGCTATTATGTCAATACAAATTCAGTAAAACACTATTCAGAAAATTATACTTAAAACACTTATTAATACACCTAGTTCGTTCTGCCCGCTCACTTTGCTGCCTTTCAAATCAGACTTCAGACCTCACGCTCCCCGCCAAGTGCCAGCCCGCAATATATATAGAATAGCTTCTGCTCACGCCATTTTTTTAGACATTTCTGGACTGTTCTATGTGATTCTGTGCACGACATTCCGCACCATATATCTGTTACTACGATCACCATATTATTATAATGGATTGCAGCGTCCTACGGATGCAGGTCTGCACGCCTGCAGCTTTGGCCCATAGATGGCGCTGATGGTGTGACATCATCCGCCGACGCGTGCATAAATGTAAGTGTGTAAGGTCATGTATTACCATAGATAAATTAAGAAAGATACCCAATGTAAATGCACCGCATTGCCACAGAACCGTAGTGTATGATCTTCACTCAAGAGGGCGAAAGAATGTCCAAAGCGCGCGATATTGTATCCCAAATGTTTTGTACTGTATGTCCCTCCCGCCGAGACAGCATGCGAACGGAGTGTGGGCGGTAGTCACAATCCCACCACTGCACTTCTACAGCAGCTGACTGCAACACCCGTAATGCTTAACAAAATAATATTTTATGTAGCGAAGGGTCAATAGTAGAGTGCCCGATCGGACATATTTTGACTTGTGTGGGGGACTCGGGATTACAAGCTAAAACTTACACAGATGTAAGCTAATATATTGATAATTATAAAAATTAGACTGAGAGCCGAAAGTCAATATCGTTAAAAATGTAACTAACGGTGCATTGTTAAAAAACGAAATGTATACTTTCTATGGGTATTTAATTTGAAACATTTTCTGTGCCGAATATTTTTAAACAAATTTTTGACTTGCAAAATACATTGCCTCTTACGGCCGAAAAATAATGAAAGGTCAGTTTTTCGGTTTCAACGCCGTCTACAATTAATTCAAAATTCCCTAATTTTCAGTTTACCTCGCATTATCGCGAAAACTAAGGCCTAACTCAAAAAAATATATCCTTATTAAAAGTTAGCCGTGTCCTTTTAGGTGCCATTCGTGGCAAATTCATATTTTTTGATTTACCGATAAAGGTAGTATAAAATTAAATGTAAAAGATTACATTTTTCTGGGAGACGTGACTACTGCCGTGTTCGCGTGGCCGCATCGTCCATCTCTACTATTTCCGTAGCTCCGTCCTTCGTCCACTAGTGCAGCTCAGGGAGGGACGCGATAGATCAAAATACAATAATTAGGAAATCTGTCTAATTAATCCTATTTCAGTTTTCATATTGACAAACACGTTCGAAAGTATATTAAAAATCCTCACTAACCTATGAAAGAAAAATTAAACTAATAACTACGCATATAGTTCATTAAACGTTTTATTATACAATTCTGCACGCAAATCATGAAAAAATAAATTAATCTTTTTACAAAACTGCACAATTTACTTATCGAAATTTGTTCTTGAGCTGTGGTATTCCTGAGTCTTAAGACATCTTTATATGAAACGGAATGTCCTCAAGAATGTAATGTTTCAACCAATATTTTAGATCTAGATTCTTGATGTACGAAAATTCCGAGTGTTACGAGTTTAGGGCATCTTCACAAATGCTCGTTATAGCTACAGGATCTTCAGCAGTCCCCTCATTAAATGAAAGCAAACCAATTATCCAGTACAATACATCTGGTGTGTGTTTCTTGGAGCCTTTTATATCTAAGTTCCTGTCACTTAAAATACAGATGGTTTTTTATCCATTTCGCACCTTATATTGGCACATATTTTATTAATAACGGCGATTTCTACTTCCGCTACAGTATGGTGTTGCAAATCTGGTAATCTGTCTGATTATACTGATATTTTACTATTAATAGAATATAGCAACCATTATCGCAAATACTGCTAACTCTTTTACTTTTATAAAGCACATCAATATTGTGTTAAAAATTTTTCTTTATTATCGAGCAGTAATATACTATCTCTTCACAATGTTTTTTTAAACAGTCAAGAACAAAAGTATACTAATGTCGATCCGCGTCAATATTTTAATCAGAGAATAAAAAAACATGTTCTTTGGTAAAGTGTGCATAAATTGTATGTAAAATGTATCCACAAATACAACGGATTTGGTTGGTACCTTTAAAAACATTTGTTAAGGTGCTATACCTACGGCTTCTAGTAATTAGCCCGAATGATACGACTCTATATAGTAGCCTGCCTAATAGTAGACCTTGCCAACTATAACAAGCTTTCCAGAAATGATTTTCCATTGCAGTTTGTTGCTAAAAGCTACGACTGCCTTCAAATAATTCCTCATCGAAAAAGGAAAACAACTGTCTTAGTCGTAAAAAAAAGAGCGCTGTGCAGAGGGTTGTGGGGGATGAATTTCCAAAATAAGTAAAAATTCTTGTTTGTTTTTTTTCTTAATATCTTTGGTATCTCACCTTTATTATATTAAGATACTATGCTGCTGCTTAAATGGCAAATACAATTTTTTTAAATTTCTAATAACGCCGTCACTATGCTTTCTTATAGAGCGCCTTAGTGAATTTCGTTCGCTTTAAACACTACCTAATTCGCCAGACGTTTAGCTTCTCCCAGCACAAAAACGCGTTGGTTTATTGGTGTGTGCAAATTCGCAATATAATAGTTTGTGGCATAATATTTTTGTGTAGCAATGTCGAATTTCACAGCGGCGTCCGTGTACATGCGAGTATGGTTCAAAATAGCCCAAAAGGTACGCGATACTCGACTTTATGCACACACAATTGATATTTAATTGTAAATAGTTTCTGTAATTATTCGTTCCCTCTTGCAATTATTGTCGTTTTGCTAATGTATATTTATGTAGACCTTATATAGGTATCTAAATCTTTTGAAGTAAACTCTGTTTTTTTTGTATATATTGAAAATTAATGCATGTTTTTGCATGAATTACAGATCTATTTATAACAATACACAATAAAAGTGACAGTAGTTCGGATAGCGAGCTTGAGTCAAAAATTAAATTCATTTCAATTTAAAAAAGTGCAGCGGCAAAAAAGTTTTTATTTCAATCAGCGCTTGAAATTTCAGGATTTTGGTACAAAATAAACTCTGCTTATTATGACAAACGCGCTGATTATAATGATGCCTCTAAAATGAACTATGTCCGACTTTATGCGTTCGCTGTAGCAGAAGGTCGTATATCGCGCAGCTGTACAGTTATTCTGGACCTTACTCGCATTCCTACTCTTGCCGGTTGCCGCTGTGAAATTCGGCGTTGCCAGACAAAAAATTCTTATTCGACAAATGACGTGAGTCTGCAAATTTTTATACACCAAAGTAGCTGACATCTTAAACTTTTATTTCAGTTAATTTTCGATATACCAACGCAATTTCGAGCTAGGAGAAGGTAAATGTTTTAGGAATAAGGTAGTGTTCAAAACGGACGTAATTCATTAAGGCGCTGTACCTATATACGATAACATTATTAGTTGCATGGTTACTGAAAGGTGTGCGGTTTTTGGCCGCACTATATAAACATTTTATTATGAACGAATAACTTAAAGTAGTAACAACACCGGCAAGTGTTGAAATGGTGCTTAATTATTACCAAAAGTTGCAAAATTTCAAAAAGTGCTAGATTCAGCCTTTTGTGCTGAAACTGGCAACACGGGGCAGTCGGCACCCACTTGGGCCGTGGTAATACCACACCACGCCCCGATCTAGCGCAGCACATTTTTAACTACCCATCTCTCTCTGACTCACATCAAGTAGATCTGTTGTACGTATGTCAGCGTTAGCTTGTAACAACCTGCGCTACTTAAGGAGAGGGTAATTTTCGTTTCTTATTCCTTTCCACTCACGGACAAATTAGAAGAGCAAGAACTAGTTAACGACGTGATGAATATTTTAAGTGAAGTTAAGAACCAACTACCGTGGCCCTCTACAATCAAGATCTAAAAGCTAGCAAATTATCGTGTACATTGGTTGGGTATCTTTCTTAATTTATCTATGGTATTACATAAGTAACAAACAGTACGAGAGTTACATTGAACATTAAAACTTATTTATGATCGTATTTAGAACATTGGGTGTGATGCGATCGATTTTTTATTTTTGTTTATGTTTATTATGTCTGTAGAAGAATCCATTATTCACAAAGCGCGTTTCAGCAATCAAAATTATTTGAACAGCAAAATTCAGTTCTGCATCTCATCTTCCTGTAAAGCATTCWCCAAATTGTTTATATCTGCTAGCATGTCCTGGCCTACGGTCTTTGGCATACCAAAATGTTTTTCTATTTCTCCTTGACAGTTTTCCATCACATTTTGTTTTAGGTAGATCGGTCGCTTAGTCCTCCTTGGTGAATATTTGACGGCTGTTAGTACGCTTGTTGAACGAACTACATGCTTTCTAATTCGCCGTCAATCTGCTAAATACAGAGTTGTTCGGCTACATTCTTTCTGGAAATTTGTGTTATAATCTTGCTATTGTTGTAACACAAAAACAAACTTCTACCAAACAGCAACAGCAGAAATGCTTGTCCCATATAGAGACACTTCTAGGGCTGGGCGATACCATTAGACAGGTATCAATATTCGATACCGATGCAGTATCGATACTACTCAAAAGTATCCAAGTATCGAAAGTATCGAAAGTATAGAGCTATTGAAAGTATCGAAAGCATCGAACGTATCGAAGTATCAAAAGTATCGGAGATCAAAGTATCAAAAGTATCGAAGTATCAAAAGTATCGAAAGTATCAAAAGTATCAAAGTATCGAAAGTATCGAATAGCGTTGAGCGATAACATTAGACAAGTATCGATATTCGATACCTTCAATTTATTTGATGTCAATATTTCAAACGCTTCTATTTTCTTGATACGTACTTTTCCAACTTTGCATTGTTTCAATTTTTAATATTTTCATTACTATTAACAACGCCGATACCTATGAAGCTTCTCATACTTTAAATTAGGGCAGTAGTCGATTTTCAACATATTTGATACTTTCAATACCTTTGAATACTTTTAATACTTGAATATTACGACAAAGTGGTATCGATACTCGATACCGGCAGAGGTAACGATACTTTAGTAGATATCGAAACTCTGCCCAGGCCAGATCAATAATTCGATATTTTCATTATATTTTATACTTTCAGTACTTCATATAATTTTGAATACTATCGATACTTCGATACTTTTCAATGCTTTAGGMCTTCGATACTTTTCAATACTTTCGATACTTTTAAACGCTTTCGATACTTCGTTACTTTCGACACTTCGATACTTTTGAATACTTTCGGACTTCGATACTTTTGAATACTTTCGATACTGTAGATAATTATGAATACTTTCGATATTTCGATACTTTTTAGTACTTTTGGACTTCGATACTTTTGAAATAATTCCGATACTTCGATACTTTTGAATACTTTCGACACGTTTGAATGTGGGATCGATACTCGATACCGCCAACGGTATCGATACTTTGAGTAAGTATCGATACTTTGCCAGCCCAAGACATTACTACTGTTTATTAAATAAAGCAGTTCAGCAAATTTTTAAATGAAAAAAAGTTTTGTATATGCTGCTACGAAAACAGTCCTTATAACAAGAAAATAGGCAACACCTATTATGGTCCAAATACATTTTGCAGAATTATGATGTTCAAACTAAGACTTTTTGTCATATGTGTATACTGCATATCATAATAATGCACATAAAAAGTGAAATGTGAGAGAATTGGAAGCCATGTTTTACATTTTTATTCAGTAGTCCCTACAAATTCATTCTTTATCTACCTGTGGGCAAAATTTGGGATGCTTATGTAATTATTATTTGAGTTACATTAAATGCTGCATAGCTTTACATTAAATTCCGTCAAATCTTCGATCTCCTACCACTCCCGCTAACTGGCAGCTGTCAGTGCAGTACAGTCCCAAAAAAATTAATTGCGTTTGATTCATACGAAAAGGTTCGTGCTGCAAGACTAATTTGAATATACAAAGCCAGTGATCTTTGTTTTCTTCAGTAGGAGAAATAATTCTGTAAGGGGTAGTAGGGTCTATTACAGATCCGTCCTAAATACGCAATTTTTAATTGATTTTGCTTCAGTATAGTATAGATGCTTACAAACAATAAACCCTGAGCTAGAAAAATATGGAAATTGTAATTGGTATTTCAACGACACTGACTTTATCTGCAACTTTGCAGAAAAATGATATTCCATTGAGGTGACGACTCATTTTGATGACAAAGAAACGAGAGCTATTAAATTTTTTAGATTGGAAAACGTTTAGGATTTTAGGTGACATGTAACAACGTAACAAAAGCTCAGTCGCCATGAAGATCGCTTAAAACTGAACAAGTTTGGCTGATCATTGTTTCAAAGTAACCATTCTTTAACTTAAAAAAATAATATTTTAATTATAATTGATTAATTAATCATTAGATTACAGCATTTGAATTCCTATTTCAAGCACAAGAATGTTACAACCGTGTTAAGCTAAATGGTAGCAAACCCTACCATTAAGGATTTGAMCGCAGTTTTTTTTTGCGCTTTGGTCGTCGACTAATTGACATCGTGAAACAAAGTACGATCAAAAGCGGTTTAATTAAGTAATTCTACGSATTTATTTTTGGGATGCGTTTGTTTTTGTTTTGAAACCTTTGTTATGTTGCATTCAATACTAGCTATAAGTTATATAACGAATATGCAAAGCTCATTGCTTGCTTGACTGCCAATACGCCAGGGATATGAAGAGGGAACGACAAATAGAGAAATGCGAAATATCAATATAGCCACACTTTCACTTCACCACGGAGACAGAACTTTGCAGTACTTTACTTCTTTTTTAAGGTATTAACAATGGAAAACCAGAAGGAATTATTTGGCATCGAGTGTATGTGGGACCTATACACATGCAGCTCAATACTTAAACAAACCACAAATAAAATAAATAGCAATCTGCATGATATCCAAGACATGCTATGGAGGAAAGGTATGTGCCGAGTAAATGGATAAACATATAAACATAAGAGTGAAGGAGCACGCAAGCACACTAAACTAAGATACAAGTGTAAATGTGCAACATCACGTATGGGGAAATAGTGAAGGTAGACAAGATTTGTAAAACTGTGTTGCATTTAACTTTAACTCAATAAAATTGTTTAGATCTCTTTGTTATGGTTTTGAGGAAATGTCTACCTATACAACTTACAGCTATCAAGAGTCAAAAGTTATGATAGTACAAACTAGCCAGAGCTGAAAAAATACACTTATGATTATCATTTATATAGCTTCAACATTTACTAAATGGTATTCAATTCAGCACAGTTTGGAAATGAGCAAACCTCACTTTTGAGAATTATCAAAATTAAAAAAATCGAAGGTTGGACTGGAGGCAGCAGGAATCTTATTTATTCCCCCAATTTTTACGGCATACGATGGCTCGTATGAAACATGTCGTAGCCTTTCCACGGAAAAGGGCCGTAATGGGCAGAATTTGTTCTCTAATGGTTGATGTTAAAACAGTCAATTCGAATTTCGATAAATGACTGCGACAGATTTGAGTAGTAGTACCTAGCAATAAATGACACATTATTCGCACCGTCTTCGTCCGTCAACAAAGCATAAGGGACTTTATGACTTTTAAGGTGAACACCTGCCATACTTGTACCGTAATTTTAAACATTTAATAATAGGACATGTTCTCTTGTCACAAACAATGACAGACAAGTTACAAACACTACTGATTTTTTCTTAATTTACGGCGCTCACGTTATAAAATTTCTCAATGTTAAAAAGTCTTTTGATTAATGCATGGTTACTCTACACAGTATATCAGAACAAAGAATTTCATGATGGTTGCATTAATCCGTGCAGAATTTGCTGATCGAAAAATATCTGCGGTCGGGTTGGCTTGTTAACTTTTCCAGCATTAAACAAAATGACGGTTTACTAAACATGATTATTTAAACGCGAAATAGATGTAAACAGTCACAATCAACGAAGCTGCAGACTACTTTTTATATTCAACCTTTTGCAGTACCTGTACAATTAAATTACAATTTACTAACAAGGAAATTAAACTATAGCATAAAAAATTAGATACATGCAATACAAAACACGTCAAGTTAGTACCTAAAACATTGTGGTGAAATACGTTTTTCTTGACATCATTTTATGTTGAGGCCGATATTATTATGACAACTCTTGCAAGCGTAAAGCCTTTTTATCAAACAAGAAACTCCTGTAATCCATAACTGTTAAAACAATAAGCTTACTATTCACCTAGCGTGTATAATATATTCATTGTACAGGGTTTCTATAAATGATTCATGCATCCAGGGCGCTTATGGAAATTATCCATGAAATCAATTTTACGCCTCTCAGGAAGGTGAACACAACTATAGCTTATTTTTCATCTGCCGATTATTGAGTTATTTGATATATTTTAATATGAAAAAACGCCTGGGAGTGTTATTTTCAACATATCCTGTAATATTTTGTGGTATAATTAACTTTAAGATTGCAGAAAGCTCGCATCTCGGAGCTGTGGGGTGACATTTATCTGCAACTATCGCCGTGCATAATGTAGCTTGGCAGCAGTTACAAAAAGGCGGCACAAAGAATTCAGAAATCAACGCCGCCCGCGTTGCATGAATCATTTACAAGCCTTGTATATTTAATACTTTTTACAGTGCTGATTCTAATGTCCAATTAAATACAAGTGAATTAAAAATTTGGTAGGCACTTTTTAAACTCCTTAAAATTCTACCTAATAGCGAGTTAGGTTAATGAATCTTAAAGGGTAGCGGCAACGGTCACGACGTGTATAATTGATCAAAGCTATTTATGGCGTGAAAGTGATTAATAGCGGTTACAAAAGCCTTGAATGGCGTTCACAGATAAAAGTGTCATTCTGTCTTTTGCGTTGGCAGATCAAGTCTGAAACTAGAGTTGACTGTATATTATAATGCAGTGCGGAGTAGCGCCAATAAATTGATGTGTTTGTTCAAAGCATGTATATTGGATTGCTGCATCTGAATTCGAAAGGCGTTTGCTTTTCATAAAAGGTGTATGGAAGATTGCGTTTTTGAGGACAAATCTTTCATTTAGTTCGTCATAACTTTGCTCTCGAAAAACTTATAGATCGTTCTTTTTATAGATTCTGTTATTAATGAACTAACACAATAAATACTTTTGCGGGATTGTTCTTATTTATGATGTAATTTTTTACAGTGCAATTTTCGACACGGAACTGAACGAACAACCTGAAAAACTATGATTTTTTATAAGGATGATAACAAGGACTGAATTGAATAAAGCGTCGAGTCGGTTTATCACATGTTCAGACATGGCTATTAACGTAATTCAATTGTAGATTATTGACGCTATTCTACCTACTATTTATTTACAGGCATTTACCTACCCTATAATATAGATGCCTTTTTGTAATATGTTTTGACAAAATAATATTATGAGAATGAAGACTTATTTAGGAACACGCGCTAAAACTTATTATTGTGAGAAACAAAGAAATTTGCGGTACATCCAGTGATTGCTACAATTACTCATTATTTGAGCAGAACAGTAATGAATTACAATTACAAATTACCATTTTTAGAATGTAATGAATTACCTACAATTATTCATTGTTTCAATAAGTATTGCATTACTTTTAAAAAAAATTTTTGTGTTTTTCTGTATTTGTATTAAGTATCAAAATTTTTCATATGAAGGCCAGATTTGAGTCTTTGGTTCGCATAATTTATGTAAAAAAGTCGCATATATTGGGGCACTATAAAGGTTTTGGAGTACGCGTCAGACAAGTTAAAAAAATACAAAGTTCAATTTCTTTTCCTTTTCTAGTTATAGTATTCATAGCAATGCAGATCGCAGGGTTATTCCAAGGGGGTGAGGGTGGCAAAATTGGTCTCGCGGGTATCCGCACGGACGAAGAACTTGAGTAAAACTGACCATTCATAAACAAAAAGTATTTGATTTTTTGTATATTTTTTATATAATATAATAAATGTAAACAACCAATTAGTTTAATTATTGTAATAATTGTTAAGATTGAAAGCTATGAGCATCAGTTCTATAACATTGTTAAATATTTTAATTGTCATTTTTTGGTTTTTTAACAGAGTTTGTTTTTGTTTAAATACTGCATTTTTTAAGTAAGGCCACCCAAAGAAATCATAAGAGCTTATGGTTTAAGTTGTATGATGTTATAACGTACCAAAAAATGACCATACAATACAAAAGTTAAAAATCTGATTCTTTAAATCTGGTTTAATTTATTAATTCTTTATTTTCTTTATATTTTAATAGACAAAGGAGTATTAAAAATCTTTGTTCTATAGTTCTATAGGTTCTTGGTTGTCAGATCGGTTAGTTCCGTTAATTTAGGAATTGATAGAACTAGAAGAATTCATTGCAAGACAAAAAGTAATTGTAATTGAAAAATCATTACAATTGCTTTACAGAGTAATCCACTACAAGTACCATTACATTATTTAAAGTAATGCATTACTGATTACTAGGAAAAGTAATTTTGTAAAGACGCATGCGAAAGAATGCTATAGTAAACTAGTTCATAGTGCTTATTTATGTTAATTCCAAAAAGAAAGTATTCTCACCCTCGGACAACAGATTACAAATTTTTTAGCTCCATTTAAACTAAATATAAGAACTTTTATAAAATATCCATCTGCCAGGTATAAATAGGTACAGTTGCAACTGTGTATCTTCAACCTTCGCGCAACACTACATGTATAATACGAGGACACCGCTGTAAGCTAAACTGTATTATTACAGTTGAATATATCATCGAAAGCTATGCACTTTTGAATGCATTGCTCTTGGTACATAATTGTAGTATTATATTGCTCAAAATTATACTGCAAAGTATTTCTCACCCAAAAATGCGTAATAGGTGTTATGAAATAACGAATACAAAAGACACACTTAGGAAGTTGTTTAAAAGTAAAACAACTATTTAATTCGATGGGCCTACCTGGAGCAAAATTATAACGATGTAAGCAAAGATTTTTTAAATTTAACTAAATGCCATAGAAAAAGACACTAAAGATGGAGCAGGTATTTTGTATAGAAAATATTTTGCAAGGTATTACCTTGTCCAAGATTTAAACCACACTAAAACTTTTACTTCTATCTTTGTCCTTACTTAGTCATGACACAAAAGAAAAAGTACAATAGATATTGTTTGAAGTAATGGAATAGATTTTTTCTATACCTGCCTGTACTACACAACTGTAAGACAAACATACTTTTAGTACTAACTAAGAAAAAGATCTTTGCGCAGAAACTAGGGATCCTCAACTTAAGCAGTATTATGCTAAAATAACCATTAAACGATTTTACTTTATTGATTTGATGAAAATCCCACAAAAAAAAGAAAAATGGCCTCTAGCATTTCTGTAATAGATTAGGTTTTTGCCAAACTGTAGGAGGTCTTTGATTTGAACATTTAATTCGTCGTAAAGAATATTTAAGTGAATCAGTATTACAAGCATTAGAATTATCATTAAATGAATAAAAAGCACCTGCGAGAGCTGCTCTGGTACACTGTCATAAAATGCACTGACATAAAAGAGGATAAAAAATTAAAAAATAACAAGCAAAAAAACTTAATAACTTAATGACTTGACCTGTATGTATTTACTTCTAGGATATTCAAATTCGATTTATTATTCACACTGTGAACGCTGATTCATCCTAAGCATCCACTAGTTAATAGGTGCTATATAACAATTAAATTTTGTTGTAAAATTTTTGTGGTAACAAATAAAGCTAGTATGTTTTTTAATTTGTGCTTTGATATGAAGTGTAACTTAGCTACGTAAATAATTAATTCAAATGAGTAGGGCGTCTACTTTGTCGCGACTTTAATTCGTATATATGGAACTCCTTCTTTTGTGGGCTAGATGAGACATAACTAATATACATGTACAACGGTATGTTATTTCGAGTGAACCACGGATGCGTGTGCGAGTACCACCGAACCACTCAGTTAAGTGGTGCTACGCACTTTCTAATCATGAAAACAGGTCAATCAGCAATACAGAATTACAACTATAGTTCGTACAGTTGCAATACTCACCTGCCTGTAAATTGCGGCATTGAGCACAGCCAAACTCGTAAACGGAATCAAATATAGAAACACTAAATAGCACCACTGTACATATATTGATATATAGAGAGGGTTTTCCCTAAGTTCTGTTGGTCTGGCACAGTAAATGGTCATGTTAAGTTCTTCGTGGAACTCTCCTCGAACTGTTCCCTCCCAAAATCTGGGCATGTTGTACAATGCGGAAAATAGTACTATGCCAATAACATACATTCTAGCTCTACCGTAGGTGCACAACGATCTTGCACGAAAGGGATGACAGACAGCTACGAAGCGCTCTAGCGAAACGGTTAATGTGAGGTACACTGAAGCGGTCTGCACTATGGTCGCGAGCGGATACACAAATGGCATTATCCGTGGATAGACGTTGTAAAAATACGTAAACAGCATCCCTGTGTACGGATGTATGCCTGGTAAGCCAAACAACAGAATGCTGGTGACTATCAGTACTGTATCTATCCTAGCCAGGCCTATGAGGAGGTAGTTGATACTCGAGCGCATCTGAGGTCTGGACAATATGACCATCGAAATAATGTTGCCAAGAATGCCCAGCACGCCGACCACGTTGAGCAAGACACCGTTGACAATGAACCTAAATAGGGCGGAACTGGGATCATCCGCCTCCAAACACGTCGTATTGAGGTCGGCTTTGAACGACACGTTTTCCATATTTGAATAATTGATCTAGGTTTTCTCAGACATGTTTACTTCTTTTGTAGCTGATTACCGCCAGATCAGGCATTTTCTGATTCGTAAGTGAGAGCTGAAGTTTGAACGATGTGTCTTGTTGAATGATTTCATGTTGATACTTCGGCAACCCGTCAGTGGAATCAGGTGATATCTGCAAGAAATTAAAACGTATTACTTAAGGTGCCGCATAGATAGTTAAAGAATCGTAAATTCATATTCAACTAGTCACAAGGCATTAGTCTACATAGATGGCAACATTAGTCAAATATTTTTTGCTTAGACTTAATGCAATTTTGACTTCCTTACCATTGTTTGTGACGACAGTTTGGCAATCCTGATAATTATAGCAATAATCATGGAGGGTAAAGCAGAGTTCATCTGAGTCCCATCCATCTGCCTTGGAATTTTTCAGTTAATGCGTTAGCAACTTCTTGTTTACCTACTGTGGGTAGCAGCTTTTCATAAAAGCACGATCGATATACATTCAGTGGCAAATTTTCAATAAACTGGGAGACCAATGTGCTTAAAATATTTAAATACAATGCAGAATCAAAATTCTGGCGGTAAATAAAATGCCGGAACGGAATCTTCATAACTCAAACCAAATCTGTATTGAAAATTCGTCTCCCGTTTTAAGTTAGGATTATTGTAGGCCCAGAAATGGCAGTTTGTAATGTTTAAATACGAGTACTTTCGCCCGTAAATTCTGATTACTCTGTCTAAATTATATTTTTCTAAATTTATACGATCTTTTTCGATAGGTATATCTTAATAATATATTAGATAATGTATTTCTTTGTTTGGTATACCGTTCCTTTTGAAAAGTCAGATATCATTGATTATACATTCCTGAATCTGAACGACGATATTGCAGTGAGTATTAAAACTAAACAACTATTTGTGAGTGTTATTAGTAGGCAGAGCTCTCCCTGATATACAGAACAATACAGTTGTACCATTGAGTTTATTATAATCAAATTATAATATTATATATAATAATGAAAGTGTAATCAAAGGTTTTCGAAAATTAATTATTTTCCGAAGTCATTGAATACGTCACATTTTTCAAATAACCACAATACCATCTAATCTAGACCCTACAAAAGCCTGTCAAATTTCAATGACAAACCTACAAGTGTAATAATAATAATACACAGGGGATTCCATTAAAAAAACTAACTCATAGCGTATACTTCGAGTACCTATAATCGGAAGTGCGTGAAAGATGCCAATATTATGGTCCGATAGATCGTACTAGATAACCCATATGTACAAAAGTTCAGCATGGTCGATTTACATGTTTTCGTGAACAGTAAATCATAAGATGGGAATTATTATAACAAGACAAACAATTGCTTAAAAATATGTAAACTAAAAAATGTCATTTGAAGTGAAAATGAGAATTAAATGTATTCATTATTTCTTTTTTCTTTAGATAAAAAACAATTTTCTAGAGTGGCCAACTTTTTATACCTGAGCGGCCAATGCCCACTCTGATTTGGCCCACTGTAGTCGACGCCTGATTCGAAGTAATGGTTATTTTATTTAATGTAAATAATAATACTACATGGAACTGTTATGTGAATTTTCACTGGAATATCTTTTAATGTAGTGTACTGGTGTGCTAATGAACTAGTCATGATGACAAAACCACCTAGCTGCCTTAACGGGTACTACTTCCTAAAGCAAGTGACCTGTAGCCTGACAAATTGGCATGCAACTGCATACTTCAATTTGACAGCAGGCCCCCACGGCACTTTTTGCTAGCGGGCAAGAACCGACATACATTAAAATGCATGTCTATGCTGTGCTGTTTACACCTCAACCAACTRCAGATAGRTCTATTTCGCTGTCATTACAGCTCATCAGTGCAGTTTAGGTCTAGTGTAGACAGCACGGCATAGAACTGGGTTTGCTTATATACCAAAGCAATGGTATGCTAATTAGCTATTTGTTATTGAGAATAGCGTTAGTTCCGATGAGTATGTATATAGTTGTCTGTTCTGTTAGTGCAGCAGTCGTATACTACTAGTTATAAGGTGACGTAGGTTGATTTTGTGCTGACGATTTTGTTTATTAGTATTAGTACATATACTGTACTTTTAATTGGTTGTATTTATTCAAATATAGCTAATCTCTCGTGGTTTTTGTATTCAGTTTAGGTTTGTTCTTAAATAGAATAGTTCTACTGGCAAACCTTGTTTGGAAGTCGAGCAGTCATCACCGTTGTAAATGTTTATTTATTTAATTATACAGTATTTGCTAGCAGCTAGAAATTAAGATCAAGCAAAGAATGACGAAGTCAAACATATATCTAGCGGTTTTTCCTGACAAGTTAGCAGATTTCAGTAACGATACCTTACACTATCCATGATAAATCGTTCATTTTGATTAATTCATTAATTCCTTGTACACAGTGACAGTATTATAGACACGACTTGATATTGAAAATAATAATCGTGTGCGACACTAAGCCATCTAGTAGCAATTAGCAGCACCACACACCCGTCTCTATGAAGAACCTGTACTCTGCATGGTAGCTCACCTTATAGGGGACTTTTAATACCGACAGAGGTCCCCAACGACAGTGTTTGCAAAAAGGGCAGATATCAGCATGATAGCAAATTAAGCGTATGCCATGTTAAGTACACCAGAACAATCTGTTGACTTACTATCACTTCAGCCAACTTAGCGAATAAAGCATTAACTTAGGTGGATTCGTCCATTTATTTAGGAGCGATATAAGTATGTGTGGGTATCCATTCAATAAACAAAGAAGTAATAAAAATGGCATACCCGATTACGGATAGCGTCATGACTACTTTTAGGTAAATGATATCCTGATAGTTGCCAAGTGTCAATTGAATTAATTTTCGTTTAATAGTATGCATCACTCAATTTAATTTGTTTTAGATCATTGAAACATGTACTCAAATAGTTTATTCTCAATATAATAATTCGACTACTTTCAACTATCGAATACATAGCTTCCATTCGAATCCTCTCTTAACTATCAAATAATTTTAGTTTTCATTGGACATTGCGCACCACATGCCAGTACAATACCATATAAATATCAGTAATAACTACTGCAGAGGAAAATAGATATATAGAAATAGATAGATTTGTAAACAAAAACAAATACGCGTCATCGCCTTCAGTATTCTTAAGACATCAAACACATCATTCATCTTAAATGTTTCCAGCTAGCCTCACACGTATATTAGCATATCGATCTCTACATACCGCGTAATAGAAAATAAAATAATAAAAAAAAACATCGCCACATAAAAGTTGCTAGGCAAATATACAATTATTTACAGATTGTATCTGTTTTGTGAATATCAGGCCTTAAATGAGTAAAAACTTAAAGGATTTGGCAAACTTTCGTCTTAAAAAAAAAAACTTGCAATTGCGGATCCAGAATGACATTCTAGTTAAATAATGTTTTATAATATTGTGTTCATGGTTTGGACAACAATGCAAATTTAGGAGTGCTATTTCCCTACTATCTGCGAATAAATCGCGTGCTCCGCATTTAACCGGAGATAAAAGAAAGAACGCGCTTGAATGTGACATGTAATTTACCGTGCAATCCCCTTTTGTTTTTTGAATTCGATCTTTTTTCATTACGTATTAGGGAATTTGTATTTGTGCTATTTTAGAAGTCGACAAAGTAGTACATCTTACTTTAGATTTTATTATTAGACTATACAATGCATACTAATGGTAATGATATAATTTTAGGAGGTTGTTGAAGGATTTATATATGTTAATGATCTGAGAGCATATGTTATTCACAATCGAATCTGGTGGTACTCACCAACCATGTTTTCTTATCATTAATGTATCATTTGCAATAAAAAAACGCTTGAAAAGCTGGATGATGTTTTTGTCAACTGACACCTAAAACTTCATTATGCATATTTCTGCACAAGTACAGTATATTAGATAATTTAATTCTAAACATCAGATGCCGTCAGTTGTATAAACATGGGTATTGACACCAAGCCAATTGTAATGATAATCGTTAGGATAAAACCGATTAGTTAGGTACCACAAATTGTAAATATTATAACAGTGGCATAGGACGTAGGTATCTGGTGTTAGATATTCACCAGTTAATGTATTCCTGGAGTAAATCGTTTAGCATTTCGAAACTTGTTCAACGTTATCGAAGAAAGGTCGTTCCGCGACATTGTCACTGAGGTGAAGTATCCGACTCGTCCAATACCCTCGACATTTGGTTAAGAAATGGGTTTTTTCAGAAGACTTATGAAATGCCAGTAGTAGCTCTAAGTTCAAGGAGAACGTTATATTATGTAGTTTAGAAATAAATGATTATTCCAAACCTGTCAGCTACGTTTTTACTTGTGTGTGATGATAAAATGAGCGTGCTTTCATACATTTAGATGTAATTGACCTACTAGCGGGGTGCAGTGCAATTGGCCGACGGCACCAACGGCATAGCATTTATGTATGTATTGCATTTAAAGGATAAGAAAAAAATACCTGTAGATCTTGAAGTAAAAAAAAAAGTAAATAATAAAACGAATGCTTTATTCAAACAATAAAATTAACTCTGTTTATGAACACTTTATATTTTCGTTTCTGCTAGAAAAATAATGCATTTAATTATTTTTGTTATTGTAGTGGCACCTTGATTGTTCAAGTGTCACTTTTGGGCTTTGCGCATTTTATATACAGTGCAGAAGCTTGCTTAGCTTGAAAATTGTTTTAGACATATTTTAAGCGTTAATAATTATTATTGAATATTTGTAATATTTGTAGATTATTCTATACATTATTACGTTTGAATTGGTTTGCAAACTGCAGTCATACTGTAGCAGAAGAGTGCAGGTGGCACATCTGTTTTTCAGTTTCTATTATTGCAATAAATTACGGTTATTATACGATGACCAACGCGTACTTATATACGAAAAGGTGTCTCTACTAAGTAGTGCTGTCAGAATTTGTATTCCATATTCGAATCTGTAGCAAATCGAATACATAAGTATATTCGATACGAATAAACGAATATTCGTATTCGTTCTATTCGAAAACTAATAAACGAGTATTCGTATTCCTTTAATTCGAAAACCAATAAAGAATATTTGTATATTTGTTTCAGAATAAAACAAGTACTAATTCGTTTATTTGATTCCACTTGATTCCGAATAAAACAAATACCAATACTTGCTTATTCGTTTGCGGATAAAACTGCTCCGAATATTCGTTTGTTCGTATCGAAGTACATCTTTGCTCAACATGTTGCAGATTGTGGACATACTTTTGATTTTAATAATCCCAAAATCTTGGCAAAAGTAAACAATTACAAAAAAAAAGACTATGGAGATGAGTCATATATATGTCCGGAATAATACTGATAACAACTAATTACATATTAATAATCTAAGCTACATTTATAAATACCTTTTTCTTTTAGACTTATATATATGACCACAGTTTCGTTTCCCGGTAGCTTTTTTTGTTTGTAAAATTAATTTATCTCATCAATTTTTTGTCACTTTTTTATGCTATCTTTTGACGCCTGGCAAAAATTCTTACTTACACCTGTCGTGTTTTTGAGTTTGTTGTGTGTTTTGTTGATGGATAATACCTTTTTACCTGATGTTGCTGACGGAGCTTGTTTGCTGTAATTGTATGAAGTAGCCATCCCGCCTGATGAATTTAAAAACTTTTGTATCTTTTGACTGGCTTGCTGTAAGTTGTTTTCTTATTATTTCGATGTATTGTATTACACTAGTTTTCCTTGTTCCTTAGTTGTTCTGATGAAGGGCCACTAATTTAGGACCGAAATATAAACATTTGCAATACTTGCCTTGCCTATTATTGCCCCTACTAGCCGAATACCCAAAAATAAAACAACTTATTATATTATTAAATTTCCACCGGCCAGTACCTCATAAAGTTATATATACATATATCAGTAGCTAATTGATTGATAAAATTTTCCCCAAAATGTTATAACCCTTGTCATCGAAAATTATGGATATTTTCTTTGTACTTGTATTACTACTGATGATATTATTTTGCTTTGATCAAAAGTTTAACCCTTTTAGAGAAGCGATGAGCCATGCTCTCAAGGAGCACTTGATGAGTTTAGGTTTTATAAGGCCTTTACTGGTTTGTCAGTATCAAGTTGTATAGTACTAGAATTCTAACTTCGTATATAGCAAAAGTCAAGCTTGTGCAAAACTGCGTTCTGTTTTCCAGATGTGTGCTGCTCTGTATATCGAATAGTTGTAATTATCGTATAGACCACAAACGTATTGTATGTGCATGTTGGACGTAAATAATTGTCAGATTACTGACAACAGTTTGGTTTTTCAGTTTCTATGCGTAAAATCAAAAAGCTTTGTATCCGTCGAGCTGAATGATGTCTATCGATATAATAACAATTTGACATCCGTTGAATAAAAAAAAAACACATCATTGAACGCAGCTCTGAGCTCACACGAGCATGAATAATGTATATAATTTTGATAATAATGACATCATTACGTGGTACTTTGCGATGTTATATTTCCTGCATTACTGAAACAAATGATGCGATTTCGTTCCATCGACTTCTCCACAGTTGCTAAAAAGTGCATTCATCTAATAATTCTGTCAATAGGTCATTTTTCTTTAGGTTTCATTCAGCTTACACTTTCGTGTTCTGATATATTGCTTGAAATTACTGTAAACAAATTATATTACTTATAGTATTTATTTTAATTAGTTGAAGAAATGTTCGATCTCTGAAAAATTAGATATTAACTTACTATCTATAGTCTTTGACAACTAACAAAAGGAATGTAATGCAGTTTTGAAGTAAAATGTGTGTGAAAGGAACGTTTTAATTCTTGTCAAGCAATTGCTCAACTGACTATGAACATCCTCTTTACAAGGATTAACATTGCCGCAGATGCTGACAGAGTGACTTGAATAGTGCACTGTACACTGTTCAAGTAACGCTGTTGATTTCATTCATGGTTTAATACATAATGAAAGAAGAACGCAGTGACGCATGCAGATCTTAGACATTTTAACTAATATCGCAGAACTAACTAACGGGTTATAAGGTTGAAATAAAAGCCAACAAGTTGGTCCATCGCAAAATTCTGAGCTTTCGAAATAACTTTATTCCTTCTTCGGGACCTAGTAATACATTGTGTAACATTCACATACGAGGCATGTTTTTTAAGTAAGTACCGTTTTGCGATTCCGCCACCGCAGCGTTACAGTCGGCGTTCCGCGCATGCGCGCTGGTTACCAACATCTCTTGTCTACGCACTGACGCCATTACAGTTTGATTCTTCATTGTATACGTTATTTACTGAGTGTTTAAGATGGCTCCGACAATCGTGAATCCCGCCGATTGTGAAGTACGGGCTGTTATACGATTTCTTAGTGCTAAAGGCGTAAAACCGATCGATATTCATCGTGAGATCTGTGAAGTTTACGGACAAAACATTATGAGTGATGGAATGGTAAGGAAATGGGTGAGAGCATTTAAAGATGGCCGCACAAATGTGCATGATGAAGAACGGAGTGGCCGTCCTTCGGTCGTTAATGAAGATTTGGTGCAGAAAGTGAACGAAAAGGTGAGAGAAAACAGACGCTTTACAATTTCATCATTGTGCGACTGCTTTCCTCAATATTCTCGTAGTGTTTTGTATCGCATTGTGACCGAGAACTTGAATTACCGGAAATTGTGTTCACGTTGGGTTCCGAAAATGTTGACGGATTTGCACAAAACACAACGTTTAGGCAGTGCATTGACTTTCCTTGAGCGGTACCACAATGAAGGTGAAGATTTTTTAGACCAAACTGTTACTGGTGACGAAACATGGGTGGCCTACGTCACACCAGAATCGAAACAACAATCCATAGAATGGCGACATTCATCATCACCCAAAAAAGTGAAGTTTAAGCAAACAATTTCTGCCCGGAAAATCATGTGCACAGTTTTTTGGGACAGAAAAGGAGTATTGCTAGTGGAGTTTCTGCCTCGTAATGAGACAGTGAATGCAGCGTCTTATTGTAACACATTGAACAATCTGCGTCGTGCAATTCAGAACAAAAGACGTGGCAAGTTGAGTAAGGGTATCGTTTTGCTGCATAACAATGCCCGTCCACATGTGGCTAATCGGACCAAAGATCTCATCAAATCTTTTAAATGGGAAACTCTAGATCATCCTCCATACAGCCCTGATCTGGCGCCCAGCGACTACCATTTGTTCCTGCACTTGAAGAAACACCTGGGTGGTCAGCATCTTGAAGACGATAACGTAGTCGAAACATTTGTGATACAGTGGTTAACAAGTCAGGCGGCAGAATTTTATGAGGAGGGTATTCAAAAACTGGTGCCACGTTATGACAAGTGCCTCAATATTCACGGAAATTATGTAGAAAAATAGATTAAGGTACAGGCTTTCATGTAAGATAAAATTATTGCGATATCTTTGCACGTCTTTTTTTAATTCCAAAACGGTACTTACTTAAAAAACATGCCTCGTATTAGGGTGATCCTATCACACAAAACCAATTTTTCAAGTAAAGAAATGTTAATGTTGTTATAAATCAGTTTGCTTGATGTTGTATATACAAGACGATAAGAATCAGAATGATTTAGTCGGTAATGCAGGTTAGTAATAAAAGTACAAAAAAATTATCCATAATTTTTGTTGATAAGGGTTATAACATTTTGTGGAAAATTTTATCAATCAATCAATCAGCTGCTGATATATATACTTCCAATAACCACTAATAATTATGTGCCTATAGAAACTGAGTAGCTATTAGAACAATCCACCTCGGTGGAGCAAACTGCCTATATTTTAAAGGATTGTGCAGGTAATATGCAAAATAAAGATGGAACATTCTATACGGATGGGATGGTGAATTTTTTAATTGATGCAGTAGTTAGTGATAAATCCAGTTTTAAATTTATTTTATTATTATTATTATTATTATTATTATTATTATTATTATTATTATTATTATTATTATTATTATTATTATTATTATTATTATTTATCCATTCGTATACATTTTACAATTCGAACGTGTCAGTTGAATATGGTATACTTCATCGTAGAACGAGACATTTCTCTTTTTTGTTTAAAAATTAAGTGGGAGCTGGGGCAAATGCATTTAACGGCATTCGTTCACCAGTTTCGCCAGACAAGATTAACAACGATTAAAAAAACTTGGAAATCATGTTAATCCAATATTGACAAAATTGTAGAAAATGACGATCATTGCATTACGAATGAGTTAAAGTTCCATCAAGACGAAGCTTCTTCACACTGCGCGCTACCTGTGAGTCAGTTTTTAAATGAAAGGTTCTTGAATGGATGTATTGGAAGCAGAAGCACCATCGAATATTTAGTGTGCTCCACAGACTTCTCTTCATTGGAGTTCTTCGTGTAAGGTCTTTTAAAGTATAAACTTTCGCCATCACCTTATTCTTTACAATCAATTAGAACCACAACTAAATTTACCAATATAAAATCATTTAAAATTCTCTATGATACCTTGGTGCGCAGCCATCTAGAGTATGCCAGTGTCGTCTGGAATCCGTTGTATTACAAATACATTAACCGAATTGAACGCGTACAAAAAAAATTCATTGGTAAGCTTAATTATAAGTTTAGCAGGGATCTCCACGCCTTGACTTACGAATATAACTTAAAAAAGTATAACATGACAAGCTTAAGCTAACGACGCGAGAATTTTGATATTATCTTTAGTTAGTCACGTAAATATTAATACTCCTCTATACCCTCTTAAGACTAAGAATACTTTTCACTTGTAAGACAAGTCACTGCCAAAATTCACAGTTATATCGTGTAATTTACACTTATAACTCGGCTTATACTCATCTCGATATTTTTTCACTATCATTAACATCTCTTAAAAGATCTTGAAAGAACCATAACTATAATTGCTAAACTGTTAAAAATAACATTTCATATGTAACTTATTCAATCACAACTCCTCTCAACCCTAATTACTTCATTTAAGTACACTACCTAGTGCTTTCCTGCTTTTGGATTCTCTGAATCTGTTGGAAAGTCAATGTGATAAATAAATAAAAAAATAAATAAATCAATGTATCGTGAGGAAGTATGCTTCATAATTTCCTATAACATTTTAGTCAACGATAGTTGTGTTGCATGGAAATTGGTGGTGACCATTTAGGCAATTAAACAAAATGTAAATTTAAAACAGGATTTCTTCCTAACTAATGCACACCAAATTAGTGTTGGGCGATACACGAAAATGTGTCGATATTCGGTAGCGATACATATCGGAATAATGTATATCGATACAAGTATCATATCGTTTTCTGGGTATCGATATTCATAGTATCGGATAAATATCGATCCATGAAATATCAAATCGAAATAAAATGCACTAAATCACTTTTTGTTTCACATAATTGTTAATTTACTGTTAATGTACATCACTGATCTAATAACCTTTCTATTCTTTGGCTTCATCGTTCGGCATCATGTTAAACATATCAATAATTTTTCAACAAGCACATCGAATTGAATAAGTAAATTTTATTAAACTGAATTGCTAGTTTGCGTTTATTTGGGCACTGATGAAAAAGAACACATTTGATAAAAAAGGCTGAACTAAAGTAGTATATTTGTTAAAAAAGGATCGACGACGTTTGAGGACTACTACGAAAATTAATTTACGAAACATCCAACAAACAAACAAAATTCACCGGATTTTTCTTTATGTTGCAACTCTATCACTATTTATAAAAAAGGTGCACATGCACATATCTTGATGAAAGGTAAACCGTTTTTAAGACTTAATCTGGCATTTTAACGTTCACGATTTTTTTTAGTATTCAATTATTAGACAAATTACAGCCTCCAATAAATTATTTATACCGGCACAATTTACATTACTGCAATGTTGTTCTATAAGGAGAGTTCCTATTGTGTTGAAGATATACTTTTTATCAAAACCGTAATCATGCTAGAGGGTTTGGCAGAGTAGGTTTAAAAGTATAGTGCTAAACTATAGTAAAGTCGTTGCCACTTCTTTTTCGCAATTTTAATTGCAGATACCGAAGATATGATTGGTACAAAATAAACAATTCGATACCACTCTGATTGGTATTGATCCAGCGAAATACCGAAACACCAAGCATCGATACAAAATATCGGGTATCGAAAACAAAAATATCGATACCTAGCAGTATCGATACGTATCGCCCAACACTGCACCAAATCAAAGAGGACTTATTGTAATGAGTCTTTAGAGAGCTTTAAAATAAAACCACATTTAACCTCTGTTCCTATTTATAAGACTAATTACATACTGCCTCTCTTTAGAGGCTGACGTAGCGTGAACGCGAAGTATTTAAGTGCCCTCCATGTACATAAAACTGTTCGATTTTCTTTTTTGATAAATTGGATCGGTGTAAAAAAGTGGATCGTTTTCAGTGGACCAATTGGTATAATGAACTTGTGACTTGTATTTTTTAATTATTGTGTATATTCTGTCTACATTTTTACTCTTTACCCATATCACTCATCCAAGCTGAAAGGAAAAAATATGATGAAATACGCTGTGTTTGCAAAGAGGTGTATATACAAGTTAGTCAGGTGTAGGGTCCGCTTGATAAAAAGCACATTTAAGTGACCATGTTTCTTTTTAAAACTTGTAATAGTATACCTTAATTATAATATAACTGTATGAGTCATTGCAAATTTCGAGACTCTCAGTAATTGCAGTTTACGTCTAAAGCAGTGCTCTCAATGGTTACGATATCACAATATTAACAATATTCACCGTAATAAGTGACCCTACAATAACCGGCCAGAGACTAACCAGTTATTAAACCGTTTAAAAGCTAGCCGGTTATGAAACCAGTTAAGAACTAACCGATTAGCCGTAACCACTGACAACAGCTTGCAATCACAAAGAAATCTGGGAATTTTTTTAAGTTGCCACTGAATTCAGAGAACTTTTGTTTTCCACTCCACGGTTGTTCCTACCTACGTGGTGAAAATGTAGTACCTTTAATATGATTTCGTAAATACGACAAGAAAATATGTACTAAAAGCACAAGCGCGTCTTATTTAGTACTATACTAAATAAATTTGTATTATAACAGCACCAAATTGTATAAACTACTTCGCCGTGCAACAAACTGATGCGGTTTGAAAATTAAAAGGTTATGAAACCGGTTAAGATTTAACCGATGCTCACACGGCTTAAAATAAGCGGTTATGAATGACACCCTCAGGTTCAGATACGAAAACTGACAGAAGCTCTAAGCGCGCTGCTAACAGGTAACAACCAAAGACTCTACGGACGAAAATTTAAATTTAAATCACACTGTTGCTGGTACCTTTGAATATAGAATGTAACATGTACATTCTATATTCAAAGAATATAGAATGTAACATGTACATTCTATATTCAAAGCTGGTACGTTCACTAATTAACTCTGTTAAAATGATTGACAGTTGGGTAAGTCTATTACATTAGATAAATTGCAAAACTATTAACAGATTAAAACCAGAACGGTTATAGGAGACTGTTTTATCCAATTTTTTCCTTACCGGTTAAATTCTTAGTAACCGTTGAATAGCTTACAGCGATCATTATTGGGAGAGCTATTTAAAGCCTTAAAATTAATTTGGAGCACTGCAAATGTCTGAGTCTTGTACATCTATGTCTAAAAGACCCTATTTTGTGAGCACCATATTGTATATATTAGAAGGATCTAAAAACTTGTTAACAAGTTAGTCTAAACCGGTGACCTTAATCAGTTAACCGGTTAATTTAAACCGGCTAACTGAACTAACTCAATAGTCGTAACCGCCAAACCGGGCACGGCGATAACTACTGACAGCACTAGTCTGAAACGACATAGACTCACGTATCAACCTTAAGGGTGACAATTGCTAATATGTAGTAAATGAAACCGGTCAAGTGCTCCTCTTATACTTCTAGAGAAAAATTAATTATAATAAGTTAAGTACCTCCGAAAATTCTCAGTGAGTAACTAGGAAGATCCGCATTGTCATTTTTGCTGGTTCTAGTAATTTCTTTTTAAAAGATTGTAAGTACCTATTTTGGTTTTTTATCTTCCCAAATACAATCTTGCAAAAACACCGAGAAAGCAAGCTAGGACAATTTTAAATTTAAACAAAAGCAAACTACGTGACAGTGCATCACTTGTGTACAGAAAGATTGAATTCAACCCCTATTATTCTAGAAGAATTTCCAACACTATAAGATTATACTTAAATGAACTGATCGAACAATGGAAGACTGCACTGCGAACTCGATATATTTGCAGATACAGTGAAAATTTAATTCAGATTTCCATTAAACCTCACTCGTTTTAAAAGCATTATCAAGGAAAACGTATTGCAGCGCCTTTCGGGTAGAGTAAACAAGTGCAGAGTGCCCGCAAATCACATTACTTATTATCGAACAGAAGTGTAGTTGCACAAAGCACGCCTAAAATAAATAATTGACACCCTATTTAATACTTTCCGTCGCTTTTAAATATTGTTAAAGCCAGCWACACACTTTTTCGTAGTTTTCTATAATTTAGATGACCGTATGGGTGACACAATCGTTAAGTAATTCCATTAATATCGTTAAACATGACACAATTTGTTTTTAAGCTACCCAACGAAGCGATTTAATTAAACCATTCAGTTTACTTAGAAACATTATGAGGCGCCGTTTAGGACATAATTACGTTTGCCATGTATATAAAAAATTAGCTAACTATATAAAGGTTTTATTACGTTGTATTGCATTATTTTACTAATATTATATAAAAGTTAACTAAAATATATATTGGTTTTGATAGCGGACAATATAAACATTACTGTGCATTAATATAGAAGTTTTAACGGATAATATATAGAGAAAACGGCTTTAACTTATCATCAATAGAGGGCTCCCCCAAGACATTCAAACAGACGTTATCTGATGTGGCAACATCGGGCGAGTGCAAAAGTAGTTCATATGAAAGTGTGTCGCGATTCGACACACTGATTGCAAAGGGTGTTTCGGCTTCGTCAATCTGACAAATCAGCAAAGAGCAAATACAAGAAATTTTAATAAATTTAGCTATAGTTTTATTAAGTGTAGGTACCTGAAGGGGACCGCGTTCTGAACCCAGTAGATTAGCCGAGCAGTAACAACACTATAGTCGATCACCTTGTACTTTTCTTACTACTTTTTCAATCACCCATTGTTGCCACATCGCCTAATGCTCAATTAAAACAAGAATCTAGGGAGAGACGGTCTACTTTGGCTGGCGAGCTAGCGCATGCGCATGATCACCTACAAATGCGTTACGTGGCGAGATTAATTCAAATTCTAAAGAGACCAGGCACACTAAAAACAGATACATAGGTAATAAGATAATATTTTGTCGGATAGATCGCTGTCTCTTGAAAACACTGACAAAATTTTGTTTGAACTTGTGTCAGGCAAATTTTGAGGTTTTTCGTCTTTGACAAAGATTAAAGCTGTAATCGAAACGTCAGACTATTAATTTTTGTCAGTGTTTTCAAGAGACAGCGATCTATCCGACAAAATATTATCTTATTATATTATGGACGCTGAAAGCATTCACCCTCAGATACATAGGTAGTTAGCATATTACCAATGTACAGTGTGATCAATTAAGAGATGTGACCGATCTTATCGGATATACGATAAGTTCTAGAGCTTTGGGAAAAAATAATCAACTTAAGTGGCAAAGCGAAATTGATAGAAATTATTTTCGAATTCGTAAAACCACAAAAAATGTAATAAATGTATGCAGCAATTAATATTAAAAGATTATCTTAACGAAACTGTCATTTTTGTATAGAACATTTTTTCAAATAGTAAGCAAAACTGTCTGTCTTGAAATCAGACATTGTAAACAATCAGAATTCAGTCAGGTAAAAATTAGATTTTAAAGTCAATAATTTGCAACCTTAATTCCTATATATTTAATCTTTTGTTAATTAAAAATGGTGTTTTTAATGCATATTATGTGGCAATTATCAACATATATACATATAAATCACTAATATATTGTTAGAAAAAGGTAAATGTTTTATGTTACACATTTGAACTCCTTATCATAATATGTGAAAATAAAGTAAAACTGAACACTAATTATTCGGATGAATTGTAAAAGTAAAACCCGTCATGGCTGTTTACAAATAAATCCACGAATATGTGGCATTATGCGCACGCGCAAGCTCGCCAACCAAAGTAGACCGTCTCTCCCTAGACTCTTGTTCAATTAACCATTATATATTTTAGTTAACTTTTATGTATTAGGATTAAAAGAATGCAATAGAGCGTAACAAAATCTTTATATATGTTGTAGGTTTCTATAAATACACGAGTTATATTCAGCAAACTTTATTATGTCCTAAACGACGCCTCGTAGAGTAGCTACTTACTTTATACTTGATGGAAGCGCAACATTTATATATCAATTTACGCTTTACTAAATATTTTTATTAGTAATGCAGCTTAACGCTAAACAGAAAGGGGTAACTGTATTTTGCAACTATACTACCGAATCGAGTATTAGTTGTTATGAATAGCTGGGTTTGTTGGTCATTAAATTTCTACGCTTCCATTAATAGGAAAGTAATACCTCTTTGTAATTTAGCTTCAGAATAGTAACTATAGATCAACAAAATGCCTTGTTTTCTAGCAATTTTTTGTTTTGCATATTTGTATAATGAACCTCAACTGTCGTCGCCCAAACTCATTTATCGCAATGTATACACGAAAGCGGGAAGCGACTGTAGTTCACTATTCTGCCGTTAGGGTGCGTATAGTTTAGCTTGAATCGCCAATTGTAAAATGGATCAAGTCGTTGCTCTGTTGCCGTCGCTTGGAGCTAACCTTGTGGGAAAATAGGGTAGAGGCGTCTGCTGCGCGAAGCTGTCCGCAAGGAGGGGTATTATCCACCCTCTAGCAGTCTCTCCTTGTGGACATTATCATTGTTAACCTTAACAAAAATTGATACTATGTGCAGGCTTATGCAGATAACCTGTGCATTGTTATAACAGGTAAATTTCTGGGGCCGGTTTCAAAGCTAATACAAACCGCTCTAAACAAGACAAGACTTGTCGGTTAATCCGGTAAAGATGGAACTCTTAGTCTTCACAAATAGACGCAAACGGGAGTCTATTTGATGGCCTTCTTTGAAAAACTGTGGTATGGTGGTGGCGCTACACAGCGAAACACAATATCAAGGCAGCGTTGGGCCAAATTCAACGAGTAGGCTGTCTGATGATAACCGGTGGCATGAGAGTGACACCTACTGTATCCGTGAAGATGCTTCTGGGACTGGAACGTCTACACGTAAGGGTAGAGTAATGGAGCCCGGAGAGTGGCATTTAGATTGCAGAGTTTAGGTAACTGGAAATCCGGGGGAGGACGGCACCGTATGGCGCTCTCTGTACCACACAGAGATCAAGCTATTCTCTCAATGAAGAGAGATAGGGTTAACACGACGATATAATTTGATTCACGTAACATATACACGAATGGGTCTAAAACAGATACATGCACAGGCGTAGGAGTATGTGGTATACCTGTATCTCCGAGGGCACAACCCAGTTTGCCACTGGGAGAGTACCCTAGCGTATWCKAAGCGGAAATTTATTCAAWCCTGGCTTGTGCTCATGGGAACCTTAGCAGAGGGTACTACTATCTACATTTGCTTCGCTTATCTATGTTAGGGTGTGCTCCGACCTTACTACTGGACTGTCGTAACACATTAATAAGGTTGGTCCAACATAATCGGGATAATTTGATTTGGGTGTCTGATCAGTGCTCACGCAGGCATTGAAAGCGATGAAAGGGCCGATAGGTTAGCGAAAAAGGCGGCGTCAGCACCTTATCTCGGACCGCAACCTCCCATTGCTATCCCAGACAGCAGACTGAGAGCTGAGATCAAAAAATGGCTTGGTCGTCAATTTTGCTCGTATTGTGTGACGCGCTGGAACTGAGCCTATCTAGAGCCCTCATCACTTGACCTACGCCTGCTCAGGAAGGCAAATGGCTCTTAGGCTTGAGTCGTTGTCAATTGCGAAGAGTGGTGGGTATCCTTACGGAACACTGCTGGCTCAATAAACACTTATATAATATGAATAGAGGCAAAAGATTTGGAGAATTCGACTGAAGTCTGAAGATCTTTATGGGTTATCTTGGAAGGAGATACTGCACTTCTTTGAGAAGGCACGACTCTTCGACGGTGCGGGCACAAGGGATCGAAAGGTTTAAGTGCAAGCCCATCTGCCGGGTCGCACCGCAGAAGATAGACATGGAATAGAATACAACAAATTCTACAATGTGGTTCCATTGTAGATCGAAATACAAATTTTCTGAGGAATAGATGTTTTTGTCAAACGCTTGTAGTTTGACATAATTGTAAAAAAATCAAAGTTGGATGATCGTTCTCGCAACCAGACTGCCGAATTTTTCCGAAAAACTTATGAAATAACAATAAAATTAAACAAATAAAAAAGCAATTACATAACAACAGTTCTAAAAACCTAATTAAAGCTATTTCACATGTATGTACTGTTCAAAACAAAGACGGCGACTACTTTATCGGATGCATTCACAAATGTAAAGGCTAATACAAACTAATTCATTATTAAGAAGAAAAAGTATAAACGAGCGGGAATACATAAGCGGAGAAGCTGAATGCAAATGTGTAGGTACCTAATTCATTTTATTTGTAAGTTTATACTCAAAATTGCGCTCTCGAAGTAAAATTATTGCACAGTGGGCAAGTGTCACGCAGTCAGTGCGTCCACATTTTATTCTATCATGCGCTATCCTCTAAATCTGCCTCTCATTGAAATGTATATTGCAAGTTTTGCTTCACCGCGAATAAGGCAAACGTTTGGGTGTCGCTCTATTTCTGTGCTTGTCGTGTTATAAGTAAAATTTAGTTGTCTAAATTGTACCCCAAGCTCCACAAATTGTATCGATACAATACAGGCAAGTATAGACCTGTACAGTTTTGACAAGGCGCTGTTTACTGTTGACAAGAATCTATTGACGCCAAACATAATAATCTAGATTGCAACTACGCTTAAGTATGTGTAGCGTTAAACTATCAGATATATAGCAAGACAATGACAAAAATTTCTTCTTTGAGATGAGCGCACTAATAGCACTAAAACTATAAGCGATGTAAGCATGTCGGTGGATGGTCTTTGTCGCCGAGAATGTACATCTTAGTGCTCTTCCAATAAACGGAACTGTCATGACTATCACTCGTGACGATTATCAAACGAACTTCTTTTGCAATTTACCGACGGAATGTTGCAATTACACATAAGTATTCCGCGAGTTTTATGTATAGGTTTTCGCAGAACCAACCGTGCCGGTATTAGTATAAGGTAACAGTCTAACCGTATAGCATGTTATTTTCATTAGTGCAATAAACTATAGACAGAGTAAGAGAAGAAACCTTGGTTTGCTTGATCCGTTTTTACGAACGCCCCTTACAGCAAACAATAGTTACCAATAGCGCCTCGTCAATCAAAGAAAATTTTTTTTTCATATTTTTTGTATATTGTTTTATTATGTTGTTATCTTAAAATAGTAAGTATTTTTTATATTACCCTAAAATTAATAATGAGCTATACTCATAGTTATACGGGTCATCCCGAAAAATATACCCACTCGCCGTGAGCCGTGTACGTGTGTATGGTCCATACTAGGTCGGCAGACAGCATAGTAAGAAAGAAATGGCATTATTTTCTAATGAATTGAAAAAGATGCAACCCTGCGTGCATATCGAATTCTAAAGCTAAAATAGTTCAACAGTATAAAACAGACTTCAAGATGTATTTCAATTATTTTAAATTCTTTTTTAATCTAAGTAAAAAAGGGCGAAGAGATAATTACCGAAGTTCATATCTTATTATTCTTATTGGTTATAGATGTAGGTAGTTTAATTATTGGTGAGTTGGCTTTCCTTATATTTTGTATTAATAGCACTTTTCGTATTTGTATAATTTGTATTTACAACAACTCATTACAATTCTAGTATTTTGTTAGCGCTCTGCAGTATGTAATAGAAGATTTAGACCTCAAATATTCAATTTTCCTTCCATCTTACCGGATGATAAAAATAAAGATTCAAATTGAGATTCAAATTTTGACTTTAGCTCTTTGTCGTCAGTTTAAAGATAACTTACCTGATTTACTTTGCTCCTTTTTTCAGTTCGTCAAGCTATATCCTAATGAGCTCAACACACTTCAAAAGAATGTATCATTATTGTGTCACACTTTTTAGGACATTCATAATTAAAAAACATTCTACTGTAATGAGCCTTAGAATACAAATAGTCTGCAAAATAACAAAATTGTAAATTAGGTAATAATTGAGATAAAGAAGAGGCAAGACGTGGACGTCAGAGTAAAATCAGAAAGACAGCAGCAAGGGGTAAAATATATGAGCGGCTATTCCAATTAGATGAATGCACTCTTGAGACGAGGGCTATACAGGCTCCTCTGGTGCACTAAAGTTAAACCTCCGGAATTGTTGCCAGATAAGACCTCTAAAGCACACGGTTCTTCAACAGCGTATTTCATGTTGGCGTATGCATGGACGAAATCCACACAATGCCGATCTCCGGGTATTAAAGCATTTCAACATTTACATGTACCTTTTTATGTGTCCATTGCATAACTGGTATTAACTGGTCCGAAATCTACGTAGCAAACATTTCCTTTTACATATGTATCGCAAACTTTTTATTCATTTTGTTGTCGGATGCACATACATATGCAGAGTTTTATTCGATCATCTGTAATGCAGGACAGCATCGCAAAACGCATCGTTGTTTGCATAAAACAATTGAGTTATTAGAAATATAGCAATATCGATCACACAGCCGCATTATTTGGAATGCTATTTGGAAGAGTTTAAATAGAACACAATAAACATGGAAATTCCAGGTAGCTCTCGTTTGTAGGATTTCTAGGGAAAATTTTCAAATGCTGTAATCAGAAATCACCAGCTAGTATAACAAGGCAAAAAAATTAGAGCGTGCTTCCGAAGACTATAAAATATTTATCTACATTTAAAAATTTGTGGTTGCTTGTACTCGTAATTTATTTAAGTTTAATTTGTTGCGGCGTTTACTACACACTAGAAATAGGTAGGCAGATAAAAATGTTATGGAAAACTAAACCGCAATTTAATAATTAGACACTCCATTGGTCCCGCCTTAGCGTGTTTCTTCTGTTTTTTTCAAACATGGCGGACATCTTGTTATACCAGGAATGCATAACAACTTTGTGATTTTAAATGGAACAGTATATGTACGGTATAGCATTTTTTAATTCCTAATTGAATTGTAATGCCTCTTTATTAATTATATATACTTTAGGTCGTTTTGGTGTTATATGTCTTTTTGTGAAAAATGTGACGGTGCGGTTTTCACATTTTAATAGTAAAAGAAACCTCTAATAATACTTTATCAGCAGTGATTGTTAAGATATCCAGATTGCAATCTAGACTAGATAAATGAAAAACATGGTTTTTAATTATAACGATACCGGCTTTTTATGTAGTTAAATGCAGGATTAAAATCATTTTCATCCTATTGTCGTTAAGTAGTGCTTTTCCGAAAACTGCAATTTCTACTTCTTCAATAGGTATCAAATTACCATAGCATTTGACAGTTGATAATTATTTCGTTTCTTGCTGACTTTTTAAAATGTCTTCTACGAATGGCGAACTGATTAACATGCTCTTTATTCTGGAAAAATATTATCAAAATCCATTGTTATCTTCCGGAATGTATGATGAACGCTTTCCGAATAGAAGACGCCCTCGGGAAATCTCCGCCAGACGACTATTGGATAGGTTTAAAAGCAATGGACGGGTGTATTATACCCTAAAAAGTTCTAACCCACACCGCGGTTACGTCAGGAATTGCTGAGAGTCGATTCAGAAAACGCGAATGTTTTGCCAATGGACCTTTAATAAAATTCGTGGATATAAGAACCTATTAAAAATTTTATTTCATCACAATGGACTTGTGCACAGACACATTTTTTGTTAATATTACTTGATCTGTAGATCGACAACATCGCTGGTCGTTAAATGTTTTTGCAATCATATTATAGATCCTCTCTTTTTTAGTGGCCACCTCAACAGACAAACATATCTGCATTTTTAGGCAAGAATTAGATAATTTCTTAAAGGATATGTTCATAATTGCGATGTCGACAAAGAATTTTTAAACAAACAGGCGGCTACGTCGTAAGGAACCTGTTAAAATGCAAGCTAGATCACCGGAGCTAACAAAACTGGATTTATTTTTCTGGAAACGCACCAAATAAAAATGTGTAACACCAAGACCAAGTTTGGCAACCTGGCACACAGTCCGGCGATACCGCAGCGCCAGCAGCCAATAGCCGAACGCCCTGCCGAACCACCAATAGGAAGCGTTGAACGCAGAAGCAGTAGAGACGCATCAGATTCCGCGTGTCGGTTGGCTGGTCGTACCGATCTCCCGCGAAATACATAACCCTAAATTAAATATCTTATCGTTTAATGTAAGTGTACGTGGAATAAAGTTGCCAAGTGATTTTCGCTTAGAAGCTGTGTATTTGTTGTCATTTCAGCGCGTGTGATCCCCCTCAAAATTTCTTTAATAACGCGTACTAACCTACGTGTTACAAAAGTGGCGCTCCAACTCGTGGCCAGCTGTGAAAGACAAAACAACAAACAAACGACGGTGAAAAAAGTGGAATTTCACGACGACTTCCCACAACTACAATCTACGTTCTTCAGCAAGAGCAGAAAAGTCGACAGTGATGGGTGATCCAGTTGTGATGACGCAAGCTCAGCTCCAGCAGCTTATCGCCGGACTGAAGGACGTCATGACCATGGAGCAGCAGCAGTCCCCAGCAGGAGGAACAGCTCAGCAACAGGTCAACGATTCTGGTAACTTTTCGCAGTGTCTGTCACGTTTTTCTGGAGAAACTGGTGAGGATATTGAAGCTTTTATTAACGCTATTAGTATTTACAAAGACTGTGTTCGTGTTTCGGATGATAATGCGTTGCGTGGACTACCCATGTTGCTTGATAAAATGGCCGCTAAATGGTGGCAAGGAATTAAATCCTCGATTGCTAACTGGAATGACGCTTTAGTTGCGATTAGACACGCGTTTGGTGTGCGCAAACCTGCTCATAAAATTTTTAAGGAATTATTTTCTAAAGAACAAGCAGAAAATGAGCCAACCGACGTGTTTGTAACAAATGCGCGAGCGCTCCTTTCACATTTACCCTCCACTCCTGTGTTGCACGAGCAACATAAGTTAGATATGATATATGGACTTTTAAATCGCAAAATTCGACATCGCCTTTCGCGGGATGACGTCACATCGTTTGATACGCTCATTCAACGCGCGCGATCAATCGAAGATTCTTTTGCAGAAATCGCAAAACCGGCAGAGACTAAACCGCGTATTCGTTGTAACTTTTGCAACAACATTGGACATTCGAAGCAAGAATGCCGCAAGTTTCTTGCCTCGCAACAAAACAGTGGAACGGTTGCGCCTTCAGCGAGTAATAACAGTAAGACTGCGCCTGCGCCAGTTCAAACGGTAAATCGCGTTAACAATGCAATGCCTATACACTGTTTCGGTTGCAATACTCCCGGATTTGTTCGATCAAACTGCCCAAACTGTAATAAAAAAACAAGTGCCGCCGCTACTCTTGATTTATTACTTACTGAGATAAACAGCCAGGATGAAAGTCGACCACTTATCCAAGTGAGTGTGGCAAATTTAACTGGTTTAGCGTATATAGATACAGGAGCAAAGTGCTCCATTGCAGGACAGCGTTTGTACAATCATTTGTTGAAAAATAATATTCCCTATGTTCAGAAAAACAAACTACTTACCCTTGCAGACGGTGTTACGCGAAACGTAAGCACCCACATATTTGATTGTGATGTACTACTACAGGGACGAAGTATTCGGACTACGTTTATAGCAATACCTGACAACAAAACACTTTTAGGTGTTGATTTCATCCCTGCAGCTGTCATGTTAATTGATCTTGCGCATATGATATGGAGCTTTGCTGATCAACCAACGAAATATTTTTGTTTTCATAAAGAATCAAAAGCGGAACATGAATGTATCAATATTTTAGAATTAGAATTGCGTTCAGATGAAGGTCCACATCTAACAGAAAATCAACGAAATGAATTAGAACTGCTTCTGAATAAAAACAAAGAAATATTTTCGGAAAATGTGAAACCGACTCCATATGCGGAGCATTCCATTAAACTTACCGATGATACTCCTATTTCGGTACCACCGTATCGTTTATCTCCAAAAAAATCTCAAATAATGAAGGAAGAAATTGAAAAGTTGCTTGAAAGCGGCGTGATAGAAGAATGTGACTCTCCGTTTTCAGCACCAGCTGTATTAGTGCCCAAAAAGAACGGAAGTTTTCGATTATGCGTCGATTACAGACAATTGAACAGTGTCACTGTTCCGGATAGATATCCGCTCCCAAGGTTGGATGACTTGCTCCACGCCACTGGCGCTACAACCTACATGTCTACCTTAGACTTGCGAGCTGGATACCATCAAGTTGCTGTCAAAGAATCAGATAGGGACAAAACGGCTTTCATAACGCCTTTTGGCATTTACAGATTTATACGCATGCCATTTGGGTTGCGTAACGCCCCCTCCACCTTCCAAAGGCTGATAGACCGTCTAAGATCTGGTCTTGCCGACATAACTCTACTAGCGTATCTGGACGACATAATCTTGTTGTCAACGGATTTTAATCAGCACCTTGATGATTTGCAGCGACTGTTTGATAGAATGAAGATGTTTAATCTACATGCCAATCGCGATAAATGCACATTTATTAGTCCACGTGTTAAATATCTTGGTCATGTAATTACTCCTGCAGGAATCGAACCAGATCCGGATAAAATACGTGCGATCATTGAAATGACCCCGCCACGTTCAATAAAACATGCAATGTCGTTCTTACAAACATGTAGCTGGTTCCGTCGCTTTATACCCAATTTTGCAGATGTATCGCGACCAATTAGTAACTTGTTGCGCAAAAATGCAGTTTTTAAGTGGGGTACAGCAGAGAATCAAAGTTTTGAAACGCTCAAACGATTGTTAACTACAGCTCCTATTCTAAGACAAGCCGATTTAAATCTCCCGTTTGTTCTAAAGACTGATGCCAGCTCTTATGCCATTGGAGCATGTCTGCTCCAGGGGGAGAAAGAAGACGAACGACCTGTCGAGTTTGCCAGTAGACTGCTCACAACAGCCGAGTGTAACTATAGCACAACGGAACGTGAAGCATTAGCGGTTGTATATGCTATAAATAAATTCCGTGGATATCTAGAAGGATCACCAGTTATAGTTAAGTCTGACCATCAGCCATTAAAGTGGTTAATGTCGCTCAAATCTCCTAGTGGTCGCTTAGTAAGATGGTCATTGATGCTGCAAGGTCTTGATATTCAAATGGAGTACATTCCCGGAAAAAGTAATGTCATAGCCGATACCCTGTCTCGACCGCAGTGTTTTCAGGACACTCAACGTACTTGTGATATTTGCACGGTGGCTGTGACGATGGAAAGCCAATCTGCTAGAGAAATGCGAGCCCAGCAGCTGGCAGATCAAGTTAATTTTGCTCGATATACGAATCGTGGATTCATTATGAATCAAGGGATTCTCTACCGATACTCACCTGAATCCGAAAGCGAAGAAGCTCAATTATACTTGCCGAAAACTATGATACCTAAAATACTCTACGAACATCATGATTCACCTGCCGCAGGACATTATGGTGTAGATAAAACCCTTCGTAAAATTGCTATCCTATATTATTGGCCTACTCTCAGAAGAGATGTAACCGCTCATATAAAAAAATGTGTTGACTGTCAACGATACAAGCCAAACAACCTTAAACCCGCTGGTTTATTACAAACACCTGTGATGGCCCAACGTTTTGAAACTCTGGCTATGGACTTATTTGGACCTCTACCGGAGGCACCGACTGGTGAAAGATGGGTCTTCGCCGTGGAAGATACTGCCACCAAATGGATTGAGTTATTTCCATTACAAAAAGCAACAGCTGAAGCTTGTGCGCGTTGTCTGATTGACGAAATCATTTTACGTTATGGCAGTCCCCGAAGAATTATAAGCGACAACGGTTCACAGTTTGTTGGCGAAATAATGCAAATCGTCACTTATAATTTTGGAATCAAACAGTGCCTTAACCCTAATTATTCTCCACAATCAAATCCGGAAGAAAGACGTAATCGCGATCTTAAAACTCAGCTAGCAATACTGGTACGAGATAATCATACCCGATGGAAAGAAATGTTAACGTCCATTCGATTTGCCATGAATAATGCTCCACATCAAACGACCGGATTCACTCCAGCTTATCTGTGTTTCGCCCGTGAAATGCGTGTACCGAGTGACATTACTAACGATTTCCGCCCCATCGCGCAAAATGAAAATATAGTTGATGAGCTCCTACCGTACTTGAAACAAGTGACAATAACTATGCAACGCGTACGCGAAAATAGTGAACGTCGTCAAGATACTTATAAAGAAAACGCCGATAAACGCCGTTGAGCCGTGCCACCATACAACGTAGGCGATAAGGTGTTGGTAGAAGTACACGCTTTAAGCAATAGTGCCCAACAGTACACTTCAAAATTTGCCCCGCGCCGTGATGGACCATATGAAATAGTGAAACAGTGTTCGCCAACGACATTTCGTATCGCGCATTCCGACGATCCGTTACGTATCTTGGGAACGTACCACACTTCTGCTTTACGACATTTTAACTCAAGCGAGGTTGCCGATCCAGAGCCCGTGCGCCCCCTGCGAAAGAAAGGACGCCCCAGAAAATCGCAAGCTCAGTGTCCTGAGGTTGACCCGACTACCGATGAAGAATCATCCCTTGAGACAGAAGACAACAATGACCCCGAGGAGGTTCCTGTAGAACTAATGCAGGGACGACCCCGTCGAACACACCGTCCGAGGATACCATGCTCATCTTCTTGTTGTGTCAAAAATCCAATCACGTTTCTGTGTGTTACAGATCAACAATCCATCGATCGTTGGATTCCAACCGAGGCGGTACTGGAATCCAAAGGGGGAGACTGTAACACCAAGACCAAGTTTGGCAACCTGGCACACAGTCCGGCGATACCGCAGCGCCAGCAGCCAATAGCCGAACGCCCTGCCGAACCACCAATAGGAAGCGTTGAACGCAGAAGCAGTAGAGACGCATCAGATTCCGCGTGTCGGTTGGCTGGTCGTACCGATCTCCCGCGAAATACATAACCCTAAATTAAATATCTTATCGTTTAATGTAAGTGTACGTGGAATAAAGTTGCCAAGTGATTTTCGCTTAGAAGCTGTGTATTTGTTGTCATTTCACCGCGTGTGATCCCCCTCAAAATTTCTTTAATAACGCGTACTAACCTACGTGTTACAAATGTTATTTTGCTCTCCCGGTTACACCAATGATATGAAAAATATAATTCGTTTACCATTTCATTAGATATACTCGCTAATGTAGATAGAAAGTTTTACGAAATGGTTCACTTGTATCTGCAAAAAATGGCGATAAATATGAACATTTATAATGATTAATTAACAAACCTACTTTACCCCTCTCTTCATGATTTCCTATGCTATATCTAACAGTCCCAAACAATTATGTTATCCATGGGTCTACGTTTGTATCTAATTTAGTTAGAAATAAAACTGCACTTATTTATTGTTGTTATATTGAGAGCTTACGTTAAACATTTCTATGTCATGTCCTTTTATCGCACGATCATTGTGCTTCACTCCGAATACGATGACAAAAAAGGAACAAAAAATGTAAAAATGATATCCTTGTAAGTTGCCGCCATCTACCGGTAAGGTTTGGAACCTCTATCTAAAGAGGCCTATTCTTGTAACATGGTAGATGGCAAAGATCTAATCGAGTTATCCGTAAGTTTTAGCTTCAATCAGTCGCACAGCGTAATTTCTTTTAAACTGACACTGCCTATACTACTACCTATAGTGTCGGTTTTTACCACACAAATGTATTTTTAGGCAAAGTGACGACTTATTAATGAGAGCTGCAGAGATGCAGCACTGGCTCTACTTTTGAATATAAAACTGACAAGAGGGAGCATATGGTTCAATTCGTGTGACCGGAACGGAACATATGGCTGACTACTGTTTCCAATTTGGCAATGACGCAGGGCAGTATGTTTGAGACAGTGAACTACTGTATAAAATATATTTGCCATACCTTAAATTAATGAAGACTTATCAGAGTACAGCTATGAAAAACGAAGTTAGTTATCTAGATGGGTACATTATATTATGGTGTTTTAGCGAAAAAAGCTAGGTCCGTGTCAAGTTAACCATATTAGATCTTGAATTATATAATAATAGTAATAATAATGATAATAATAATTTATTATTATTATTATTATTATTATATAATTTATTATTATTATTATATTAAGCAATAATGGCTTTGTTCAGTTCGGTCTAACGACAGTTTTGAATTCCAATATCCAATATCTATTATTGCTTGTAAAAAATTTAAAAAAATACAAATTTGTATTTCCTTCTCTTTTATGTGTGCTGTTGCTGTGCAGTAATGTGAAATTCAAAGTTCACAAGCCGCCACTGTTTAGGCATACATTTTACCAACGATAACTCCAAGTCTTGCATTGAAGTAATTCTGTTTAGGAAGTATATATACATCATTATTATAAAAATGTATTCGATTAATGTTTAGGTAGCGTAAACCTTCATGATATAGGTAATTATTATACAAGTATTTAAGTTATCCCACAATGTAGATAAATTTACTTGCTTTTCTGACTATTAAAAGGATTTTATTAAGAAAGTACATGTTGATATGAAATAGGAGCTGTATGTACTAAATATTCGAAGATGTAAATCACTATAAGGATAGGTAAGATTGCATGTTCACATATCCCTAAACTTTCAACATCGAACATACATTTTTGCTGATACTTGTTCTATAAGCTCCTTTACTAAGAATTTGTAACTACTTGATATAAACTTCAATCTTACAAATTCATTTTTCAACACATGTATTACTTTAAGATTGTAAAGCAAAAGATTACCATTCAAGTTTTATCTAAACCGTAAATAATCTGGTTGTAATGTTATAGCACATAAACAGCTCTCCACTTCTAGTCTGAAGTTTCATCACGAAATTCAAATTACTGTACGGCACTTTGCTTGTTCCACTTCAATTGAAGAAATTGAATCTTTATTGCTTTTGTAGGGAAATTCACTTTATTGCATTCAGAGGGACGTCGTCAGCGAATAAGTGCAACGTAAGCGTAACACGTAAGCTGGAACCGAAGAGAAGTTATCTCTAGGAGTTAATACTTATAATGGTGATTGTTTTTGTACAATAAAGCATAGACGACAATTCAACTCTCCCCCCCCCCTCCTCGAAAAAAATTGTAGTTAGTCAAGGGTGCTACCCTGCAATTTTCCTATAACTGAATGATTTCCATACTGTAATAACATAGATACCCACCATTTCAATACAAAATTTAATAAAACGAATTTTACATCACATCCTCCTCCAAATTTTAACTACGACTGCATAAACAAAACCTGTAATACGTTTTGTATCAATAAGTAGTCTACTTTGCAATGTCATGTAAAATTATCTAAATCAACAGTTTCATCCATTACTTGGAGCTACCGTAGCTAAACCCCTTCCGAGCTAGAAATGTTTTATTTCAGGTTTTTCTTTAAACTTTTAGAAATATTTTGACGTATGTCTATTTATTATATAAACTTTTAAAACAAATTAATATCTCTATACAGATAATATATTCGATAATATGTTGGATATTACAGTACAATATACATAATATATAAACTAACACATTCTGTAGACTAAACTAATTTGTTTGTGGAGATATTGATTAAGTTAGCAGAAAGTCGATCTAGACCAATAAAATTATGGATTATAGAAAAGGCTTTAATCTCTATATTTTTGACGTGGACACAAAATCGGTTATAACGAACTAGCGGTGGTTTTACGAACTACGGCGTAGGTTAGTACTGTCTGTAAGTACAGAGACCAACATTGCCGATTGCCAAGTCATTTGGTAAAAATCAGAAATGCGTCATCTAGTATAGTGACATTAGGTATTCGCTATATTAGTGTGACGTAGATGTCGCCCATTTTGCTACAGTACATCAAGGTCCTAGATCCAAACAAACCGAGTTGCCATAAGGTGCGTAACGGAGCTCAGTGTGGGTACCATATTGAAGCTTTAAATGAATATTTTGAAACGTCTCTGCGTATATGTGCATACACCTCGCATACCTTGGCATATAAAAGGAAAGCTGCATCTACGCCGTGTTGTCTGCGTTGGGACTATAGCTGTTCTGAAGAGGCTTTATAAGCCGAATCAGCTGTCCACAGATTGTTGCGACGTAGGCCACATGGCATAGATGTAATTTTATTATTACTATGTCACTGCGTATGTTTGAATAGCTTGTACTCTTTCGCTTTATTTAGCAAATATTAGGTACAAACCGAAATTACATTTAGTTACAATGTATTATTGAATAGTGAAACATACAATAAGTGCGTGTGTAAGCATTACAATTTATATGTTGTACTGGCTGTTCATGTAATCCTTACAGCACGTATTCTAGGTTTATTTTTACAAAAAAATTCAATTAAATGTAATTTCGGTTTGTAATACTCAATGTAACACTCAATGTTTGGAGCAAAATTATAGTTTAAAATAATATTTTAAAGTATTACTGTGTATGTTTGAGTGGTTTACATTCATTTGTATTATTCAGTAAGTACTGCAAATCGAAATTACATTTAGTTGCAATCTATTGTTTAAAAACAACCTAACATAGGTGTTTCTCATTATAACGAGAACATCCAGGGATCCGGCACAATTACCATTTTCTAGTATAACATGTAGAATATAATGCTTTACACAAGCATTTATTGTATGTTAGGCTTTTCAACAATACATTGCAACTACATGTAATTTCGGTTTGCAATATTCGCTAACTAAAGCAAACAAGTGTAAGCTACTCAAACATACACAGTAACTCTTCAAAATATTCTTTTAAAGCTACAAAGTTGCAACCAACACTGAGCTTCGTTACGTACATTATGGCAACTCGATTTATTTGGATCCAGGAATTCTAAGTATCGCAGAAAAATGACCGACACCTAGTTCAACTCTAATATAGCATATTACGACGTATATACTTATAAGCCCAGCCAAACGAGGCCCAGTGAAATAAAATTAGTTTGAAGGATTAATCACACTCATTTTAGCTCAAAGTAAACTACCTCTTTTATCACCTATAAATGTTCAACTTACGGGTGTATCAAAAACAGCCACTAGGGATCATATATATACTTGGGACCTGCATGAATCGTTATTTCTATATCAGCAACATTTTTCGCAGTTTTATGCACCTAATGCAAATTCGAAGTTTTAAGCTGTTCGAACTTTTATATAGTTTTAGATGTAAGATTTTAAAGTTCATTTATACAGTACAGTTAATACTTCCGTACTGCAGAAATGAACTAACCCATTTGTTCAACAAAACCTTAGAGAATGGGACTTTCCATCTGTTTGGCGACAAGCCTACAGATTATTGTGATTTACGACCAATCAGCATACTGTCAGCTTTATCAAGAATCCTAGAAGAAATTGTTGCAGTACAATTAAAACTTACCTTGAAGAACATAATATCTTACCCCTTCATCAATTAGGTTTTCGTAAAGGCTGTAGCACTCACAGTGCTCTTCTAAGTGTCATGCAAAGCCTGGCTTCTAATCATGATAATTCACTTGTGTCCATATTAACACTTTTGGATTAATCTAAGGCATTCGATCTAGTAAATTTTGAAATGCTTTTAGCAAAATTGTACTCAGGAGCGCCGGCTTTTAGAAAACCCTGTGGGTGCTCATGCTAACATAATCGTGAATACCGTATCTATGAATCCGTCCAATATAACTCAATAGGTACATATGCAAAATGACAGAAATATGTATTATATAAATACATAAGAGGGAAAAAAAGAGACAAGTACAAAAATGCTAAGGCACTAGCCTTTATTGGTACCAGCATTAATAAGTCCTCAATAAACTTTTTTATGAATAGAAACTGTGTTCAACGCCTATGATAAGTATATAAAATTCACTACAGAACGAGAGGTAGAATGTGGAGTACCCTTTTGGACACCAAAGTCATACGAAAAAAATAATAAAATAATACTAGATTGGTACCGGAAACCAACTTCATCGGGGAGGTATATAAACTACTTGTCAGATCATTCGACACGAAGTAAAATAAACTTTGTAAACAGATGAAACATAAAATTATTAAAATATCACATTCACAATTTATTGAGAAAAATTTAAAAAATTTAAAGTATTTATTAATAAACACAATTCATACCCGAAAACGATGATAAATAAAATGTTGTATTCTACTACTGATTTATCAACACTACATGTAACACAAACACAAACATGCTAACGGTGAATAACGGTGGTATGCAGGGTGATGTGGGGCAGAGGGTAAATCATGATCATATGGTTGACAATAACCTACAACAGTAGAACATGGAAGGTATGAATCCCTACGAAACATTACTGGATTGACAACAAAATTAATCAGAACGTTTAAAAATGAAAACATAAAAATGCAATTAAGAACAAAAAGAATGGCTCAACCCTATTCACAGCACTAAAATCAAAAATACCCACAAAATATTTACTCCAATCTAAGAAGAGGTATTTAAGTCTAATAATTTTCATATTATTTTTTTACTTATCAAGAAGTTCGTGAGTGTAAGTAGGTATTTAATCCGACAGAGTAAAGAAAGGCAGGCTGTTTTCGTGAAGTATCTTGTTCTTAGATATCTGTTTATTTATTACGAAATTGAGAGCATACAATAGAATAGAAAGCCTGTTACATTTTAAACCTTTATAAATAACCGAAATATTTCTACTTTGCCAGTCACATTAACTAAGGTGACGTATGTCTAAGTCTAAGTATTTTTCCTTACTTGTGTCTTGAACGAATAAACTTTAAATAACGGTTCCAGGCATTCCGGTTGTCAGAAATCCAGTGTTGTTTACCTACTAAACAATTTAAATCAAATTCAATCTAAGGAGTAATAAATAATATGTGACTGAAGGCTTGTCTTTTGTATAAAGAAGCATGACCCTTAATTTACTTATCAAAGCTTAAAAAGCTGTTGTTTACTATTCTTTAAACTACACTCCAGCATATTTTACATAAGCAACAGTTTTGACGTGAACATGTGTTACCTCACTATTAGTGTCATTTTGTGACCTCGTAGGTTGGTATTGGTACTGTCTGTAAGTACAAAGGCATGATTGCAAATTTCCGAGTCATTCTGTGAAAATTGGTGTGCATTATCTAGCAGTGGTTTTACAAAATAGGACGTGTAACGCTAGGTATGTACGAAAAAAGCTCAGCGAAAAAAATGCCCAGTGAAATAATATTATTTTGGATGATTAGTCCTTGTCATGGTCATTTTAGTTCAAAGCTAACTACCTCATCTATACCACGTATTTAAGATATACGTGTTGACGTCAAACTTACGGGTGTATAAATTATACAGTCACCCCGGACTTTGTTATTGCATTTAATGCAAATGCGCCAGGTTATTCTGCCAAAAATAAAACTGTTACTCACATTTTCTGATTTAATGAACTTATTATCAAAATGGTGATTCGAGTGGTCATAACTTCACTTAGAGATGTGCTYTACCCGCAATCTAATTGTGCAAGTCTATATGCACGCGTAACATGGTGACGTAAATCCAAGCTTGTGATGCACGGTCAGATTGATGCATGTATCCGATGCACTCCTGGACAATTTGGACTGCATCCAAGAACTAGTTTTGGCACATATAATCGCGAATATAGGGGTGTGTATTTGTCCAACTAAGTTTAATTTTACAGAGATCGTGAAGTTTACATTTATCTGACAAATCAGCAATAATCAGCTGTTTGTTACTGAAAAACGTATTTATTCAATCTTAATAAGTCTCATTCCTTTCGATATCTATCTATTTTTATATTGTAATTTTGTAAAAATATTTTATATTGATTCTTTCGATACCGATTTATTGTGCATGAGTGATTTTCGGTGAACGGATTGTACCTTATGAGAGAATTTTGATTTTATTTGCCATGGTATAACATTAGTTTTCGCTCTTCAGGTTACCTTTTTGTACAATAATTAACAATAAAATATTCCGGTCCAAATCTTCAACTGGCTCTTTGACTGATTGTGCAGAGCATGTCCAACATAAGTCTATTGCATTTCGGAGCATTCGGCTTAATTTGTGCTTGCTTATAGTTATTACTATATTGTTAACCTATTTTTTACCAAATATTTCACACTAGATTATTTGCATACAAAAGCAACCGAATAAAGAAGTCTTAGCTAGTCAATTCTGTATTGGTCTGGCCAATTACACGGATTATACTCGGTACTCTTAACGATACTATTGCATATTATTTGGTTCCCTTGTGAAAATCTGGATTAATTGTGCTTGGGTTTCCCTTTTGTGGGTATTTGGTTCCTTTTTTAATAAAAAAGCTTGTATCCTCAACTCTACGTTTCTGCGTTATTTTCCGTTTTATACATTCATCATGTGGTTTAACAACTTATTATAGCTTATTCGTCAAATGTGATTTATGTCAGTGTCACAAATTTTCATGTCCCCAACCACAGAATATAGTTGCTATTTGTAACTGAGAGGCATTATAGCATTAAAATGTACAATGTCATCAGTTTTCACACATCTTCACATAAATAGGCAATATTCGGATGCCTGTTAAAGTTTAAAAGTCCACGTAGAAGATAAATTATACCTCTTAGCCAAGGGTTGAAAATTTTTGCTTGCCATCTGTATGGTTCGTAGAACAATACTACAAAATTTACCAATCCTAAAAACATGCTCAAATTACCTCTTGGTCCACTTTATTTTTTCTTAGTTATATGGACGCAAAACACAAATCAGCAACAATTAAACAATCAGTCGCTTGGATACCATATATCGCACCACGCTCATTTTTAATGCTTTTGGCAACATAGTTACAACTTTTGTATTCTTCGATGGTGAATGGGGAAGTTACATGAATTTTAAATCCTGGTAAATATTTGTTAGCCCGAAAGGAAATCAAATTTAGGAATGTAATGCCGCAAGATAAAATTAAATCGGTTCTCAAATAAACTCACAATATGAATTAGATATTTGAATTAAAGCTACTCCCCTAAACTCATTTAATTTTTTGTAGCGACATATATATCTAAATTTTATTCTCTTCCTGGCTAGCAAGTTTCTGAAAATTGTTCAACTTATCCATTTTGTGTGATAGGCTAAAATAACACTTGCTACGATTCACATAACGTTTTCAGCATTTTGCAATATTCGGGGATTTAAATAATTCGGTGCCTAGGACACTGTTTTTCAAACTTTTCTCGTAACGTATAAGCCATTAGAACGTTACTTGTATCGTAAATTACTAATTAACTGCTCTTATATTCTATAATGTTTTCACATTGCATTGTAATGGAAACGCTGCTTTTTAATGCATATTGTGACATGTAAATTAAGTAAGTAAATTGAGGTCAATGTACTTTTCTGCGGGTATAGGTAATTTATGGCTTGATACATGATATTTAGCCCTCCTACTAACATGGGGGAAGAAAACAGTTTTTATATCTCTTAAAGACTGGTTAATATAATTTGATCAAATTGTGGCTATTATTATTTGAAGTGGAAGCCGTTAAAATGATGCGCACATGTTTTTAATAAATACGTAATTGAAGAGGGGAAGGCGGGAGGGGGTCAACCCCCCACACTTTAACCCTTAACTTTAAAACTGTTAAATATGTTTTTTCAAAAAATTGTGTTTTTGTAATTTTGAAAACAAAAAATGGTACTGCGACTAAAATTGACAACAAAAGCAATAAGTGATTCTGGAAAAAACAGCACCCTCCTCAAAGGTAGCGTAATGTTTGATAATAGTTTGCTTAATGGTTTACTGCAATTTTGCCGAGCTTTTTTATTACCAAGATTCAATATCTGAATGTAAAACTGGCACTACTTGGACCCAGTGCCTATACTGCATGTGCATATACAAGCACACCCTACGTATATTGTGGTATAAATATGTATCGAAATTGTTTTGATGATTCGTACGCAATAACAGAAACAACATTGTAGATAAACATAATCTAAATGTTGTAATAAATGAATACTTTAGTCTATAATACTTTTTTAGCAAGCATAATACAATATGATAGGGTGTGCTTTCGCAATTTATCTTTGAGATTTTGGAGCTCATACGAACCCTTAAACACTACTCACGTGCGCATCGAATCAGGTTATAAAGTATGTTCTAAATAATGCACTTACTAGGTATAAATTAGGGAATATCTTAAAAATTTATTTAAGAAATCACTTAGCAATCGATAAAGATATTTATGCAGTTCAKGGAGTAATGCGACTAATAAAAAAACATCTTAAAATGAATAATTCATAAGTGCGGCATCGCTTGAGTGCTCTGAGGAGTACTCCAGGATTTTTGCAACTATGCGGCCTTTTGTTATGGAAATGTGTAAAAGAAAAAGTCTAAGCAGCGAGAACAACGTTACATATAACACACAAATAAGGGCTTCAATAGCGTTTTTTGACCGATTCTGAAGCTACTGATTCTGATGAATTGATCTAGGAGTCTTCGCCTTTATAATTTTAATATATATTTAATAATACATTTTGAATATTAAGAAAGTTGTTTGCAGGAAACGAATTTGAAATAAACGTGTAGCAACACTGAGAAATTTTGTCATCATAATATGCCTTCAATAAAACTTCTCGCTAGTGTTTTACAAAAAATGCTCAATCACGTTTTCAACGGCAAAACTGTAGGCAATTTAGAAAAGCGGCCTGCCATAATTAGAGTAATTTTCCTGAATGGTAGGTTCCCGTATCAAACAAATTTTATTCACAATGGTTGGGTTAATCGTCATAATTTCAATTATTTATGATGGAAATGAAAGCCGCTATTATTTGCATAAGCGAGTAGAAAAAACCATTTCCTTTCTCCAATATCTTAAAGTATAATTGTACTTTCTGATATGTCTCTAGCAACTCTACAACTAATTTTACTTCACAGGAATGTGTTCTTATGATGTTTACTATTTCAGATATATTTGCCTTTACACAAAATATGATGCAAATGCAGCTTGGGTATTAAGATTAGCACATGTTTACTAAAGTGACCTGATAGGGCAGCCTACAAACTTATTTAAGATCGATTTTAAAAACACAGGCTGCATGGTGCGATATCATCCCTTTCCATTGGTATTCTACAGGCGCAAGTTTTTTCGTAGTCTGTTTTCCTTTTTTACCAAAAAATTGTTTTTACCCCTATTTGACGAGAGTGGTCGTTAAACTTCTTCCTGAAGTCGCAGCACGGAGTTATAATAAATATATATAATCCGCAGAAGCTAAACCACTTAAAACAGAAGCGTAAGGCAACCTAAAAGTAATTTATAAAGACACACTTCAGTTATTAGTTAAGATTTTGCCAACTTTTGTAATTGGTACTAAAACTTAAACATAAAAACAAAAGCGAGATTTTCAGGAAACGCGTATTAGGTATTATCTACAGAAACGGCATTGTCTGCTATTGGCATGTCTAAGTTACCGCAGTTACATGTTAGTATGTTAAAAAGAGAAATGTACCATCGTGGTCCTTGAAAATGAAACGACCTGGTACCGTATTCCCTCGGTTTGGAGTAAAACTCTTGAAACTGTAGCTAAAGTTATCTATCACAGGATGACGCTGTTCAAATAGAATAGTTTACCTGACATACCTATATGCTACCGAGAAAACAAATACAATTTAGATAAACAGTTTGCGAAGGCGTGCGTTAAAACATGAATATTGTAAATAAACACGAACCCGATACTTCACATTTTAAGTATAGCTCTAAAACGCAATAAGCTTTCTAATACTTGCTAGAGCTTGCTAGAGTTTATGTTTTTAACTGAAAAATTGTTAAAATGGTAAATATGAAAATTCGTAAGCCTAACGCGAATTACATACCATATAACAATATACCGCCAAATTAAAGCGTAAAGATAGTTAAAACTAATAATCTTGTTAATATGGTAAATTTTTAATGAAGATCACATACCCCGCTTTTCAGTAGAAAATTTGTGTTCGAAAAATTGATTATGGTGCATTTGAAATCATATGCGTGTTTTTATAGATCAATTACGTCTTTGTATGATAGACAGTATTAGCGCAATAAGAATAAGCAAGGTGGTAAAGGAGAATTAACAATCTTTTTTGTAATGGTGAAATAAAATGTCACTTGCTCTTCTAACGAAATGAACAGTTATTATATTAACAGAAACTGTTACATTGATAGGGCTAATCATTAAAAGATTACAGAATATCTATATTTTTAATGCAGCCCCCGACCAACAAATTCTTTACATATTACCGTATTGTTGTCGTTATAGTGAAAAGAAGTAATAAATCATGTGCAGACCGTATCAGTACCACTTTTCAGTTATTCGGTTACGTGTGTCTTCATGCTATTTGAATTCATTTCAATGCTCATGAAGTATAATATTGTGTAAAATGTTTTGGCAAATATCTTAAATACTATAGACTATGAGGCCTGGCAGCTGGCACAGAGATAAAAAGCTTGCACCCTCGCAACTATTTCGGGATGGGTCGAATTCAGAAATTTAACAACTGTGCGTGTGCTACTTTCAATTTCTGATAACGTTTAGGAATTAATTTGCATGTGCAATGACAAAGTCTGTCATACTTTGTGGAATATAACTTGAATTATAGATAAGAATTTAGATGGCAATGCCATCTGTTAGCATTACACTGACATGATGACAAAGCCACTTAGCTGCAGTTGGTTGCGGTGCAGACAGCACATCATAGGCATGCATTTTATTGAATTATAGATATTAACAAATGGTTTTGGTGTTATTTTCTACCCTATTTTTCTATAAAGGTAGACGACATCCTTTTCTGTAACAGAATAAACAGCCAATATCATTGTTGGGTACCGTAAAGTATGTCAAGTAAAATAAAAAAAAATATGTTAGAGGCAGGATTTGAACCTGGATATTTTATAGAGGGCAAGATTGTAATTCAAAACGGGAGCAAAAACGTGGCTGTAGTAACTAAACGATAATTTATTATAATCATTAAACCTCTACAAAATATTTAGATTAGATGGTGCAATACATGAACACGCGAGATTAAAGGATTCTACAGCTGACTGTATCTATGTAGGTAACTAATATAATACAACAAAACACAAATAATCGGAGCCAAATGAGAAAATAGCAAAACCGTTGTCTGAGATAATAATTATTATGTTGGGCGACACTTGATCTATCGAACTTCCCAAACCTGAAATGAGCTAAATGCTCTTTAAATCTAAATCCTACGGAATGCCTGGTCTGCCCAGTATTTTAAACTCCGGATTTCCTAAAAGATTTTTGATAAGCCGTAAAAGACTTGAACTAATTAGATAAAGATAGAAAGATTGTGGTTAGGGTTTCCCATTATAGTTTGATTCTTACTATCTTATTAACTACTTCACCTATCTTCTAATGACTAACGTACGAATGATCTTTATGGTGTTTAAAAAGCTTTCGTATTAACCTTTTTTTATATCACCACATATTAGACTTAGATTAGATAGGTAATCTTTATATACTGTGCAAAGGGTTCGTTCTTGAAATATCGCCCAAATTCCATGGGCGATTGGGTTCCTATCGCATCTCATTTTTTACAGCGAGTTCAACCACTACATCCCTTCCGGCATGGCGGTTGTTCCACCCGGGACGTGCGAACTCGCGCTTGGCCTGGAAAATGATAATAAACTATGAATCTGGAAGAGGGCAAACGAAGAATAACGTCGCCGCCGGGGACGTGTCCGCAGCCGATAGGACGTCTGTTGACCCGTAAGGAATTTACGGAAATTCGCGGACGTTGACTGCTGGCGGTGCCATCGTCACCACGTTGCTTCCTTAGGGGGTACGATCTGTTCAACCCGTGAGCCACAAATAAAACGATATTTCGCCCGAAACAAAAAACTCTGCGGGGGGCTAACTGGCACGGTCATCTGCTAGGAATCTGGGGGAGAAGCTTGCAGTTCACTTTATTATTAACGTTTTATCCTTCTTCCCCCATTCCTCGCTCAATACAGCACAAACTTAACACGCTGTTCCAAGTCAATGCATTGTTTTTAATATTGAACTGCAAAATAAGCAATTGAAATTTTGATGGTTGATACTCAAATGCATATTATTCCAGTTGAATGTGTTTATCATTTCTACAGAAACGTTCACATATCACGAGGTATATTACTGAAGTAGAACGTATTAGGCAGTTCAACCATATAAGAGCAAATGGAACTAAAACCTTCATGTCAAATGCTCATAAGTCCAAAGCTTAATAATATAAACAGGTTCATTTCAAACTAGACATACTCAATGCTAAACAAATTATTAAAGTGAAGCAAGGTTTTGTAGCAGAGCATCACATAAATTATAGTTTTCTGTGTCATCCGGTGTATTTTTCCAGAAAACTACCAGAAATGCAGCTAGGTTATGTACTTTTCAGCCTTTCAATACATAAGCCCCAGTCTTCTTTACAATTTTACTTGCGCTTCCTTCCCATTAGTCCCGTTAGTCGTACTGATACCATACTAATCCCATCAGAATATACTGGAAACGTTTGCGGGAGTATAAAGAAAGCTAACGGCGCGTTTTGCTGCATTTGCAGTAAATGTATTATAATATTACCATAATGATTGTTATAATACAAGTAGTAATTCGTAATTGGCTTAGCAACATTATTAACCCTATCATAAAGTGTGTTAAACCAAAATTATTTTAATGGTGAACCGCGGATGGGAGTTTAATGTGGTGTAAAGGACAACAACTGTAAAACATCAATATCAAAAAGKACGCATTAACTTGAAAGTAAAATCAAGAAGGTCTGATATTGACGAACCKTAATTAAAACACGGTCAAAGGCCTGCTAATTTAATTTTTTCCAAAATATTTACGTATGATAAAATGATTGAAACTTCACCAACTTAAACGACATTCGGAGCCTTGAGATTTCGTTGCGGCTGAACTAAAGTATTGTGAAAATCAAATCCAATTTTAAGAACGCTTTTTCTGTAAATGAAAAAGCTGTATTATCCTCCTTCAAAGTTGCATATTAAACACTTTTGGTGAACAGTACTAAGAACTGCAATTGAAATTATAAGTTTCTCCAAACAACTGATGCTATTGTGTTTGAAATAAGCTATACAACCGAACCGAAAGTTTTGTAGAAATTGCATGAAAACTTTCTCTCAATTGGTATCCAGCATTATGGATAACAGACTGCGAAGCATTGGATTTTGCGATAATTATCGGCAATTGAAGAATTTTTATTCAATATTTCAGATGATTTTATTTGTTATACAAACCATTAATGGATTAACTATGTCGCAATATGCCCAAATAGCGCTCGTTCAATATAAGGATAATTCCTAAGTTCACACAGCACACACCCTAAAGTAGCAATCACTGTGCATGATCTACAGGGAAGCTCTTCCGGTAAAAGAAAGGACTCTAAATCTAGAATTCGTGCTAACCACAGCCGTCTCTGTAGTTAATTATATAAAAAAAGATGTCGATGAAAGTTAATTACTGCCTGAATTCAGTTTTTATGGACATAGATGATATTTKTCATGGGTTAACAGGCGTAAAAATAAATTAAAAAATATTGCCAACTTTGACCGAGATTTGAACTCTGGACCTTTTGAACAMAAGTCAAACTTTTTGATTTTTTCTTACGCCTGTTAACCCATTAAAAATATCATCTACGTTCATAAAAACTGAATTTAGGCAGTAATTAACTTTCACTGTATATAATATAATTCGGTTGTAATTAACTGCTGGTCGCAATAAACTGGCCACCGCAACGAATTACGCTGGGTCAAGACTTTTTAATTTCTTCTTACGCCTGTAACCCATTAAAAATTTCATCTATAAAAAAGATGTCTATAAATTCTAGACTTTTTTGTACATTTCAAAGATATGGGAGTAATTATTTTATTTTGAGGTAATATGGTTATGGCATGGCAAATTCTCAGAAGTTTTCGTGGTCTAAGAAATAAAATAGTATAATCGGATTTCATTATTTATTACCAAAACCAATCAAAATACATGGTTTCGAACAAATGTATTTGGCGTTTACGCGTTACAACCTACAGCGACTAAATGGAATACAGTACCACAAACGTACGCCATATTTGGAGTAAAAGTTTTAACGAGAACATTCAAATTTCGCAATGTTAATTTTACTTGGATTGGAATTGCAATAAGACCAAGATCAATAATGAAAACCCATTATTGATCAAGGTAGAGAACAGCAAACATTGGGAAATTTGGATGTTCCCGCCAACACTTTTACTCCAAATATGGCGGATGTTGCCGTACTATATTCCATTTAGTGACTGTACTTCAGAGAACTAGAGTGGGGAGAACGCTCATTGATCTGCGCGTATGCTAGTAAACAAGGGGGCTACCATATTGCCCACGAAAACGTCAAACTTTTGGCGCTTACTTTAAATAATGACATCTTGTGCAACAGTTTCACTTAAAAATAGGGTAAATGCGAACCAATTTGATGTAGCAGTATTGAAATACTCAAATCAATTTGTCTTATTGTTGGAATATTCTATAAATATCAATTAAATGGCTAATTTAATACGGAGAATGTCTGTCGTCAATCAACTGTTATCAGTTACACAGCACATAAACAAAGCTCCCAGACCGGCGTTGCCACATGTTATTCTATGCTCGTAGCATTGTTTTGTTTGCATTGCGTGGCCTGTGGCGTTAGCTATTGTGATTGTGACTTTGTTCTCTGCTTGCACGACTTATTTCTTAGTTTTATTTGGTAGTTTCATTAATTTTAGTTATGAGTTGTATAGTTAAAGAGTGTACATCGAATAAATGTTCGAAGTCGCAAGATGTCTCCCTGCATAAGTGAATATTATAATCCTTAATAAATTTTTTGCAGTAATTATTTGTTATAATTATACATTTTTAAATAATATCTAGTACCATTTACACTACAAAATAAGTTTACATAAGTTTTTCATTTTTATAGGTATAAATAAAGTTCTTTTAATTCAAAAAAAGTACTGCCATTTGACAGCGCTGTCTGATTTTTGACGTTTCTGTGGACAAAATGGCGACCATTACAGTGTCCCAGCTGAATTGGGATACGCAGTTGGCCTATGCGTGTTCTCTGCTGTACTTACATCTACACGCTCCGCGACCATTACTTCTACCTCCACTCTTTCGGCACAGTGTTGCCGAATGTCGCTCCAGCTGATGAGTCGGCGCATACGCGTTGCAATAGTTTTTTTTTAAGAAAGAAGCATAGCATTCTTGAGATGACCTTTTATTATAAAACTGAGTTACTAGGTTGACATTTCCAAGAAACCAAACACGTTAAACCTACAACTTTAGTACAGAACAAACATCGGACAGAATTACTGATTGAGGTTACTTTGGGGACAGGATCTGATTATACTAGCGACTTGCAAGAACAGTGACAGCTATTAGATATATTATTGATAAATGCCAGTGGTATCTTATTGTGGACCCGTGAGATGGTCGAGCATCAACAGTTATGAACATAAATAATATCAAACGAACATATCCGTTGCGTTCGCAATAAAGTCAGACTTGCATTAAACAAAAAAACAAAAACAGTAAAAATAGAAAATAATTACAATAATACCGACCAGGATGGTGGCATCTGCTCTTCCACTCAGTGACTATTGCATATTAAGTTGAGAAAAACAAATAAGTATTTTTTTAACTTTCACCTACCTTTAGGGAATTATTTATATTAATGTTCTACTCGTTCAACATGTGACAAAATCGTTACAGACCACAGCGAATTTTCATAAATTTCGACGCGCAGTTTCCATCCCATATGCCTCTGAAATTTTGAATATTTCTAGCGAGGGGTGGACCACTCCTGTAATCTTTCGTACAAAATTTTCGTAATCATTAAGAATCCACTCAGTAATCTTTTGTAATCCTTGTATTCACTGTAGTCACTAGTAATCCTTTGCAATCACCTGTAATCATCTGTAATCCTCCGTAATTACCTGTATACACCTGTAGTCAACTGTGTTCTTTGTAATCCGAAAATCAGATGCGACATATTCGACCTACACGAAGCCCAAACAAAAACAATACGAACCGGCTGCGATTGGTTATTGGTTGTGCGCGGTTGTGCGTTTGTTTGGTGCTTGGGCTAGTATCTTTGCAATTTTCTCGGTAATTCCTTCTGTGATAGTCACCATGGCACCTGAGACTGAGAATGCACCGGTAGGTTTAGGCTAATAGAAGATTTGAGGTTGTATCTAGGATTGTGTGTCAAAAGCGGCAACAATCGAACGAATACCTAACCTCTAACAAATGCGCAGGATATCCTCGAGCTTAATTCGCGCTGCGTTTATTTGTAAAGATCATCAACAATGTTATTCCATTATTCCGTGCGTTATTCTCATCATGCTTTTACTGTTGTAAGAATTTTATGTAACTGTTTTAGAATACAGTACCTATATTTTTGGCAGCATTTTATATAACCTAGTAAAAACAATAATCGTTGTCAAATGTCGTGATTAGTTACCAGGTTTTATAATTGAAGGAATAATCGGCTAACAAATTTTTGCTGTTTGTATAACATTTTCACTCGCTCTATAGAAATAGTCTTATGCAAATTACAAAAAAAATATGAGGATACATGAATACCTATACACAAACTATCATTTAGAGGGTATTACAGGATTTGAAAAAAAAATGCGGGTCAACTAATTTTCACTCTAGTTTAAGAAACTCCAATAAAAAAAATATGTGCAACAACCCCATTGTGAATTACGCGTGGACTCATTTGCATCTCGACGAAAACAAAACTAAAATGATGGTGCAGACTTGTGCATGAATATATGTTATAGAACGCCTAAACCCGCACACAATATTGTCTCAAATCCAGGCCGCATCTTCAGTATGAATAACAATGGCACTGGGATCTAGAATGCACAGTTTAGAAATATATCCCGGTTACCCTTCTCAGAGTGCAAGTAGTGTGTTTCATTGGTTGCCTAATTCCTTAGGTAAACTGGCAAGTTTTACTCTCCGCCCACCGGCAGGCAAAAGTACAACCAGAGTCCAGGGAAACGAAACAGGGCTTACGTATGTATATACATACATACAATTAGGCTCTGTTGCATTCGTAAACTGTTCTCCCATTACATTTGTAGAGACACGGTGATATCATCAAGCAATAACCATGGCTCCCGGCACTCACATTTCTTTTTATGATAATATTTTGGATTTGGAGCCTAATGCAGTTCCAGCGTTAGATTAAGGAATTCTGAAGTTCTTTTGCATTCCTCATTGGCATCGATAGCTTTCTAACCATTAAGAAAAACGAAATTTTGGATATCAACTACGAATGTCAAGCACAAATTTTCATATAAATATTTTCATTAGTAAACATTCATTCCGATATATAACAAAGATACTTTTCGTCCTTTACTATCATGTTTTTATCCCACGTTAATGGCGAACTGGTATGGAAGCTTTTTAATGAGGTTACAACCGTTTTCGAGTAAAATCATACAAACCAATTGCATGAACGCACCAGAATTTAAAAAATAAATAACGTTTGCAGATTGCTGTAAGATCGAAAGCTGAGTTAATAACATTGAAACAGAATTAAAAAACCGCTGCAAATTGAATCAATACTTCCACATCCAATTGTCAAAAGACATTTACGTTTTTATTTCTTATACTGTTCGACATAGATAAGAGACTTAGTTGTAGTTGGTTGCTGTACGATTAATAATCAGATTTTGAGCATTCTGTCTCTCAACACATTTTTTCTAAGACAAAGTTCTCGTGATATTAGCAAAAATATATAAATTTTGAAATCGGTTTTTTTCAAATAACTCGAAAATTATTAACTTAACAAAAATACAAGAGTGCTTTCTGATCAGAAGTTTGATTTTCTATATAATACCAAAATTTAAAAAAAATCGTACGAGCAGGGACCAAAATAGATTTTTTGGAAGTATTTCGAAAATGTCAAGATTTTGAATAAATTTTTTAAGAACTTTTTGTGAGAAATTTTATTTCCTATCTACTGGTATTTTCAGTTTTTGAATATATTAAATATATTTTGAGATATTTAGGAAAAGGGTAGTTACCCCCCAATTTCGCCCCCTTCCCGATGTCCTACTTAACCCACAAACAATAGGTCGCTTTGGGCAGTTGAGATTTATACGTTTGCCAAATTTCAAGTTCATATATTAAGTCTTTCGAAAGTTATCGTGTATACAAACAAAACCACAGACATACAGACAAGATTTTTTTGCTCAAATTTTGTTTCTTTTGTGTTTTGGACCATTTTAAAGCACATGAGCAACATAAAATTTTTGGAAATTTTTTTTCGCGATACAATACTTCCCATCCGTTGGATGTGGAAGTAAAAATGATTACTGCCTTAATTTACCCTGTTATACCGACCAACAAAATTAGCAAACTATCTAAGTATAACAAATTTCACTTATTCTAGGAGTGCAATAAACACGCAGTTACCGAACAAAAACGAAATTTGAAACACGTTAGTTGTCGATTGCCTCAACTTCTTTTCATGTTCTAAAAATTTATCAAATTGACAATTTTCTATCGTTTAAGCAGGTCTTCATGTTTAAGGAGTCCCACCGGTTACATATACGGGTAATCGTCCTGAATCATGACTATCCATCCCCATGAATATGAAGTTTAAGACATTAACTGCTTGCTAATTTTTGTAATGGATAGTGCTAAAATATTACATTTCACGCACAGTAAACAATGAATTAGCATGCCTATGGAAAGTCTGAAACTAAAACATTGTTTAAAAGGCTATCAGAGAATCGGGGCGGATAATTGAAAGGGTTTCGCATTTATAAACGGTCTCTGGGATAAGTAAACAAGGGATTGTAACAGTGTAAACTCCAGTTACAATAAAGCTGTTATTTTAAGCTGCTGCAATGGAAATTAGATAACGCCATTCATTGTCAGTGTGTTACAATTTCTAATGAAGTTGTGAATGAAAGCTTCTCTGTGTTTAAATTCTAACCACATTAATCAGTAAATAATAGTAAGCTTTTTATCCTCTGAAACTGACAAAGAAAAAACAATAGCGCATTTTGAGATGTCAATACTATATGCAACTATCTAGCAAATTATAATTACCGTTTATTACTGCGAAATCGGTGCATAGTGCCTCTAAATACTTAATATACAGAAATTTGTGATACACCAAGGAACAGTGTAAGCAATCGAGCATTTTTATAAATAATTTTATATATATATATATATATATATATACACACAAGGTATTCTGTTTTCTCAGGACGATAGAGCATAACTTTGATTTATTTTAAATAGAAATCCACTTTTTTCTTATATATTTTGAAGCGTTATATAGTACAGTAAGTAGGTTTTTGTTAATGATGCTGAKGATAATCTATTTAACTTCCTATAAAAATATATGTTACCCCCGGCTACTTAAAACTGCATGTTTTAGTTATTATGCAACAGTATGTGAATCGGATCTTGCAAACTGTACTTAGAGAAAGATAGCCGTTTCTTGCCTTAATGGAATTTCCTCCACCTCTGCTTATACAGGGTGTTCTGCAGTAATCACAACGTTTAAACGTTTTGCCAGTGTTGTCAGAATGTTAAGAGCAGTATTCCTACTGGGTAGCCCAAAAATCCCTACTGACCCGGCTTTCATCCTACATTATTATTATATTAACGATATCACATACAAAATAAAATAATTTCCTCAAGTATAGTTAGTAATGAAAAATTGCGAGTATGTGTATTTGTTTTTTTTCTTTTCTTTCTATTTAGAAAGCCAAAAGTTTTCTACTTGCTTCTTTTAATGTTTTTATATCACTAACCAAAAAGAAAACTCTTTTCAGCTCACGGGACTAGTAACGACGGCACAATGTGTATCAGTTTAGATATAATTTTTAAAATATTAATATATGAAATATCCTTTACTTTGGTATTTTCAACCAAAAACCTGATATGGTTGAATCTTGCAAGTTATATATTTCTTCCTCTACAAAAGATATTCTTAAATTATACTCACTTAATGTCGCCGCAACGTTTATTTTATATTTATCACGACCATTTTGGACACTTTTTCTGCCAGTTCCGCGTGATGCAATTTTTTGGATACTATATACTGTAACTCTGAAGTATAACAACTGTTTGATAAATTTCTTAAATCTTCATTCGTGTTTTCTGGAATATCCCCTAAAATTATAACTGTTATTTTGCCAATAATAAATACGTATGGCACTTGTGATTTTGAAAAAAAAATAGTTTAAAATCCCTACATAACGATGAATTAAACAATCCTTAAGTACATTGCTACTTTGAGAAATAATCCCTTCGAATAGGAACATATCCCTATGTATGACAACACTGGTTTGCACAGTGGTTTGCAGTATTCACGTTTCCGGTGGAAAATGTACTGCTGAACTGAGTAAAAAAACACAACAGCGTTAGAAAATTCACCAAAAACAATAAGGGGTTCTTTTTCGACTTTTGACCAGACTGGTAGTATAAATTTCAGTTACGCGTATTTGATATCAGTTTGGAAGTCTTGTGAGTAAGGCGACTCGATGAAGAATTTTTAGAACTGATTACCATTACCAGTTACTGATCGTGTGATTTTCTTTGTCCGAATTTATATTTGGTTTGGCTGCCTTTTCTTGTTTTTCTAACCTTTTGCAATCTAATATAGGTACGTAGTTAGTAGATTCCCGTGTTTGATCCTGTTATCTATGCTTCCTGGTGGTTACAACACAATAAGTAATCCAGGTTTCTAAAGAGCAGTGATTGTTTAGGAGTTTTCAATTTGTTTAACCAGATTTGTCATCAAAATTCAAGTGGTAGCAGCAATTTAAAATAATTTACCTATAAACCAAAACAAGTTCCCACCAACCCACATAATATACTTTAAGGCAATTGTGTATGTTTCAGCATTCACTTTCATTTTCATTATGTACGTGATGTTTGTAATTTATGCGCTTTTCGAGATTTTTTTTATGCAAAATTGCTATTATTTATGGAATTTTTTTGACGTAGTAGGCAATGAAATTTTGATATAAAATCATATAAGTTTAGAATTACAAAAGAAGTTAACAAATCAGAAATTACAAAATTTTTGTTTTAAACCTAACTAATGGCAATATTTAAGTAACATCTTCCATGTAACCTCTATTTTATATATACATATTTATCGGGTTTTCAGACGATTCCTTTAGGGCTTTTTTTCGGTGGCGTGCGGTACTCAGTAATAGAGGTAAGAAGTGTACTATACAGTKCGTCAGGACAAGATGAACTAGTTTCTCTTGAACTATGCAAGAGACTCGTGTGACACTGACTGAAACAGATGCGGCATTCGGACTAAACAACTGGGAGTGACCTGTGGCCTATGTATGGCAATGACGAACGACCGAATATTTTTCATGAATGGACTCGCGATATATACCTAATACAGCTAGTTCACAATGTTACAGAGTAAATGCATCACAGTTTCTCTATGTTGTTTTGCATTTTTACTTAATATTTTGTTGCAAACTAGAATGTTGGAAGAAAAAGCAATATACCAAACCTGTAATTTTTATAACAATATTACTGGTACCCACATTTAAAATCAAGACCAGTTAAAGTAAGTAGTACAATTATATAATATACTAACAATATTTTTGATGCCTTGAAAACGGTTATATTTTAATAAAGTAATTATCATTGCTGTTTAAGTAAAAAACACTTACGAATGTGCAATTGGTGCGGTTCCTTTCATTTTTATTATGTCCTACTTATTATCGTGATGGTTAGCGAACTAAGAAAGAACCACTCGCTTGCAGTGGTTGGCTATTTATCTTTTGGTTACCTAATTTCACAAGTTAATGCACAAAAGCAAGGGATCTCAGCCCGCAAACCATCAGGGATGCACAAAAATTAGAATGTTAAGTATCACTATCGGATGTGTCAAATGAATCATTGTTTCTTATATGAATAATGAATGGGTTTTGAATGTCATCGAGGTTAAGATATAATAATAATGTAATGTAACTTTAAACTAAACTGCACATATTGCTGTATTTATTACCCGTTCCAAAACTTCTACAAGTAATTGTACGAAAGGATTGCATATTAGAATTTCTACTATGAAAATGTTTGCAGTGTCGATTGACGCAATATCGTTTTTTTTTAAGTTACACTTCCTATTTCATCTTCTGTAGAACTCAATAATCGTTGGAAGCGAGATTTCACCACAGAGTGAGTACAACTCAGGTTTCTGGGTTTTATTGCTACTTTACTCCTATCAACGGTTTCAGCTTTCTGAACTGCTTTTATGAGAATCAGATCGACCGGGTGTGCTGTGCTGATTATAGCTAGCATCATTGGCTATAGTGTAACGGCAATATAGGGCTTTTATCGCCATTTTGTGACTCCGTTAAGAACGTATGCAGTTTGCATGCTGCAAGATTAAAGGGCGTGCAAAGCCTGCATGGAACGCAAAAGCTTTCACCTGCATTATTTTAAAAGCTCCTAAATACCTACATGCCGTGTCTGATAACACAGGTTTCCGGGAATTGCAGAAAGAGCATGCATAGTTAAACAAAACACTTCTCTGAACTCAAAATACGATTCAAGCGGTTGTACTTTGAAATCTCGACTAATAACAAGGAACTGGTGCTTTAAGTGCACCAAAAGTAATAGTAATTGCGAAAATTCAAAAAAACGCTGAAACAGGTAACTTAAGATTTAAATAGATTTATTTTGAGATGATTAAAACAGAACAGTCTGTTATTATAACAAAGATATTCTTTTAATAGATCCATACGCATTTTTTTCATTCGAGCCCTTATTATACGGGCATTCACAAAATTTTAAAGTTACGCCATCAATTAGTGTGAAGTCACTTATCTTCAGTGTTGCCATGTATACCGGCTCACTGGCTGGGTGAAAGTGAAGCGATATCAAATACAAACTCGGTGGTCCAGTGGGTAGAGTGCCTATATATGCATGTATCTATAAAATATACATATCTTATGCTATTTTCAATAAAGATTAATCAATACTAATGAGCTGGCTAATTGTCCTAAGATGACAGGGCCATAAGTAAACTAAAAAATAACCTCAAACAGACTTACAAAATTGCAAGTCGTAGTGCAAGGTAGTAGTTTGTGGTATAATTAATTACAGATATGCAGTACAGTTTCGCCATGTTGTAAACACACCAGGAACACGCACTGGCGGTGAAAAACAAAGTATCGCTTGTCAGTGTCAACCTTAGGCCTACCAACATGCATTGTGCTCCCGGGTATCTCTTATGATGGTAGTTGAAGTAGTCATTGATGACGTAAGTTTAAAGTTTTGTGAACTGGAGTATACTTAAGTAATTCAACAATTATGTCATTTAAGATAGAAAGGAATCCAAAGGGATAGAAATGGAAAAATGGTTATTCAACCATTCGTCATCAAGGGACTTTGGTTTTGACACTCAACGAATTAACAAGCTTTAGATGAAGCAGAAAAAAATATTTACACGCCCAAATGTACAAGTCCATTTATAAATTGGCATTGCCCAACCCGCACCCTGACACATTGAACGCTACTTTCAACAATATCTTGAGGTAGTAATTGCATTCCAGCTCGAATAAGAGCTTTTAGTGATTCTTCCAGTGTGTTGGTCTACCATACCATACTTTTTAAATGCCCAAAGAAAAATCTAAACGAGTCAAATCCACCGATAGGGGTGGGCATTCTACAACTCCTCTATCTCTTTGATAAACATCATCAAGGAAGCAAAGTACCGCTACACCAAAATGTGCCGATGCACCATTTTGCTGAAGCCAAATGTCTTCTCTTGGAATATTGTCGGCACCTAACAAAATTTTAAAGGTCGGTCAGGATCGTTCTCCTGAAGTTCATGGATCAATCGGGTCTTGTAAGAGTGATATTTTTCCTTTCGATAAAGTTTGCCCGCAGTTGAGTTGTGTACGTCGTTGTTTACCGCCACCTGAAACAGAGATTATCTCGGATTTTCTTCGACTTCTAATAAAATGTTTAATTTTATGCCTTTTAATTTGGTATAACCAAGTCCTTCACGCTGCCCCTTTCATGAAATCGTGAAACAAACCTATAAATGTATAGTCATGTATGGTCAGGTCAGGTATGGTCATGTATGGTCAGTGTCAATGTCGTATTTTTACAAAGACGACTTTTAATTGCAATGTTGTATTTCTACTAAGTCTGATTTGGTAACTTTAATATTACTTCGAACTGGACTAACACTTGTTGAACGTCAGCGATCCCAAAATATAGCAAACAAACAATTATTATAAAAAAGGCAAAAAGTTGTCGTTTGTATATTTTTTCTGTCTTTTGATACTTTCTTTATTTTTGGAACTCCTTGCTTACTGCAGGTTTAACCCACACGTTACTCCTTACAAAATTTTTTGAGGTATCATATGGATCGATTAAGTGTTGCAAATTGTAAATTTTTGAACATTTGCTATGCACGTGTTACTAGGCTAAGTTCAAATCCGGAAATACTTGCTACTCCATCTCTCGCTGAAAAAAATGAAGAGTACCTGTATAATTCTGTCTGTTGTATCGACGAATTGAACGCGAGACTAGGGTTGACGCTACTTTATAACACAGTGACCTTATAGATGCGATCCTTGTGTAAAGTTTTAAGCTTAAACGACACCAGATATAATCTACGAGCCATTTAGTCAAGGGTGGAATGACACAAGTAAAAATTTTACGGTGCTTTGTCGCTTAGTCATACGAATAGTGTTTTTATTTACCATATTAGTAATCCTAATAACATAATACGCATAGCTTCAAAGCCTTTTATTTAAAAATGCATGTCAAGTATGCGTGAGATAAAATAAAACAAGCGGTCGATAGATTAGATTGCATCGAATCGAATAACGAAATGCTTTTGCCCAAATATTTTATCGCTCTAATCTATTTTATTTAAGCGAGATGCATTACCCAGCTAAATTTAGCCGGTAACAGCCTCTGCTCAGCCTGCACATCAGGAATCCGAAACTCATTAGGCGTTGATGAAATTCAGTTGGGTTTCCTAGCTAAAAGACTGTATACGTACATACGTCAGCGAGGGTCAGAAAGCCAATTTACAAAAACCTAAAAAGACTAGTTGAAGTTGATATACGGAACGCTGATGATTCGTTTCTGTTTTAATGTAGAAATATGTACTTTTTTAAGTTTTTGATAGTTTTCACAACATAATAAAGCGTAAATTTATATAACTAATAGCGATCAATGCAATAAAGAATATTAGTACTTACATATAATTAGCTCTTACGTGAAGATAACACATGACATTATATATTCTAACAAACAAGATCTAAGCTGCATAAATAATTGAACAAAGAATCAACAAAAGCACAAATTATTCTTTAACCTTGTATATTTGTGTATTGAGCTTTCAATGTTTAATATGATTTGCAGAAATTTTTATTAAACAAAGGATGTTTTGGCAAAGCACTTAAAAAAATCTTAAATTTTTATAGCACAAATAAATTACATATTCATTTTCAAGAAMGTTGGTAAGGTCAGGTCAGGTCAGSTCAGTCTTATATTATTGCTACTTGTTTTGTACCTTGCCTAGTAAGATGCGATGGACAATGTGCAGCAGATAATGTAGATTTTCATTTATACATAAATTTATTACAGTAAGTATCAAATGAATAAGGTGTAATACTAATTTACGTTGGACAAACATGATCAAATAAGTATGGATATAAACCTTGAATACATAAATATTTTAAGAAATAACCAACTTGTTTGTTGTTACAACAGGAGATGCAAGTAGCAACAATGCGATAGAAAAGTAAAATAGCTACTCCGCTTTTCAACAAACAACGGTAGATACTCTATTTGCAGAATATAACGCTATTCGCATAATAAGTTACGTGTATCCATTGTTGCCAGGTGTACCGACTGGATCAAACCAAGCCATACCAAGCTAACCTCAAAATTGCCACCGACAAATTGACATGTCATAATGTACTCGTAATAGCGGGTAATTTTGTAAAACGTTACATTATAGCTACAGGTGTGCGATTCAGCTTTGTTGTCATGTTGTGCATAAACCAAAAAAATCCAGATACACGCACTAATGATGAAAAACGAAGTGTTAATTGTCAGTAACAACTGTCACCATAGACAAGGGCAAGATGTCTTGTCTTTATCTATGACTGTCACTTTGATACTGACAGTAGGGAGCAGCATATGATTTCATTCGTGGGATCAGAATGGAGGTTGCATATGGCCGACTACTGTTTCCGGTTTAGAAGTGGCTATGGCGTAGAGCAGTATATTTACTATACCTTAATTTAAAGAAGAATTATCAGTCACAGTGCACCAGTGAAAAACGAGGTTAATTATKTACATGGATACATTATACGGTGTTTTAGGCAGCGWTTTAGATGAAAGCTCCCAGACGGTTTGACTTTTGCCGACACTTCCAACAATTAGCGTTACAATTTAACCAATGGATACAAAACCTTGACAAGTTATATACCTAAATTTTTCTCATGAATCACTCTATCTATTGATCAAAACCGCATGATAGACCGGCGGAAGACTKTGTTTATAATAYATAGTGTATATATAATTCATATATTAAGTGGATATAGCAGTCGCTTTTTCTTATATTAAACTCTTCTTAATTAAGGGGAATATCGACTTCTTACGTTAAAACAAGAAAGAAGAGTAAACATTATTTAACGTAAGAAGTCAATATTCCCCTTAATTAAGAAGACTTTAATGTAATTCGCATATATTCATACAAAAACCACGGTAGTCTTCTAGAATACTTACGAACATAATGTGTCCGAAAATTCTACAGAGCTGGAGCTGCGAGAAGATGGCGATCGGTAGTTACTCTTTTTTTTCAGTTATATATCTGCGTCCTTCAGAGATTTTTAACTGCTGAAACTACTGGAGCTAAAAAAATGTACCTCAATTAAGAAAGAGATAGATATTTAAGGCGTACTCAGATTCTTATCTTGAGAAAAGCAGTGTTTTCCAAAACTGAGCAACAACGGTAATAATTGGGTATTATCATATATTATTATTAACATATTATTATATACCGTACGCCATGTTAAAAAAAAACAAAAACAATATTTGTAGGTAGAGAATTTCAGGTCTGAAATTCGAATCTTAGGAGTCACCGCCACAACGCTTCTATCCAAGTGTCATGTAAACATTAACGAGAAGCGTGCTGTTTAATGGTGTAGTATCATTCTTGTATTGGAAAAGCTTTTGTGTGGTGTTTATTGAAAGGACGGTGTAAGAGGTCGCACCAAAAAGTGATTTGTGTAGTTTTACAAGCATCTATTATGTATTGAAACAAAACAAGTGTTGTTTTGTACATGGCTATAAAAGTAATTCAGTCAATACAGCTAACAAATTTTTGTAACCGTTCGTCGATATTATCAACGTATGAAAAGGTTGTTTAAGGCCCCTACGCCGAAATCGCAAAAGTTTGTTTTTTGTTGTAAAGGTCATCTTAATTCTCACTGTAATTTTATTATTCTCTTTAGGGTTATAAGTGTTTACCATTCAGTTTCCATTTTGTTATAGCTTGAAGAGGATATGAAAAATTATATGCGTTTTAAGTTGATAGAGGGAAATGTTATAATAAAGAACGACGTTGTTCCCCACATATTCGACTGTTAGCCAGACCGGAAATGAGCTGCAAGAGCATTTTTGATTCTTGCATTTTTATGTTTACAAATAGTATATTTCCAACAACCCACTGACACTGCGATCAAATTATCAATGCTACGTTAATTTGATACAAAGTTTACTTATGCTGTTGCTTTTACGTTTACGCCGCGTTGAACCGCTCATCCCTGTACACAAATTCCATAACAATGAACATTCCTTCAGAAGTCATAACTCATAAGTATTTCACTTTTTCTTGGCGTATTTTAATTCGCTTGTTACAAAATGAACGCAAACAAACAAACTGTTAAATTGACGCGCGGGCTGAGGCTGACGCGTAACGCGCTGACCGCAGATGTAAACAAGCGGCCATTTACAAGACAACTGACGTCACGGCCAGTATGTTCGTGTTTTGGAGGTCCCTTTACATATTCACATTTTTAATATTAAAAATACATCTTACGATACATTTTTTCGAATTTATAAGCTGTCACAGCTGTTTTATGGACTAGATGCTACCTATTAATATGCAATTTAATAAAATATAAATACATGGCAAATACACAATTGCATAGGCCTTGAAGAAGTGAAAAAGCGGCTCCCATTATAAACAAAGTCAAACTATTTGCAATTTGTTTCGTTCATTTCCTGATAATTTAGAAAAAAGAAATATGGAGGCATTTTATTTAAAAAAAAATTGCTGACATGTATTTCATGGAAGGCAAAGTCAATGAAAATGCACTAAAATGTAACAGCAAGAAATAAGTTTCATCATAAACTTGTGTTTACTGACAAGACCAGATTACGAAGAATGACGTTCTGTATGCCGTAAGTCATGTTCGGACGGAAGAAATTCCTTGTAGCTCAGGCACTGACTTGAAGAAAATGTAATCTAAAGCTGAAATTTGGCATGGTATTTTTTAGTACCCTGCACTACGATATAGTGTTATTTCTGTTTTGAATGTTGTTGCAGTTCTTGGGCTTGAGATTTGGTTACTGTGATTCGTTCTGTCCTGTAACTGTTGAAGTCACTATTTCTTTATGGCGGACAAAATATAAAAGTATGAATTTCTAGCTTTGTTTCGACGTCGATAATATTTTCTTCGCCTCACTTTAAGTCATTTTTGTCAAAATCGGCAATAAATCATCTAGCGATGACTACGAACTGCGACGGTCCGTTAAGTATAGAGACCTGGATTTCTGACTACCCACTGAAAAGACCAATGAAATAAAATTACTTTTGAATTATTATTAGTTGTCATATATTTATTTTAGTTTAAAGTTAACTCGTAGCTGAGCACAATTTCCTCGGTAATGCCTGGGCTGGTGTAACTGGGATACAACCCGATTGGCTCACTGTATGATAAATGTTTATGTCTAAAACAATTCAACCATTCCAAAATTAACGCAAAGGGTGGAATGGAACTTTTATGTGGAAGATTATCTGGATTCATCAGATGCTGAAGATGATGCACTGCATGGACGGATAATATTGTAAATTTTTATTGGGTATTTTTTGAAGTAGTCAGTTGGATACTAAATCTAATAGAATAGAATAATAAATAAGTAAAATAAAACACAATAAAAACCTGGATGAATCAGTGATTGGGAGTTTAGTAATATGCCAAGTAAGTTCCTAAAATTTAAAGCTAAAATAACTGATGGTAGAAAAGTGTCGATAAAAGAAAAGCGAAAGATCTTTTGGATATACTTTTCAATCATTCAAACTGTTTCCAGAACAATGTAGAAGACATGAAAATGAATTTTACTTTTTATTGAAGATATTCCCTGGCACTTAAAAGCAGGTTAAGAAGCAAACATGAAAGTTGTTTTTTTAATGTTTTCTTGTTCGGGTATTACTAGTATGGCTACTTCCCAGTAGTAATGTGAGTTTTGTTTCAACAGAGCTCTGGACAACTCTATAGTTCTGTTTTTTGTGCGAACCAGTGTATTCATTCTTTACTTACTTACAAGCACAATGAGCAATTTAATAACTTGCTGGAGTGAGGGGAATTCAAACCGATATGTTAGTAAATGTGTGCCAAACTCAAATATTCAAATAATTTATCTTAAAGTAAGGATATCTAAGATAAAAAACGAGTTCAAGAAGACCGTATTCGCGTAGAATGTATTTAAGTTCCTTCCACTTTATCACTACTACAAGTAAAGTGTATTTTTATGTACATTTCTATTTGTTTTAGTTGTTGACGATGCTCACGCTCAGTGCATTATACAAATTTTTGAGTGAGCCATAGTAAAGTAGACAGGCAAAGAAGGGAGTAAGATGCGCGTTGTCCGCGTTTTCACTTAAAAAAACAGCGGTTTAGCATCTGTCCCAAAAAAAAAACAGTATCTTCTTGGAAATAGTCTGTTTACCATATGAATAGGAATGAATAGGAGATTAACAAAATAACCTAGGTAGCGCAAATTTCTCATTGAAATATTTAATTTAATAAGTTAGTGAATTTAAAACAATCTCTAACCATACGTCCTAAAACTATACATAAAAAACTAAGAGATGACCACAGTATTTGGTTTAATTATTTTACCACATCAAACAAAGACATGATTCAATTTGGCCTTTTTTTGTTTACCTATACTGAGACACGACAACGTCTACCAGGCCTGAAATTTACTAACAACAATTTACAGCAGCCTGTTCTTTATTGCAGAGTAATTTTTTCGAAAATTATTGTTGCATTTCAATCAATCAGTCAGCAAAAAAGGTGATGTTGCGCYCCTTTAGTATTGTGGTGCGGTGTTACATTCTGCTCAGAAATTAAAATGATGTAAACAACACGACCAAAAGTTTTTGTATTTATTTATAATAATATTACCTCTACACCACTGCTAGAATTGCACAAGCCATCGATCGGTCCTGACTAAATCAAACCTTTTCATACACGAAAGCGAATATGGAATTAATAATATTTATTTATTTATTTATTTACTTATTTCTAATTATCTTTCACTGTATTTAATAATTTTTATCTCTATAAAAAATTGAAAGAGGACCTTGAGTGACAACGAAAAAGTGAAAGCTATTTTGAACATATTTTGAAAACAAACCAAATTAGTATTTTTAGGCCGAAATATTACAGCGGATATCACAGGCATATTACACTTACCCAGCATTGCTGCGAAGTAAAGCGAGATTGTGTTAACGTCGCAACATAGAGAATTCAAGCGATATAATTTGTTTTCTGCAATCTAGAAGCTAATCTTGAAGCTCAGGATTATACTTGAGCTTCCAATTTTAGAAGTTACACTGCATTCTGACAGATAAATTAATGATCATCGTTCCGCACTAATACGCTTTGTATCTCAACTGAAAACTCCAGTTGCGTTTATCCTTAATTACAAAATTGCGGCTGAATGAGTAAACATATTTTTACTCGCCAGTGGCGAAAAAACTATAAAACTGTCACTCAATCAACGCCGAAACCGCAAACATCTAAAGATGTTTCGGGGAATAGTTGTCCCAAATATTCCCAAGGAACCATCAATTCGGGGAGATACGAACCCGTGTGAAAACAGCGGCCAGTTCCAGCAGCCAATTTTACGGAAACACCCGAATACTATAGAGCGAACAACTTGTAGATGGCCGTTCATTCACAGAGGTAATTAGCTTCTACCTAGTCACCAGGAAATAGCACAATATAAAATAAATTTTTATAACAGCGCCCGTACAACGATACATTGCGACCATCCCAAGGGGTAAAAACCGCCCTCTCGAGCACTAAAAAATTCATATCTCGGTTAGCCCCCATAGTAACTCTTTGATATTTGCACACGATGTTACCCATACCGCCAGCCAAACAGCGCCCGTACAACGATTCATTGCAAACCATCCCAAGGGTAGAAACCGCCCTCTCGAACACTAAAAAAATCATATCTCGGTTAGCCCCCATAGTAACTCTTTGATATTTGCACACGATGTTGCCCATACCGCCAGGCAAACAGCGCCCATACAACGATTCATTGCAAACCATCCCAAAGGGTAGAAACCGCCCTCTCGAGCACTAAAAAATTCATATCTCGGTTAGCCCCATAGTAACTCTCTGATATTTGCACACAATGTTGCTTATACCGATAGGCAAACAGCGCGTACAACGAATCATTGCAAACCATCCCAAGGGGTGAAACCCCCTCTCGAGCACTAAAAAATTCATATCTCGGTTAGCCCCCATAGTAACTCTTTGATATTTGCACACAATGTTGCTTATACCGCCAGGCAAACAGCGCCCGTACAACGATTCATTGCAAACCATCCCAAGGGGTAGAAACCGCCCTCTCGAACACTAAAAAATTCATATCTCGGTTAGCCCCCATAGTAACTTCTGATATTTGCACACGATGTTGCCCATACTGCCAGGCAAACAGCGCCCATACAAAGATTCATTGCAAACCATCCCAAGGGGTAGAAACCGCCCTCTCGAGCACTAAAAAATTCATATCTCGGTTAGCCCCCATAGTAACTCTCTGATATTTGCACACGATGTTGCCCATACCGCCAGGCAAACAGCGCCCATACAACGATTCATTGCAAACCATCCCAAGGGTAGAAACCGCCCTCTCGAGCACTAAAAAATCATATCTCGGTTAGCCCCCATAGTAACTCTCTGATATTTGCACACAATGTTGCATACCGATAGGCAAACAGCGCCCGTACAAGATCATTGCAAACCATCCAAGGGGTAGAAACCGCCCTCTCGAGCACTAAAAAATTCATATCTCGGTTAGCCCCCATAGTAACTCTCTGATATTTGCACACGATGTTGCCCATATGCCAGGCAAACAGCGCCCATACAAGATTCATTGCAAACCATCCAAGGGTAGAAACCGCCCTCTCGAGCACTAAAAAATTCATATCTCGGTTAGCCCCCAAGTAACTCTTGATATTTGCACACGATGTTGCCCATACCGCCAGGCAAACAGCGCCCATACAACGATTCATTGCAAACCATCCCAAGGGTAGAAACCGCCCTCTCGAGCACTAAAAAATTCATATCTCGGTTAGCCCCCATAGTAACTCTTGATATTTGCACACAATGTTGCTTATACCGATAGGCAAACAGCGCCCGTACAAGATCATTGCAAACCATCCAAGGGGTAAAACCGCCCTCTCGAGCACTAAAAAATTCATATCTCGGTTAGCCCCCATAGTAACTCTCTGATATTTGCACACGATGTTGCCCATACTGCCAGGCAAACAGCGCCCATACAAGATTCATTGCAAACCATCCAAGGGGTAGAAACCGCCCTCTCGAGCACTAAAAAATTCATATCCGGTTAGCCCCCATAGTAACTCTCTGATATTTGCACACGATGTTGCCCATACCGCCAGGCAAACAGCGCCCATACAACGATTCATTGCAAACCATCCCAAGGGTAGAAACCGCCCTCTCGAGCACTAAAAAATTCATATCTCGGTTAGCCCCCATAGTCTCTGATATTTGCACACAATGTTGCTTATACCGATAGCCAAACAGCGCCCGTACAACGATTCATTGCAAACCATCCAAGGGGTGGAAACCGCCCTCTCAAGCACTAAAAAATTCATATCTCGGTTAGCCCCCATAGTAACTCTTGATATTTGCACACAATGTTGCTTATACCGATAGGCAAACAGCGCGTACAACGATTCATTGCAAACCATCCCAAGGGGTGAAAACCGCCCTCTCGGCACTAAAAAATTCATATCTTGGTTAGCCCCCATAGTAACTCTCGATATTTGCACACAATGTTGCTTATACCGATAGGCAAACAGCGCCCGTACAACGATTCATTGCAAACCATCCCAAGGGGTGAAACCGCCCTCTCGGCACTAAAAAATTCATATCTCGGTTAGCCCCCATAGTAACCTCTGATATTTGCACACAATGTTGCTTATACCGATAGGCAAACAGCGCCCGTACAACGAATCATTGCAAACCATCCAAGGGGGAAACCGCCCTCTCGAGCACTGAAAAATTCATATCTCGGTTAGCCCCCATAGTAACTCTCTGATATTTGCACACGATGTTGCCCATACCGCCAGGCAAACAGCGCCCATACAAGATTCATTGCAAACCATCCCAAGGGTAGAAACCGCCCTCTCGAGCACTAAAAAATTCATATCTCGGTTAGCCCCCATAGTAACTCTCTGATATTTGCACACGATGTTGCCCATACCGCCAGGCAAACAGCGCCCATACAACGATTCATTGCAAACCATCCCAAGGGTAGAAACCGCCCTCTCGAGCACTAAAAAATTCATATCTCGGTTAGCCCCCATAGTAACTCTGATATTTGCACACAATGTTGCTTATACCGATAGGCAAACAGCGCCCGTACAACGAATTCATTGCAAACCATCCCAAGGGGTAGAAACCGCCCTCTCGAGCACTAAAAAATTCATATCTCGGTTAGCCCCCATAGTAACTCTCTGATATTTGCACACGATGTTGCCCATACGCCAGGCAAACAGCGCCCATACAAAGATTCATTGCAAACCATCCCAAGGGGTAGAAACCGCCCTCTCGAGCACTAAAAAATTCATATCTCGGTTAGCCCCCATAGTAACTCTTGATATTTGCACACGATGTTGCCCATACCGCCAGGCAAACAGCGCCCATACAACGATTCATTGCAAACCATCCCAAGGGTAGAAACCGCCCTCTCGAGCACTAAAAAATTCATATCTCGGTTAGCCCCCATAGTAACTCTCTGATATTTGCACACAATGTTGCTTATACCGATAGCCAAACAGCGCCCGTACAACGAATCATTGCAAACCATCCCAAGGGTGGAAACCGCCCTCTCAAGCACTAAAAAATTCATATCTCGGTTAGCCCCCATAGTAACTCTCTGATATTTGCACACAATGTTGCTTATACCGATAGGCAAACAGCGCGTACAACGAATTCATTGCAAACCATCCCAAGGGGTGAAACCGCCCTCTCGGCACTAAAAAATTCATATCTTGGTTAGCCCCCATAGTAACTCTCTGATATTTGCACACAATGTTGCTTATACCGATAGGCAAACAGCGCCTGTACAACGAATTCATTGCAAACCATCCCAAGGGGTGAAAACCGCCCTCTCGGCACTAAAAAATTCATATCTTGGTTAGCCCCCATAGTAACTCTCTGATATTTGCACACAATGTTGCTTATACCGATAGGCAAACAGCGCCCGTACAACGATCATTGCAAACCATCCCAAGGGTGAAAACCGCCCTCTCGGCACTAAAAAATTCATATCTCGGTTAGCCCCCATAGTAACTCTCTGATATTTGCACACAATGTTGCTTATACCGATAGGCAAACAGCGCCCTACAACGATTCATTGCAAACCATCCCAAAGGGTAGAAACCGCCCTCTCGAGCACTAAAAAATTCATATCTCGGTTAGCCCCCATAGTAACTCTCTGATATTTGCACACAATGTTGCTTATACCGATAGGCAAACAGCGCCCGTACAACGAATCATTGCAAACCATCCCAAGGGGTGGAAACCGCCCTCTCGGCACTAAAAAATTCATATCTGGTTAGCCCCCATAGTAACTCTTTGATATTTGCACACAGTGTTGCTTATACCGATAGGCAAACAGCGCATGTACAACGAATCATTGCAAACCATCCCAAGGGGTGAAAACCGCCCTCTCGGCACTAAAAAATTCATATCTTGGTTAGCCCCCATAGTAACTCTCTGATATTTGCACACAATGTTGCTTATACCGATAGGCAAACAGCGCCTGTACAACGAATCATTGCAAACCATCCCAAGGGGTGAAAACCGCCCTCTCGAGCACTAAAAATTCATATCTGGTTAGCCCCATATAACTCTCTGATATTGCACACGATGTTGCTTATACCGATAGGCAAACAGCGCCCATACAACGATTCATTGCAAACCATCCCAAGGGTAGAAACCGCCCTCTCGAGCACTAAAAAATTCATATCTCGGTTAGCCCCCATAGTAACTCTCTGATATTTGCACACAATGTTGCTTATACCGATAGGCAAACAGCGCCCGTACAACGAATCATTGCAAACCATCCCAAGGGGTGGAAACCGCCCTCTCGCACTAAAAAATTCATATCTCGGTTAGCCCCCATAGTAACTCTCTGATATTTGCACACAATGTTGCTTATACCGATAGGCAAACAGCGCCTGTACAACGAATCATTGCAAACCATCCCAAGGGTGGAAACCGCCCTCTCGGCACTAAAAAATTCATATCTTGGTTAGCCCCCATAGTAACTCTTTGATATTTGCACACAATGTTGCTTATACCGATAGGCAAACAGTGCCTGTACAACGAATCATTGCAAACCATCCCAAGGGGTGAAACCGCCCTCTCGCACTAAAAAATTCATATCTTGGTTAGCCCCCATAGTAACTCTCTGATATTTGCACACAATGTTGCTTATACCGATAGGCAAACAGCGCCTGTACAACGAAGCATTGCAAACCATCCCAAGGGGTGAAAACCGCCCTCTCGAGCACTAAAAAATTCATATCTTGGTTAGCCTCCATAATAACTCTCTGATATTAGCACACGATGTTGCTTATACCGATAGGCAAACAGCGCCCATACAACGATTCATTGCAAACCATCCCAAGGGTAGAAACCGCCCTCTCGAGCACTAAAAAATTCATATCTCGGTTAGCCCCCATAGTAACTCTCTGATATTTGCACACAATGTTGCTTATACCGATAGGCAAACAGCGCCCGTACAAGAATCATTGCAAACCATCCCAAGGGGTGGAAACCGCCCTCTCGGGCACTAAAAAATTCATATCTTGGTTAGCCCCCATAGTAACTCTTTGATATTTGCACACAATGTTGCTTATACCGCCAGGCAAACAGCGCCCGTACAATGATTCATTGCAAACCATCCCAAGGGGTAGAAACCGCCCTCTCGAGCACTAAAAAATTCATATCTCGGTTAGCCCCCATAGTAACTCTCTGATATTTGCACACAATGTTGCTTATACCGATAGGCAAACAGCGCCCGTACAACGAATCATTGCAAACCATCCCAAGGGGTGGAAACCGCCCTCTCGAGCACTAAAAAATTCATATCTTGGTTAGCCTGCATAATAACTCTCTGATATTAGCACACGATGTTGCATATACCGATAGGCAAACAGCGCCCATACAACGATTCATTGCAAACCATCCCAAAGGGTAGAAACCGCCCTCTCGAGCACTAAAAAATTCATCTCTCGGTTAGCCCCCATAGTAACTCTCTGATATTTGCACACAATGTTGCTTATACCGATAGGCAAACAGCGCCCGTACAACGAATCATTGCAAACCATCCCAAGGGGTGGAAACCGCCCTCTCGGGCACTAAAAAATTCATATCTTGGTTAGCCCCCATAGTAACTCTTTGATATTTGCACACAATGTTGCTTATACCGATAGGCAAACAGCGCCCATACAACGATTCATTGCAAACCATCCCAAAGGGTAGAAACCGCCCTCTCGAGCACTAAAAAATTCATATCTCGGTTAGCCCCCATAGTAACTCTCTGATATTTGCACACAATGTTGCTTATACCGATAGCCAAACAGCGCCCGTACAACGAATCATTCTAGCATCATTKGCTATAGTGTAACGGCAATATAGGGCTTTTATCGCCATTTTGTGACTCCGTTAAGAACGTATGCAGTTTGCATGCTTCAAGATTAAAGKGCRTGCAAAGCCTGCATGGAACGCAAAAGCTTTCACCTGCATTATTTTAAAAGCTCCTAAATACCTACATGCCGTGTCTGATAACACAGGTTTCCGGGAATTGCAGAAAGAGCATGCATAGTTAAACAAAACACTTCTCTGAACTCAAAATACGATTCAAGCGGTTGTACTTTGAAATCTCGACTAATAACAAGGAACTGGTGCTTTAAGTGCACCAAAAGTAATAGTAATTGCGAAAATTCAAAAAAACGCTGAAACAGGTAACTTAAGATTTAAATAGATTTATTTTGAGATGATTAAAACAGAACAGTCTGTTATTATAACAAAGATATTCTTTTAATAGATCCATACGCATTTTTTTCATTCGAGCCCTTATTATACGGGCATTCACAAAATTTTAAAGTTACGCCATCAATTAGTGTGAAGTCACTTATCTTCAGTGTTGCCATGTATACCGGCTCACTGGCTGGGTGAAAGTGAAGCGATATCAAATACAAACTCGGTGGTCCAGTGGGTAGAGTGCCTATATATGCATGTATCTATAAAATATACATATCTTATGCTATTTTCAATAAAGATTAATCAATACTAATGAGCTGGCTAATTGTCCTAAGATGACAGGGCCATAAGTAAACTAAAAAATAACCTCAAACAGACTTACAAAATTGCAAGTCGTAGTGCAAGGTAGTAGTTTGTGGTATAATTAATTACAGATATGCAGTACAGTTTCGCCATGTTGTAAACACACCAGGAACACGCACTGGCGGTGAAAAACAAAGTATCGCTTGTCAGTGTCAACCTTAGGCCTACCAACATGCATTGTGCTCCCGGGTATCTCTTATGATGGTAGTTGAAGTAGTCATTGATGACGTAAGTTTAAAGTTTTGTGAACTGGAGTATACTTAAGTAATTCAACAATTATGTCATTTAAGATAGAAAGGAATCCAAAGGGATAGAAATGGAAAAATGGTTATTCAACCATTCGTCATCAAGGGACTTTGGTTTTGACACTCAACGAATTAACAAGCTTTAGATGAAGCAGAAAAAAATATTTACACGCCCAAATGTACAAGTCCATTTATAAATTGGCATTGCCCAACCCGCACCCTGACACATTGAACGCTACTTTCAACAATATCTTGAGGTAGTAATTGCATTCCAGCTCGAATAAGAGCTTTTAGTGATTCTTCCAGTGTGTTGGTCTACCATACCATACTTTTTAAATGCCCAAAGAAAAATCTAAACGAGTCAAATCCACCGATAGGGTGGGCATTCTACAACTCCTCTATCTCTTTGATAAACATCATCAAGGAAGCAAAGTACCGCTACACCAAAATGTGCCGATGCACCATTTTGCTGAAGCCAAATGTCTTCTCTTGGAATATTGTCGGCACCTAACAAAATTTTAAAGGTCGGTCAGGATCGTTCTCCTGAAGTTCATGGATCAATCGGGTCTTGTAAGAGTGATATTTTCCTTTCGATAAAGTTTGCCCGCAGTTGAGTTGTGTACGTCGTTGTTTACCGCCACCTGAAACAGAGATTATCTCGGATTTTCTTCGACTTCTAATAAAATGTTTAATTTTATGCCTTTTAATTTGGTATAACCAAGTCCTTCACGCTGCCCCTTTCATGAAATCGTGAAACAAACCTATAAATGTATAGTCATGTATGGTCAGGTCAGGTATGGTCATGTATGGTCAGTGTCAATGTCGTATTTTTACAAAGACGACTTTTAATTGCAATGTTGTATTTCTACTAAGTCTGATTTGGTAACTTTAATATTACTTCGAACTGGACTAACACTTGTTGAACGTCAGCGATCCCAAAATATAGCAAACAAACAATTATTATAAAAAAGGCAAAAAGTTGTCGTTTGTATTTTTTCTGTCTTTTGATACTTTCTTTATTTTTGGAACTCCTTGCTTACTGCAGGTTTAACCCACACGTTACTCCTTACAAAATTTTTTGAGGTATCATATGGATCGATTAAGTGTTGCAAATTGTAAATTTTTGAACATTTGCTATGCACGTGTTACTAGGCTAAGTTCAAATCCGGAAATACTTGCTACTCCATCTCTCGCTGAAAAAAATGAAGAGTACCTGTATAATTCTGTCTGTTGTATCGACGAATTGAACGCGAGACTAGGGTTGACGCTACTTTATAACACAGTGACCTTATAGATGCGATCCTTGTGTAAAGTTTTAAGCTTAAACGACACCAGATATAATCTACGAGCCATTTAGTCAAGGGTGGAATGACACAAGTAAAAATTTTACGGTGCTTTGTCGCTTAGTCATACGAATAGTGTTTTTATTTACCATATTAGTAATCCTAATAACATAATACGCATAGCTTCAAAGCCTTTTATTTAAAAATGCATGTCAAGTATGCGTGAGATAAAATAAAACAAGCGGTCGATAGATTAGATTGCATCGAATCGAATAACGAAATGCTTTTGCCCAAATATTTTATCGCTCTAATCTATTTTATTTAAGCGAGATGCATTACCCAGCTAAATTTAGCCGGTAACAGCCTCTGCTCAGCCTGCACATCAGGAATCCGAAACTCATTAGGCGTTGATGAAATTCAGTTGGGTTTCCTAGCTAAAAGACTGTATACGTACATACGTCAGCGAGGGTCAGAAAGCCAATTTACAAAAACCTAAAAAGACTAGTTGAAGTTGATATACGGAACGCTGATGATTCGTTTCTGTTTTAATGTAGAAATATGTACTTTTTTAAGTTTTTGATAGTTTTCACAACATAATAAAGCGTAAATTTATATAACTAATAGCGATCAATGCAATAAAGAATATTAGTACTTACATATAATTAGCTCTTACGTGAAGATAACACATGACATTATATATTCTAACAAACAAGATCTAAGCTGCATAAATAATTGAACAAAGAATCAACAAAAGCACAAATTATTCTTTAACCTTGTATATTTGTGTATTGAGCTTTCAATGTTTAATATGATTTGCAGAAATTTTATTAAACAAAGGATGTTTTGGCAAAGCACTTAAAAAATCTTAAATTTTTATAGCACAAATAAATTACATATTCATTTTCAAGAAAGTTGGTAAGGTCAGGTCAGGTCAGGTCAGTCTTATATTATTGCTACTTGTTTTGTACCTTGCCTAGTAAGATGCGATGGACAATGTGCAGCAGATAATGTAGATTTTCATTTATACATAAATTTATTACAGTAAGTATCAAATGAATAAGGTGTAATACTAATTTACGTTGGACAAACATGATCAAATAAGTATGGATATAAACCTTGAATACATAAATATTTTAAGAAATAACCAACTTGTTTGTTGTTACAACAGGAGATGCAAGTAGCAACAATGCGATAGAAAAGTAAAATAGCTACTCCGCTTTTCAACAAACAACGGTAGATACTCTATTTGCAGAATATAACGCTATTCGCATAATAAGTTACGTGTATCCATTGTTGCCAGGTGTACCGACTGGATCAAACCAAGCCATACCAAGCTAACCTCAAAATTGCCACCGACAAATTGACATGTCATAATGTACTCGTAATAGCGGGTAATTTTGTAAAACGTTACATTATAGCTACAGGTGTGCGATTCAGCTTTGTTGTCATGTTGTGCATAAACCAAAAAAATCCAGATACACGCACTAATGATGAAAAACGAAGTGTTAATTGTCAGTAACAACTGTCACCATAGACAAGGGCAAGATGTCTTGTCTTTATCTATGACTGTCACTTTGATACTGACAGTAGGGAGCAGCATATGATTTCATTCGTGGGATCAGAATGGAGGTTGCATATGGCCGACTACTGTTTCCGGTTTAGAAGTGGCTATGGCGTAGAGCAGTATATTTACTATACCTTAATTTAAAGAAGAATTATCAGTCACAGTGCACCAGTGAAAAACGAGGTTAATTATTTACATGGATACATTATACGGTGTTTTAGGCAGCGTTTTAGATGAAAGCTCCCAGACGGTTTGACTTTTTGCCGACACTTCCAACAATTAGCGTTACAATTTAACCAATGGATACAAAACCTTGACAAGTTATATACCTAAATTTTTCTCATGAATCACTCTATCTATTGATCAAAACCGCATGATAGACCGGCGGAAGACTTTGTTTATAATATATAGTGTATATATAATAATTCATATATTAAGTGGATATAGCAGTCGCTTTTTCTTATATTAAACTCTTCTTAATTAAGGGGAATATCGACTTCTTACGTTAAAACAAGAAAGAAGAGTAAACATTATTTTAACGTAAGAAGTCAATATTCCCCTTAATTAAGAAGACTTTAATGTAATTCGCATATATTCATACAAAAACCACGGTAGTCTTCTAGAATACTTACGAACATAATGTGTCCGAAAATTCTACAGAGCTGGAGCTGCGAGAAGATGGCGATCGGTAGTTACTCTTTTTTTCAGTTATATATCTGCGTCCTTCAGAGATTTTTAACTGCTGAAACTACTGGAGCTAAAAAAATGTACCTCAATTAAGAAAGAGATAGATATTTAAGGCGTACTCAGATTCTTATCTTGAGAAAAGCAGTGTTTTCCAAAACTGAGCAACAACGGTAATAATTGGGTATTATCATATATTATTATTAACATATTATTATATACCGTACGCCATGTTAAAAAAAAAAAAAAACAATATTTGTAGTAGAGAATTTCAGGTCTGAAATTCGAATCTTAGGAGTCACCGCCACAACGCTTCTATCCAAGTGTCATGTAAACATTAACGAGAAGCGTGCTGTTTAATGGTTGTAGTATCATTCTTGTATTGGAAAAGCTTTTGTGGGTGTTTATTGAAAGGACGGTGTAAGAGGTCGCACCAAAAAGTGATTTGTGTAGTTTTACAAGCATCTATTATGTATTGAAACAAAACAAGTGTTGTTTTGTACATGGCTATAAAAGTAATTCAGTCAATACAGCTAACAAAATTTTTGTAACCGTTCGTCGATATTATCAACGTATGAAAAGGTTGTTTAAGGCCCCTACGCCGAAATCGCAAAAGTTTGTTTTTTGTTGTAAAGGTCATCTTAATTCTCACTGTAATTTTTATTATTCTCTTTAGGGTTATAAGTGTTTACCATTCAGTTTCCATTTTGTTATAGCTTGAAGAGGATATGAAAAATTATATGCGTTTTAAGTTGATAGAGGGAAATGTTATAATAAAGAACGACGTTGTTCCCCACATATTCGACTGTTAGCCAGACCGGAAATGAGCTGCAAGAGCATTTTGATTCTTGCATTTTTTATGTTTACAAATAGTATTTCCAACAACCCACTGACACTGCGATCAAATTATCAATGCTACGTTAATTTGATACAAAGTTTACTTATGCTGTTGCTTTTACGTTTACGCCGCGTTGAACCGCTCATCCCTGTACACAATTCCATAACAATGAACATTCCTTCAGAAGTCATAACTCATAAGTATTTCACTTTTTCTTGGCGTATTTTAATTCGCTTGTTACAAAATGAACGCAAACAACAAACTGTTAAATTGACGCGCGGGCTGAGGCTGACGCGTAACGCGCTGACGCAGATGTAAAACAAGCGGCCATTTACAAGACAACTGACGTCACGGCCAGTATGTTCGTGTTTTGGAGGTCCCTTTACATATTCACATTTTTAATATTAAAAATACATCTTACGATACATTTTTCGAATTTATAAGCTGTCACAGCTGTTTTATGGACTAGATGCTACCTATTAATATGCAATTTAATAAAATATAA
>QCXZ01000137.1:46686423-46819352 GCA_025024175.1 Rhyzopertha dominica | reverse complement strand
AGGCAAACAGCGCCGTACAAACGAATCATTGCAAACCATCCCAAGGGGTGAAACCGCCCTCTCGGGCACTAAAAATTCATATCTTGGTTAGCCCCATAGTAACTCTGATATTGCACACAGTGTTGCTGTATACCGATAGGCAAACAGCGCATGTACAATCGAATCCATTGGCAAACCATTCCCAAGGGGTGAAAACCGCCCTCTCGGGCACTGACTAAAAATTCATACTTTGCGTTAGCCCCCATCGTAACTCTCTGATATTTGCACACAATGTTCGCTTATACCGATAGGCAAAGCAGCGCCTGTACAACGAATACATTGCAACGCGATCCCAAGGGGTGAAAACCGGCCCCTTCGAGCACTAAAAAATTCATATCTTGGTTAGCCTCGCACTTAATCAACTCTCTGAATATTTAGCACACCGCATGTTGCTTATAACCGATAGGCTAACACGCCCCATACAACGATTCATGCAACCATCCCAAAGGGGTAGAAACCGCCCTCTCGAGCACTAAAAAATTCATATCTCGGTTAGCCCCCATAGTAATCCTCTGATATTTGCACACAATGTTGCTTATACCGATTAGGCAAACAGCGCCCCGTACAACGAATCATTGCAAACCATTCCCAAGGGGTGGAAACCGCCCTCCTGGCGCACGTAAAAATTCATATCTCGGTTAGCCCCCATAGTAACTCTCTGATATTTGCACACAATGTTGCTTATACCGATAGGCAAACAGCGCCTGTACAACGAATCATTGCAAACCATCCCAAGGGGTGGAAACCGCCCTCTCGGGCACTAAAAAATTCATATCTTGGTTAGCCCCCCATAGTAAACTCTTTGATATTTGCACACAATGTTGCTTATACCGATAGGCAAACAGTGCCTGTACAACGAATCATTGCAAACCATCCCAAGGGGTGAAACCGCCTCTCGAGGCACTAAAAAATTCATATCTTGGTTAGCCCCCATAGTAACTCTCTGATATTTGCACACAATGTTGCTTATACCGATAGGCAAACAGCGCCTGTACAACGAAGCCCATTGCAAACCATCCCAAGGGGTGAAACCGCCCTCTCGAGCACTAAAAAATTCATATCTTGGTTAGCCCCCATAGTAACTCTTGATATTCGCACACGATGTTGCTTATACCGATAGGCAACAGCGCCCGTACAACGATTCATTGCAAACCATCCCAAAGGGTAAAAACCGCCCTCTCGAGCACTAAAAATTCATATCTCGGTTAGCCCCCTAGTAACTCTCTGATATTTGCACACAATGTTGCTTATACCGATAGGCAAACAGCGCCCTACAACGAATCATTGCAAACCATCCCAAGGGGTGGAAACCGCCCTCTCGAGCACTAAAAAATTCATATCTCGGTTAGCCCCCATAGTAACTCTTTGATATTTGCACACAATGTTGCTTATACCGAGGCAAACAGCGCCCGTACAACGATTCATTGCAAACCATCCCAAGGGGTAGAAACCGCCCTCTCGAGCACTAAAAAATTCATATCTCGGTTAGCCCCCATAGTAACTCTCTGATATTTGCACACAATGTTGCTTATACCGATAGGCAAACAGCGCCGTCAACGAATCATTGCAAACCATCCCAAGGGGTGGAAAACCGCCCTCTCGAGCACTAAAAAATTCATATCTTGGTTAGCCTGCATAATAACTCTCTGATATTAGCACACGATGTTGCTTATACCGATAGGCAAACAGCGCCCATACAACGATTCATTGCAAACCATCCCAAAGGGTAAGAAACCGCCCTCTCGAGCACTAAAAAAATTCATCTCTCGGTTAGCCCCCATAGTAAACTCTCCTGATATTTGCACACCAATGTTGCTTTATACCGATAGGCAAAACAGCGCCCGTACAACGAATCATTGCAAAACCATCCCAAGGGGTGGAAACCGCCCTCTCGGGCACTAAAAATTCATATCTTGGTTAGCCCCCCATAGTAACTCTTTGATATTTGCACACAATGTTGCTTATACCGATAGGCAAACAGCGCCTGTACAACGAATCATTGCAAACCATCCCAAGGGGTGAAAACCGCCCTCTCGGGCACTTAAAAATTCATATCTTGGTTAGCCCCCATAGTAACTCTCTGATATTTGCACACAATGTTGCTTATACTGATAGGCAACAGCGCCTGTACAACGAATCATTGCAAACCATCCCAAGGGGTGAAAACCGCCCTCTCGAGCACTAAAAATTCATATCTTGGTTAGCCTCCATAATAACTCTCTGATATTAGCACACGATGTTGCTTATACCGATAGGCAAACAGCGCCCATACAACGATTCATTGCAAACCATCCCAAAGGGTAGAAACCGCCCTCTCGAGCACTAAAAAATTCATATCTCGGTTAGCCCCCATAGTAACTCTCTGATATTTGCACACAATGTTGCTTATACCGATAGGCAAACAGCGCCCGTACAACGAATCATTGCAAACCATCCCAAGGGGTGGAAACCGCCCTCTCATATCTTGGTTAGCCCCCATAGTAACTCTTTGATATTTGCACACAATGTTGCTTATACCGCCAGGCAAACAGCGCCCGTACAATGATTCATTGCAAACCATCCCAAGGGGTAGAAACCGCCCTCTCGAGCACTAAAAAATTCATATCTCGGTTAGCCCACATAGTAACTCTCTGATATTTGCACACAATGTTGCTTATACCGCCAGGCAAACAGCGCCCGTACAACGATTCATTGCAAACCATCCCAAGGGGTAGAAACCGCCCTCTCGAGCACTAAAAAATTCATATCTCGGTTAGCCCCTATAGTAACTATCTGAAATTTGCACACGATGTTGCCCATACTGCCAGGCAAACAGCGCCCATACAAAGATTCATTGCAAACCATCACAAGGGGTAGAAACCGCCCTCTCGAGCACTAAAAAATTCATATCCCGGTTAGCCCACATAGTAACTCTCTGATATTAGCACACGATGTTGCCCATACCGCCAGGCAAACAGCGCCCGTACAACGATTCATTGCAAACCACATCAAGGGTAGAAACCGCCCTCTCGAGCACTAAAAAATTCATATCTTGGTTAGCCTCCATAACAACTCTCTGATATTAGCACACGATGTTGCTTATACCGATAGGCAAACAGCGCCCGTACAACGATTCCTTGCAAACCACATCAAGGGGTGGAAACCGCCCTCTCGGGCACTAAAAAATTCATATCTTGGTTAGCCCCCATAGSAACTCTTTGATATTTGCACACAATGTTGCTTATACCGCCAGGCAAACAGCGCCCGTACAATGATTCATTGCAAACCATCCCAAGGGGTAGAAACCGCCCTCTCGAGCACTAAAAAATTCATATCTCGGTTAGCCCCCATAGTAACTCTCTGATATTAGCACACGATGTTGCTTATACCGATAGGCAAACAGCGCCCGTACAACGATTCATTGCAAACCACATCAAGGGGTGGAAACCGCCCTCTCGGGCACTAAAAAAATTCATATCTTGGTTAGCCCCCATAGTAACTCTTTGATATTTGCACACAATGTTGCTTATACCGCCAGGCAAACAGCGCCCGTACAATGATTCATTGCAAACCATCCCAAGGGGTAGAAACCGCCCTCTCGAGCACTAAAAAATTCATATCTCGGTTAGCCCCCATAGTAACTCTCTGATATTTGCACACGAGGTTGCCCATACCGCCAGGCAAGGCAATGCCAGGCTTGCAATGACTCTTTGTATGGGTGCTGTTTGCCTGGCGGTATGGGCAAAATTGTGTGCGAATATCAAAGAGTTACTATGGGGGCTAACCAAGATATGAATTTTTTAGTGCCCGAGAGGGCGGTTTCGACCCCTTGATGTGGTTTGCAATGAATCGTTGTACGGGCGCTGTTTGCCTATCGGTATAAGCAACATCGTGTGCTAATATCAGAGAGTTACTATGGGGGCTAACCGAGATATGAATTTTTTAGTGCTCGAGAGGGCGGTTTCTACCCCTTGGGATGGTTTGCAATGAATCATTGTACGGGCGCTGTTTGCCTGGCGGTATAAGCAACATTGTGTGCAAATATCAAAGAGTTACTATGGGGGCTAACCAAGATATGAATTTTTTAGTGCCCGAGAGGGCGGTTTCCACCCCTTGATGTGGTTTGCAATGAATCGTTGTACGGGCGCTGTTTGCCTATCGGTATAAGCAACATCGTGTGCTAATATCAGAGAGTTACTATGGAGGCTAACCAAGATATGAATTTTTTAGTGCTCGAGAGGGCGGTTTCTACCTCTTGGGATGGTTTGCAATGAATCGTTGTACGGGCGCTGTTTGCCTGGCGGTATGGGCAACATCGTGTGCTAATATCAGAGAGTTACTATGTAGGCTAACCGAGATATGAATTTTTTAGTGCTCGAGAGGGCGGTTTCTAGCCCTTGGGATGGTTTTCAATGAATCGTTGTACGGGCGCTGTTTGCCTGGTGGTATAAGCAACATTGTGTGCAAATATCAAAGAGTTACTATGGGGGCTAACCGAGATATGAATTTTTAGTGCTCAAGAGGGCGGTTTCTACCCCTTGATGTGGTTTGCAATGAATCGTTGTACGGGCGCTGTTTGCCTATCGGTATAAGCAACATTGTGTGCAAATATTAAAGAGTTACTATGGGGGCTAACCAAGATATGAATTTTTTAGTGCCCGAGAGGGCGGTTTCCACCCCTTGGGATGGTTTGCAATGAATCGTTGTACGGGCGCTGTTTGCCTATCGGTATAAGCAACATTGTGTGCAAATATCAAAGAGTTACTATGGGGGCTAACCGAGATATGAATTTTTTAGTGCTCAAGAGGGCGGTTTCTACCCCTTGATGTGGTTTGCAATGAATCGTTGTACGGGCGCTGTTTGCCTATCGGTATAAGCAACATCGTGTGCTAATATCAGAGAGTTACTATGGAGGCTAACCAAGATATGAATTTTTAGTGCTCGAGAGGGCGGTTTCTACCTCTTGGGATGGTTTGCAATGAATCGTTGTACGGGCGCTGTTTGCCTGGCGGTATGGGCAACATCGTGTGCTAATATCAGAGAGTTACTATGTAGGCTAACCGAGATATGAATTTTTTAGTGCTCGAGAGGGCGGTTTCTAGCCCTTGGGATGGTTTTCAATGAATCGTTGTACGGGCGCTGTTTGCCTGGCGGTATGGGCAACGTCGTGTGCTAATATCAGAGAGTTACTATGTGGGCTAACCGAGATATGAATTTTTTAGTGCTCGAGGGGGCGGTTTCTAGCCCTTGGGATGGTTTTCAATGAATCGTTGTACGGGCGCTGTTTGCCTGGCGGTATGGGCAACGTCGTGTGCTAATATCAGAGAGTTACTATGTAGACTGACCGAGATATGAATTTTTTTAGTGCTCGAGAGGGCGGTTTCTACCCCTTGGTGTGGTTTGCAATGAATCGTTGTACGGGCGCTGTTTGCCTATCGGTATAGGCAACGTTGTGTGCGAATATAAAAGAGTTACTATGGGGGCTAACCGAGATATGAATTTTTTAGTGTTCTAAAGGGCGGTTTCTACCCCTTGGGATGGTTTGCAATGAATCCTTGTATGGGCGCTGTTTGCCTGGTGGTATGGGTAACATCGTGTGCAAATATCAAAGAGTTACTATGGGGGCTAACCGAGATATGATTTTTTTAGTGTTCGAGAGGGCGGTTTCTACCCCTTGGGATGGTTTGCAATGAATCGTTGTACGGGCGCTGTTTGGCTGGCGGTATGGGTAACATCGTGTGCAAATATCAAAGAGTTACTATGGGGGCTAACCGAGATATGATTTTTTTAGTGTTCGAGAGGGCGGTTTCTACCCCTTGGGATGGTTTGCAATGAATCGTTGTACGAACGCTGTTTGGCTGGCGGTATGGGTAACATCGTGTGCAAATATCAAAGAGTTACTATGGGGGCTAACCGAGATATGATTTTTTTAGTGTTCGAGAGGGCGGTTTCTACCCCTTGGGATGGTTTGCAATGAATCGTTGTACGGGCGCTGTTTGCCTGGCGGTATGGGCAACGTCGTGTGCTAATATCAGAGAGTTACTATGTAGACTGACCGAGATATGAATTTTTTTAGTGCTCGAGAGGGCGGTTTCTACCCCTTGGTGTGGTTTGCAATGAATCGTTGTACGGGCGCTGTTTGCCTATCGGTATAGGCAACGTTGTGTGCGAATATAAAAGAGTTACTATGGGGGCTAACCGAGATATGAATTTTTTAGTGTTCTAAAGGGCGGTTTCTACCCCTTGGGATGGTTTGCAATGAATCGTTGTATGGGCGCTGTTTGCCTGGTGGTATGGGTAACATCGTGTGCAAATATCAAAGAGTTACTATGGGGGCTAACCGAGATATGATTTTTTTAGTGTTCGAGAGGGCGGTTTCTACCCCTTGGGATGGTTTGCAATGAATCGTTGTACGGGCGCTGTTTGGCTGGCGGTATGGGTAACATCGTGTGCAAATATCAAAGAGTTACTATGGGGGCTAACCGAGATATGATTTTTTTAGTGTTCGAGAGGGCGGTTTCTACCCCTTGGGATGGTTTGCAATGAATCGTTGTACGGGCGCTGTTTGGCTGGCGGTATGGGTAACATCGTGTGCAAATATCAAAGAGTTACTATGGGGGCTAACCGAGATATGATTTTTTTAGTGTTCGAGAGGGCGGTTTCTACCCCTTGGGATGGTTTGCAATGAATCGTTGTACGAACGCTGTTTGGCTGGCGGTATGGGTAACATCGTTTGCAAATATCAAAGAGTTACTATGGGGGCTAACCGAGATATGAATTTTTTAGTGCTCGAGAGGGCGGTTTTTACCCCTTGGGATGGTTTGCAATGWATCGTTGTACGGGCGCTGTTATAAAAATTTGTTTTAAAATGTGCTATTTCCTGGTGACTAGGTAGAAGCTAATTACCTATATGAATGAACGGCCATCTACAAAGTTTGTTAGCTCTATAGTATTCGGGTGTTTCCGTAAAAATTGGCTGCTGGAACTGGCCGCTGTTTTCACACGGGTGAGATACGACGTAGAAGGAGTCGGAATTAACTCCCCTAAGACTAGACGACAAAACAGAGCACAACTTTAATTAACTTATAGCGGTTCCGAAACATAGAAAGTTACTTACTATGTCGTGGTACCGAATTTTCTCACACGTCTTTCGTAGTGAATTATACATCATCGTCATAAACAATTAGAAATTAGCTAAATAATGAGACTAACCGGAGCGAAGGCACAGCCTTTAAGCAACCCCATTAAATTTGTAAACAAGGTTACATTAATTCAAGTGGGCTTATCAAAACGGGAGGACGTGGCACCCCTACTAATGAAGTTGCCGTAATCGGTATAATCATCCGTATTTGGTTTTCATAAAGTTTGGCTGAGATTAACAACACCGGGTTATGTACAACCCAAACAACTGCACGGGTTTCATATTTAAGCAAATACCAGTTAATGTTCTTGTTTGAATTAATCGTGTATTGCATGGCGATATTCTAGATTTAAAAATATTTAAAGGAAACAACAAACAAACAACAAAAATTTTTACGCAATATATATCTAAAATACACATCGATACAATCTTTACAACTAAACGGTAAATAACATTAGATTTAAAATGAACTAATGTTTTTGTTTTTATTTACTAAATAGAGAAAAACCATTTTTAAAGCTCCGAACAGAAATTTTAATATTTTCTTTTCTAAACGTGTTAATGATCTTGTTAGAAAGGCCAGTTATATTAATGATCCATAACGTGAAACATTAGTTAAACTTTCATTAAAATTACTCTGTTCCTGAACAGCTTGAAGTCTAGTGGAGTATAATAACTTGTTATTTAAAACGGATGGATAAGAATTTTGAAGGAGCAGTAATTTTAAAAGTTTAAAATTTTTTGTAACAAAACTGGGTTGACAAATCCGTAATATTCTAATTTTCATTTGTATAACAAAATTAAGTTTAATTTTTAAAGAACGATCTGAACGAAAATTAATGTATCTACCCGAAACCGTAGGTTTTCTATACCAATCCAAAAGAATCCTGTTATCTCTCCTCAAAACTCTAGTGTCTAGAAATGAAACTCCACCTTCAAACTCTCTCTCGACTGAAAATTTAATGTGGGTATCATACGAATCAAATTTTAGTAAAATTTCTTAATACCTGTGGAAGGTAATATCAATATTAGGTCAACATATTTTTTATAAAAGGTATTGAAAATGATGGGTTCCAAAATTAGTCCAATTCTAGCACAATATGATGCATGCATACCCCAGATATAATCTTCAATACCTTTTATAGAAAATATGTTGATAATCTAATATTGATATTACCTTCCACAGGTATTGAAGAAATTTTACTAAAATTTAATTCTTATGATACCCACATTATATTTACAGTTGAGAGAGGGTTTAAAGGTGGAGTTCCATTTCTAGACACTAGAATTTTGAGGAGAGATAACAGGATTCTTTTGGATAGGTATAGAAAACCTACGGCTTCGGGTAGATGCATCGTTCAGATCATTCTTTAAAAATTAAACTTAATTTTGTTAGACAAATGAAAATTAGAATATTACGGATTTGTCATCCCGTTTTGTTACAAAAAATCTTAAACTTACTGCTCCTTCAAAATTCCTATCCATCCGTTTCAAGTAACAAGTTATTATACTCCACTGCAGATTCTAGACTTCAAGCTGTTCAGGATCAGAGTAATTTTAATGAAAGTTTAACTAATGTTCCACGTTATGGATCATTACTAACTGGCTTATCATTAACAAGTTTAGAAAAGAAAATATTAAAATGTCTGTTTGGAGCTTTAAAAATGGTTTTTCTGTATTTAGTAAATTAAAAACAAAAACATTGGTTCATTTTATCTAATGTTATTTACCGTTTGAGCTGTAAAGATTGTGATGATGTGTATGTGGGGCAGACTTCACAATGGTTGAAAAATAGATTATCATTACACAAAAATTATATCTAAAATATATACGATAACTGTAGTATGTAGACAGAATTGGAATCTCAAAGCATGCATTCATGGTTCATCGGAGAAAGAGAAGATTTAAAATCGGTTGTTGTTGTTTTATGGGCGAATATTTGTGTTTTGAAAAAAAAAATGTATTTTAAATTTATTGTTTCTCCTCGCCGCTTTTTAGCCGGAAGGTACAATTCTCTGATATTTAAAACTTTTATAAATCCCACGAAATTATGAAATGGAACGGTAAAGGTCATTAAGATTTATAAATAGTTCAAAACAAACAAAAAAGGTACACTTTGATTCCTATTTTTGGCTTTGTCGCTAAAAATATTATAAATTTGTAGCAGCTGATTTAACTGCATCCATTTCATTCCCCGCTTCACCTTAATTACAAAGTTACAGTATGCAATTATAAATTTTATACCTTGAATTTAAAAGCATAAATAATAGTACATTTAGTCTCTCTGATTAAATTACATATTGCATTTAGTTTAAATTAATTTAACAATTATTTCTTAATATTTTAAATAAAGTGTGAAATAAGAAAATCTGCATAATGCGGTAAACACCATAAAGAATAGATCCATTCAATTTCTGTTTTAAGCTTTTGAATGTTTTGTGCCTAACAACTTTCTACTATAAAGTCTTCAGTAACTTCAGACAGTTTGTCAGATATCACTGAAATCTGTTTGATTAATTAAATGCGACTTTGTTTTTTGTGTTGCACTACCCAGTGCATAAATTGTAATTATGGTAGAATACTCTATTCCTCAGTAAAAAATAAGTAATTCTAAATATGACTTATTACAAATATAGTCTATTCCAAATATATTTCATAGCTCGTGAACCAAAAGATGGACTATAAATCCTTGTTGAAAGTAATTCCATTAACAAAGTTTAACTGGTGATAGTTAAAAACTTTATTTGTCTGCAGATATTTGAGAGGATTAATTACGCTACTTCATTGTATGTTTTTAGAAATAGAAAAAAAACAGTTCATTAGTGATACTAAAACATAATTTGACAGAAGCAAAACTGTAGGTAACAAAAAGAACAAAAACTGATGGTAATAAGTCGATTCTAAAAAAATCAATGCAATGCAGCAGGTATAAATTTTGCTTATGACAAATTTGAGGATACAAAAAAAATTTTTGGAGTTTATAACGGGCAAAAATATGTCTTGTCATATTTTATATTGCACCAGTTTAAATTTATAGATTATATCACTTCGTTTTAAGCATAACGATTATTTTTTTTATTTTAATGTACAAACATTCAGCTGCATTATAAATTGAAGTAACCACAAAACCTGACAATACTTTAAAGCACTTTAAAGACACTTCAGCTGTACCTTTTAAAACGATGGGAAAAGCTCCACTTCTTTGCCTGCGTGGAATGATTTAACAAACGAAGTAATCGAGGTACGCACATCCAGTTTTTTGCCAGAAGCTTAGGAGCATGAAATACTCGTAAATAGGGGCACTTCTTAAGTGGAACGTAAAGTCTCGGAAAATACGTCGTTATCCGTGAAAGTTCTATGATAAGGTTTTACAAAAATTACAACTCATTGAATTATTAAAGCGGGCACTCTTCCAAGAATCTGTGTTCCAGTTACCCCTTCAAAATACATTGAGAGCAAAATAAGAATTTTAGATTTATACATCGTTTATCTTCTAATGATCTTTATAAAAACATATACAGGGTCCCGCATTATGTGGGCAACCTCTCGAAATCTGAAAACTGGTGTAAAGATAACACTATTTTACAAAAATAAATTCTTTTTGAAGCAACGCCCGCCTACTGAAATATTCATTCTTAAACATGGGGAAAGAGAAACAGTTGTTCAAAAAATATATATCTTAGACCGGTTGATATAATATCATCAAATTTTGTCTCGTATTATTTGAATCATTAAATGCATGCCAGCGTACTCATTTACATGAATATTCTATTATTATTATCTATTTGAGAATTTTTGCAACAAATAATGTAAGATATTGTCAAAATGTCAATGTAACAGTGATATCTGAGAATTTTGTTATTTATTTCTAACATTGTGATAAAATATGTACTTAATCTAACATTCAACTGCAATTTTCTCAGAATGAGTCAATTTTAGCCAAATGAACAAAGAGTATCTTATTTTGCTTACCGTTTTTAAGTTAAGGGTTAAAATGTGGAGGGTTGACGCCCACCCCCAAACATTTATTTAAAAATGTGTGCATAATTTTAGTGGCTTCCACTTCACATAATAGCCAGAAAAATTCTACTGTAAAATAGTGTTATTTTTACACCAGTTTTCAGATTACGAGAGGTTGCCCACATAATACGGGACATCCTGTATAGTGATTAAAGGCGAGTGGCCTGTTAGACGGATTCAGGATCTACTTTAGCAATATGGTATAAATTTCAAATACGTACGTTTTCAAGAGTGCTCCAAATAAAACAAATATTGTTATGTGCCTTTTAAATATTTTACTTATACAGCGGACAATAACTTCGTTATTTTAAATAGAAACCGAGCATATTATTAATTTTTAATTTAATAACAGTATTAAAATTTATTTAGTTTAAAGTTAAATCGATGGCATTACTATCTTTTAGTTTTTCAAATTTGCAGTCAAACGTTCTGTAAAACAAACGACTTTGTTGGTAACCTACAATTTTATAATGAGAATTAACCTAAATAAAGGATATATCCGGAGTACTTGGAAATGAGACATCGTTTATTCAATTATTTGACCACCATGATTTGCCTCGTCTCAATCAATTGCTTAGAAGCGGTTCTTTTATCATTTCATTACCGTCGTAACCAGTGATCTGAAAATGCACGTCGCAGATTAAAAAAAAACTGTCAAAGAATTAGATCTCACACAAACACGTGGTAGTCCTTATTTAAGTACAAAAAAATTTAAAGGTACCTATATAAATATTATGTATAAAATGATTATCCAATTTCCATTAATTAGCACAAGCGAATTAAGCATAAAAGTCAGGGTCTGTAAATAAACTAAATAGATAAAAAAGTACACTGTTACTGCTACAATAATGACGATAAATAAAAAATTTTGTACCTAAATGAGGTATAATAATATAAAATGAGGTATAATGTATTGTGTTCCGAAAAATACATGGGTTTGTTACTTAACATTTGCAGAATTTACTTCAACATTTCAATTTTTACAAAAGAAAGGATGGAGGCAATTATTATGATACTTTAAACTTTTTTTTTCAAATTGCCCTTACAGATAGACAATACAAAATTTGAACGGATCGAATAATTGGATACGAACCGAAAGGACGTCGAGACAAAGGACTAAATTCACATTAAAATGAACCTGCGTCAAAGCCAATTGTATCCTTTTTTCAGAAATTCAATTGCGAGGAGATGACGACTTAAATTGAAACAGGTTTGTGCGTCCCCCGTTCGTGAAATAAAATTACGCGGGTTACCGCTCGCTATAGGAAAATCTTTTAACTGCGAGGCCATGGGAATCTCTTTCATAGCATCCAGTAAAGGGGAAGCGTTTCTGCTGTAAAATGTAAACCGTGTTCATAACGAGAGAGATTCAATTATGGAATGAATGAATATGAAATCACGTAGTAGATTTTCTCATGTTATTACGTAATAAATGCACGCCGCCTTTCAAGAAAATGAAGCTAAAGCAAGAGCTAAAGGAATTATATTCATCCCATAGCTTTAATTCTGACTCGTTTCATTTTCCTTCGTTTTCATCTCATTATTTTACAATGAACGAAATAAGTAATATATGTCAAGAAAAACTACACCTCATCATAATAATTCAGTGTTTTTGATCATCAACTTAAACTTGTGTCTTACTTCTTAATATCATGTATGGATCCTACAAATATGCCAGAAACACTGAGATTTTGAATTGTTGTTAGAAAACAGCCAGATTATATTCTAAAAAGCAAAGATTAAGTATGCATGTGGATAGTATAGACGGCACTGTGCATTTTTATGTATTTATTACAGTTAAGGGTAATGACAGGCGTTCATAAAAATGACGAGTCAACAAGTCATAGTTTTATTTTTCGAGTGCGAACGTAGCGCTTACCGTGTAAATTATAAGGCCGTATAATTTGATACACACATGCAAAATAATTGTTTTCGAATTTTTTAGGGTAAACCTTTAACATTTAGCCTACCAGATGTCTAGGTATAGATACGTAATCTTCACTTCAGTTAATGGGAATTTACAGATTGTGAGATATGCAAGATTATTTTATTAGTTTGTTAAACGGTGCTGCCATCGAGCGTCATTACGAAACGTGACTAACTTGGCGCCGAAACAACGTCCATCGGAATAAATTTCGCGGTATCCAAGTGCAAGAGTGAAGCCTTTGGAACAGTTTTTCTTTTACGTTGGATGCGCGGTTTAGTACTTTGAGCATTCGATTGCTTATTATACGCGAAATGACGTGAAAATTTCATGTTTCGTATAGTGATTTCTACGGTTGCGCTATCCCGCAGCTGCCGATAGAAATTAGAGAAAGTTATGTATTTGGTGATCATGATGAGCGCTGCCTGTCAGCCTCGAAGTAAAAAGACTGACCTATACCATTAGGACGATTGTGAGAATTATAATGTGGGCAAAACCATGTCATCTATTGGCAATTATCGGCGTTACCTACCCATCTCTGTGGGGAACCTGTATTCTGAACGCTAGCCTACCTTGTAGTGGCCGTTTAAAAACCAACAGAAGTCCAAGGCGATGGTGTCTGTAAAAAGTGTAGTTCTCAAGCATAATAACAAAATTACGTCAACGTCGTATGTATCATACATGTGTGTGTTGGCTGGGCTAGAACCTAGTTGGATAACCTCGCTCCTCTGACAATCAACACAAGTAACAGTTTTGTTTGTAGTACCACCATTACAACGTAACGTTTCATTACGTTCACAGCAACAAAAACCATCACCGGTTTGCTTGCCCCGTTTTTTTATGAAACCCCATTACCGTTTTGTGTATACCCGAACACCGTAACTAAAACAATAGGATACGATATTGATGTTGTTATGCGGAGCTCTATATTGAACACTATAGAATACAATGCACTAGACCCAATGTAGCTAAGCATCAGATAGGAGCACGATGGACATAAAATCTGAACATATCTGTAACAGTTTCTCTGTAAATACCCTGTTAAAAATTAGTAAAGCAAAAATACCGACGTCTATACTAAACCTAAATGTTGTAGTTTAATTTAAACATCAGTAATTATTTTACTCTTAAGTTAATAACGTAATACTGTCTTTAAAATTTGCGACCGATGCATTCATTTCATTTGTAGTGATAATTATAAAATACATTGCTATGCGATGGTGGCTGCACCACAACCAACTAACTACATGCAGACCATGTAGGCAGCATGGCATAAAACTGCTTTTGCATGTATACCAAAGCAGCGGTATGATGTAAGTAAAACGTATATAGCAATGCAGTCTACCAACAACCAACAGATATACGAGGGTGAATGCTTTCAGCGTCCATAATATAAGAAAATATTTTGTCGGATAGATCGATGTCTCTTGAAAACACTGACAAAATAGCCTGACGTTTCGATTACACCTGTAATCTTTGTCAAAGACGAAGAACCTCAAAATTTGCCTGACAAACAAAATTTTGATAGTAAATAAACAAATCATGAAGGATGCGAGACGTCATAGAAACAACGTGCCAACCTGATAAAAAAGAACCTAACGATGAAAAAGGAACTACCTACCTACTAGAACTACTACGAACTACTTGATAAAAGATAACTACAAAATAGCATTCCAAATGTCACCTAACTCATAATTTCCACAATCCCTATTAAAATTATTAGTATTCCTACAAATTTCTATAGCTTCTTTTATTAGACGTTTGTGATAATATTTTTCTCTATGTAAAATTTTTGTTTTATCAAAAAATCAATCATGTGTTTAGCCAAATATAAGTGTTCAGCTACGGAAGATTTATCTATCTGCTGCAACCTAGTAGCAAGTATGTGTTCTTTCAAACGCGTACCTACTTTTCTTTTAGTTTGACCTATGTAACACTTGCCGCAAGAACAAGTAATTTTGTAAACACCTTCACTCTCTAAATGTACTTTATCTTTAGTAGAACCTAAAATTTTATCTAAATTATTATATGTACTATCAACAACTAAAATATCGTGTTTTCTAAGCATCCTCTTTAATTTTTCCGAAAGGCCTTGTACATAAGGCAAACTCAACTTCAATTTACTTTGTCCTGGCTGAGAATTTACTTGATTTGGATGAGCACTTTTATTAAAAACTGACCAAATATTTTTACTGCTATAACCATTTCTCACAGCGCTGATTTAAGATGATATATTTCTTTTTGTACAGAACTTTCGTCTGATATCCTTTGTGCTCTAACAAATAACGTCCTTATAAGACTATTCTTTTGAGAAGGAGGGTGGTGAGATGTGGCATGTAAATATCTGTCTGTGTGTGTTGGTTTTCTGTAAACATTGTGTCCTAACTGTCCAGTGTTTGTTCTGTAAATTTTAACATCCAAGAAAGGTAAACTACCATTGCTTTCTAATTCCATAGTAAATTTTATGTCGGGATTTTGACTGTTCAAATGATTTAGAAACCTACCCAACTCTTCTATACCGTGGGGCCAAATAACAAAAGTGTTATCTACGTACCTATACCAACATTTTGGTTTAAACTGAAAACTGTTTATCGCTACATGTTCAAAATTTTCCATAAACAAATTGGCTACTACAGGGCTTAGAGGTGAACCCATTGCACAACCTGATTTTTGTTCATAAAAATTATCGTTCCATAAGAAATAAGTATAGATTTTAAACAATGTTCGGATAATCTGGCTATCGTGTCACCTAGGGGATCTATCGTTTCAGGCAAAGCCACCTAGCCGCATTAAGGAAACACATTTTTCTTTATTCCGAGCATTCGTGTCTTCATTCAATAGTGGTCATGATTAATCATAATAAGAAAATTATCGATTGTTACTTATGCTCAGCGAAAAGTATATTTAGAGTACCCTTAATAAATAATAAAACTGATGTTATTCTTTAACATGAAATCACTTTAGAGTGCCTTCTTAGTTGATATGTAGTGCCAATCACTGATTTAGCAAATAAACTATACTCGTTATCACAGTAAGTGACAATAATAATGAAGTATTTATGTTGACGTTCTAATAGTGAAATAGCAAGAAATGCTGATTTTCTTGTTTGTAGTCATAGTCAAAAAACAGTAATAATAAATTAAAATTTATGCTTACACAACCTGACAATAATTATTGTTATTATAATCAGAAAATGTAGTCGGTATTATTACATGTATTACACTTGTATGTACGTATGTTTAATGAATTAACAATTCAAAATAAATAATTTCTTATTTGACACATAGTTTATTTTAATTCCATCAGAACAACGTTGACCTAAATAACGCTGGCAATTTTATATCTGCTATTATAAAATACATGCGAAATCTAAATCTGTATGTCCAATGCCAGAAATATAGACGACCATTTGTTTGCGTCGTTACAAGCAACGCACAAACGAGCAAATATAATAAAGTCTCGAAATTATTTCGGTTACGACAGAACGCACGTGTCACAAACAAAAAAGAGCATCGTAAAAGTTGCGTTCACATTTTTGACAAAAGTAATCAATCACTGTTATTTATGAGCGATTGCTTTATTGGTATAAAGAAATTTGATTGGTATAAAAGAAATGATGCAATTGATCTATTATATACGATGGAGTATCGATAAATACCTAGCCTACTATGCAAAGGCCATAAACTTTCGAACCACAACTTTATTCTACAATAATCTCCTTGAATACTGTAGATATAAAAGACCGTTCCTAACCACTACAAATAGCTTCGTAATGCAATGGTCAGATAAACAAACGTAACAAAACCAATATAAATTATAAAAATATATCAAAACTCCACTGTTAAAGTAATATAAATATAGGTATAAATATGCACGGGACAGGATTTATTGAATTCATCGTTTTGTAGGGATTTTTAACTAAAATAATTTTCTAAAGGTGCTGTTTGTATTTATAATTGGMAAAAAACAAATATAATATAATCGTGAATAAAKTAAAAAAAAATATGAAAATTTTACAAACGTTAAAGGAAAAGCCGCCGAAAATTCGTTAATCACTGTGGTATGTTACTAGTGTATCGATAGATGTTGCCGCGCCGGTTGAATGAAGGAAGGGTACTATACCGCCGAAGGGAGTTGACATAACCTGCTAATTTAAATTCCTACAGGGTTTTTATAAATGACTCATGCAACATGGGCAGCGTTGATTTCTGAATTCTTAGTGCCGGCTTTTTGTAACTGCTGCCAAGCTACATTAAGCACGCGATAGTACTAAAGGTTGTAGGACAAGTTGGTCACGAAATTGATGGCTTTATAAAGATTTTCCAAATTTATGGTTCTATATTTTTCTGTCAAATGTAAGAAATTACAATAATTATTGGTATAGTAGGCTTGTGGTAGCCTTTACAGTTTACATCCTTGCACTGTGCAAACTTTGTGTAGTGCAGCTATCCTTACTGCCACTTAGTTTGTGAATTTTACCATTGCGGCAGGCTAAAACATCTTTCAGTCCATCATAGTACAATTACGTAAGAGGCTTACTGTAGCCACAACCTCATAAATACAATACATAACCTAAAAGTTATACCAAATCGTGTCACTCGATAGCTTCGAAATGTGAGCTTTCTGCAACCTTAAAGTTGATTATCCCACAAAATACTACAGAATATGTTGAAAATACGCTCCCACGCGTTTTCTCATATTAAAGTATATCAAATAATTCAGAAGTTAACAGATAATAAGTATACGTCAAATCAATAGTTGTGTTCGCTTTCCTGAGAGGCGGCAAATTGATTTAATCGATAATAATAGAAACTCCGAATAATCATGTGGAACTATTTTTTGGTTTATAAATACATCTATTACACATACGTGAAGAGATGAACCTAAGGCGGTGGAAGATGGTCTTTTTTAAATTAATTAACAATACCGTGGGCGGTCGATTATTTAGTGTGTTTTAAAAATTTACCAAACAGCTGTTATACTTCAGAGTCCAAAATATTGTGTTACGCCGGATTGGCAGAATTTAAAAAATATCAAAACGTTGGGGCGTTATTAAGTGATTATAATTTAAGAATATCTTGAAGAGAAAGAAAAATCTAATTTACAAGATTTAACCATAGAAGATTTCTTTTAGTTGAAAATGCCAAAAGTAAAAGATATTTCGTACATACATATTTTCAAAATATATCTAAACTAATGCAAACTATGCCGTCGCGTTACTACAGTCTCATGGGGTGAAAAGAATTTTCGATTTGATTACTGATATAAAAACATTAAAAGAAGTAGAAAAACTTTTAGCTATCTAATTAGAATACAATTATAAATAAAAAACACAAATACACATACATTTTGTTATTACTGACTACATGGTGAAATTATTTAAGACAAATTTATATCATAGACTCTGCCGACAACCTAAGAATCCAACTAAATTGCTGGTACCGGCCTTTTTTTACATTGGTAGGTAGAGACTGAATTTTTGTATTTGCATTAGAAATGATAAAAACCAAAACATGAGAATTATTATCAATTGAGAAATTGAAAAACCTATACATTACCCACAAAGGTTAAAAGAGGGAAGGTTTAAAGTCTACTTGGTCGCTAGAGATGTGTTCATTATTGTTTAATTTCTATTTGTTCAAAATTATTTAATTTCTGACCATTATTGCTTTGGTGTAATAATTTAACATTGTTAGACTTTTTAACTTGTTAATTCTTGTTTCCAACCTTCTACAATTTTGTTCTCTACTCGTACATGTAGCGCGACAAGCTTTATATCTCACTAATGTCCTGGCCGCACCACGTGCTGCGGAACATTTACCATCTAGGCGACCCCTTCTCAACGAAAAGCCTTCGGACTTTCGTTCCTCATTTGCGTCGATGTGGGGCCAGATATCAGGAAAAAATTTATATACTTCACTTTTGTCTAAAGTATTTAAATCATCTTCATTGTTAATGAGTAGTTTACCTAATTTATTTCAGTTAACAGTAATGGCATTGATGTCTAATTTCATCATTTTTTAATTATTTTTCTTTACTTAATCGTTCCGTTTCTAACACAATGCAAAGAAAAACGCTTATTACAAATTTTTTCAATACAATTGTTTTATTTATGCTTGTTTCTCTTGATTAGTCCTTTAATAATTAATAACTATTATGGTTTTTAATTATTTCTCGTAATTGTTTTTGTCCAGGGAGACTGTTTAGAGACTATGAACCAGAACATTGAAGGCGACCATTTAACAGTCTTATCGTCTTATTAATCTGAGTTATGGGTTCTGGATGGCTCTACTAACTTATGCCTTTCGTTCTCCACCTGTTTACATTCTTTAGATTTAGTACATCCTGATAAAAAAAGAACCAAATGGTTCGAAACAGTTCTGTAAGTTGATTGTTAGATTCTGCACCAAGTGTTTTTATTTTATTTACTTATAGAATACGTAATGCCAAATTCCTGTTTTCTTAAACGTTAAATTCCTGATTGAAGTTATTGTTCATTGCAGTTCATTTTACCATTTCATTTAACAAGAGATTTCCAAGTTTGGTCTATCACAACTCTGTCGCTCGGAAAAATTACCACCCTAAAACGTATTATAAAGTGCACGGCGATTAGACAGATTTTGTTTTGATGTCGTAAAGTAACTGCCATCCCACTCAATTAACGTAAGCCGTGACGTTTGTTGGTCGTAGATAACCTCGGTAGATGTCTCTTGGATTGTTACCTGTATATTATTTTAAGTGGCGCTTTAACTCTAACAAAAGTTAAATGGTTCTCCCCTATGTAGCATACTAAATTTAACTTTTGTCACCAACAATGGACCAGCGCTGTAAATTATACCTTACGGGTCGATTTCTATTTTTCGCACGACTTCATGTGTAAACTGTGCTGGCACATGTTGTGATTGGCATTCTCCGTCGTCATCCGTTATCTTGTTTCCGTCCCCTACTATTGATCAATTTGAAGCATTTGATTTGACGCCATACTATCGTTAAAGCCAACATCATACTAAAAGAAACAGTGCCGTTGTTATAGATGAAACATAAAGGATTTAAATACTACGCCTTAATCAACGATTATAAAATCGAATAGGAAAGGTTACCCTAAGGATGACTCAGGAGTAACCTATATGTTGCAGTAATATTTTTCGGTGACTATTTCAGTTTTATGGAAAACAAATACAGTGTTAAAAAATAAATTTTTATTTCGCAGAATTGTTTTAGCAGGCTTCGATTAGCCGTCATAAATACAAATAATATTTTACAAATTTTATGTCTTACAAATTGTGACGCTATCAAAAAGAGCAAGCTTGACCTTTAGCAAATTTTTTTAAGCAGCCGATATATTGTACATTTAACTATGAAATAACAACATGGTAGACCTGAATTTACTTAAGTGTCACATATTGCGTTACAAAGAGTTGGTGGTGAAGGACCCTAAATAAGTCAGGTTTACAGCAGGGACCTGAAAGTGTTTCCTGAGAGACAAAGAGAATAGTTTTAAGTATTGCTTGGGATCACACCTATCATTAGTAGTTGTTACTGATGTGTAATAGTTATAAGATTAAGCTGTAAAAAATCAAACATCGTAAATATGTGACAAAACCGAGATATGTGCAAAATCAAAACAACAATTAACACAGATACATAAGGTTGGGGAAAAAACCACCACAAGAAAATAAACGAAACAAGACAAATACATAACCAATACAAATAATGCAATAAGGAAACATACTCTGCCTTCAGTTCAAAGGATGTCATCGTCACTGTTTCTCACAAGAAGTCTTGTGAGCTTTATAAACACCAATGTTGTGGAATATTTTTGATAGCATGTTAGTTTTAGATATCCTCTAAACGTATTACAAAAAGTCACGTCAAATAAAGCCTGTAATGGCCTAATGTAAGTGTTAATAGGAACAAATAAATGTTATAGCTAGTAGCTATAATCAATAAGTTCCTCCTATACCCAAGATATTGAAATACATACCTCTTTAGAATTAGAAATTAAACGGTGTACTAACTTTTTATATGATCAGTATACTGCTAAAAATAGAATTATAAAAATAATTTACCAATTCACTAAGCTCAATAAAATACATAGTTCGTGTTCGATTGGCTAAAAGACTGTCTCGTCTCAGGATCGCGATTTTTACCATAAATAAATACGTAACACAGGCATCGAAATAATATAATGTATGGGAACGTTTGCCACCAAACAACCGTAAACTCACTCTACATAAAAAATTCAGGTGTTTCCGGAAGTAATTTATCTTTGCCTGTCTAGTAATTGATTAATTGCATTTACGAGTAGGATATAGCGTAAGCATGGCAAACTTCGCTTCTCGTAAATTAATACTTGATAACAAGTCGAGCTAGACTAGGAATCCTAGCCTGTAATCCTTACAGGCAACTATTATTAGGAAGAACAAGTGAAAACCAGTGCGGCACCAAAWTAAGTTCATGCTTTTAATACGCAACTGCCTTATTTTCTTATATTTTTTACCTCTATAATATCCAAAAACTAAAATCGTAATAAAGAATTGCTTAATGTTAATTGCTTGTAGTAGTTACTGGATATGATGTATCCAAAAAGTGACGCTACTTAGGAACAGGGTATTTAATAAATAAACTATTAATAATATGTAACTAAAGGAAAATAAAACTTATAATGAACGCGTGAAATGCATTAATACGCATTAAAAAACGATACTTTAAACCGAGCTTTGAAAGTGTATTTCTCTATTTCAGCTGCATCTTCAAATAATTTAATGATGTGCATCTGCTATGTGTTGTTGTAAGGAATTTTATGTAAGAGTTAACTTTTGAGCGTAATCTAGAAAATCTATAATCTGGTAAGCTTCATATGCAACAAACCGGATATCCTATTCGCAGAAAAGCCCATAAGCAGTTTAGTTACAAGGTTACAAAAATATGCATGCCTTTGTTAGCTTATTATGGGGATTTATACTGCCGGCTCATGTTCGGTATCTTTCGGCATGAAACTTAAGTAGAGCTGTATTAGGCTCCATCTACTCATCTATTTAAATCACGTTATCATAGTATGTTGTATGTTTTAAATTAGCGTAAGTAATAATAATAATATTTAAATAATACTGATGCTGTATAAATACGAAAGCTTTACAATTTATATTTAGAAATGTGCTAAATAATATTACTATTCTGAAATAAAATTATGATTTTAATTGTCCTAGATACAATTAATCATTTAAGGTTGTAGTAACCAGCACTATAATTGCTCTTCATTTCTATATTAAACAATGTTTCCTTTCTTTGTGATTTTCTGTCAATGTGATTTTGATAGTAGAATAGGAAATTAGGGATATTTGCATTCAGGAAGTTTAATATTGGTGAAATGATGTTGACTAGGTAACGAACAAAAGGGAGGGAAATAACAGATTTGAAAAAGTTTAGTTACTAACAACAAGGTTTAGTGAGTGCATTGGAAAATAGTGTGCTCCATCCCTGCAGGTTCAAGTTATACTACTAGTACCAGAATAATAACGAACATGTCCAAAAATGAAGAATCCTGTCCAGATCCTGACCCATCTCCTTACCAGTCCCAATTAGCTAACCAGGAGGAACTGATGCAAACCGAGAGGATAACGATGACCTTAGAAGACCATGTACCCTGCCCAAACATAGGAGACTATAGGAGAGAATCTGAGAGCCGACAACCCCAACCTGATTCCGGTGATCTAAGGAGAGAGCTGCAGGAGCTACGTCAGGTGGTCCAGCAGCAGTCTGCAATGCTACAGACCTTGCAGCAACAGAATCAATTCAACTCCAGGATCCTGAGTTCTACTATGCTGCAATTACCACCGCCCACGTCACCGCATGCCATGTCTGTGAACGGGTCCGCCGAGGTCATTCCATCCCCGGATACTCAGTCCATGGGAGATATTCATATAAGACACTCTACACAGATTGCTAATGAGGAATTGGGTGGGACAAATTTGACAAATTTAAATTTACAAAATTCTAGTAGGAAAGCGCCTGCATCTGATAAGGATTGGCGGGACATAGCGATATCTTTTTCCAAATTAAGGGGCTCGCTTCCAACATTGGAAAAACCCACATTTAAATCAGTAGAGGTCACTCATCCGGTTGTTTTCATGGAAAATTTTGAGAAATACTATCTATCTTTCTTTGAGAATACCGAATGATAATCGATTAGAGATTGTAAAAGATTGGTTGGTAGAACGCATGAGTGGGTCCTGATTCGCGAGAGAAATTGGTCAGATTTCGCCACATTTAAAAAAGAATTCTTGCAATATTTTTGGTCCGAACATAGGCAAAGTGCTGATAGAAACAGAATCCTCAACATGCGCTATACTTACGAAAAATCATGTACCATGTCTGTATATTTTGTGCAACAATACCATGCGTTCAGTTTATTTAGACCCCCATTGCCAGATTATGTGGTGATTTCCGAAATTATGCGGCAAATGCCTTTTCATATTCAATCTTTATGGGTGGTTTATTCGGWTCATACAGTCACAGGTGCTCTAACATTTTTGGACAGTCAGAATGCAATCGTATCTAAAAGAAAGAGACATGATACGAGAAATTCTACCGCGGCAGTGATTACCAACTATTACCCACAAGATAATAATTCTTCAAAAATATGTGAACTTCCACAAATTTTGCCAAATTTTGATGTATCTGTTCCGCCACCTTCCACGTCCAGTAATGAGAATCTACATGATAGGGAGTTGGGTAGTGGTCGCTTATCGGAAAACTTTTAAAGGGGGGCTTAAGGAGGATAAGTTTCGCTTGTAAAAATATGCCCTCCTCCAAACCAAAATTATTTCCATTCATTAAATTCCAGAAGATCAATCAGATCAACACCAGTCACGATTTCGCTGCCCTTTCTAGTAAGGAGTTTATTGGTACAAATATCTACAAGTTACAACCATGTCCACAGTTCCGTGATGCGGGAGAATTACGGGAACACTACCCTGTAGGATATAAATTAATGCTTAAATTAGGTTGGATACCGAAGCACGCCCTAGGTCATTCTAAAGCTCAAGGATTATTGACACCTTTAGAGTTCGTCAGGAATCATGATAAAAATTCAATTTACTGCCAACACAGACCACTTTTCAATATAAAAAAACTTTCCAATTAATATACTCACTAATATTTCGAACATTGACGAAACGAAAACTGATCTTAGAATTCCAACATTACCTCATATTTCGATTACTTGTGCAGATGAAAAATTTTTAGCTTTGGTAGACTCAGGATGTGAAGTAACTTGTATAAATGAGAACGATTTCCATAATCTCAAGTCTTGCACCAAATTTCCAGTGCTTCCTGTAGTTTCAACGCAATTGCGTGGTGCTATGGGTCAACATAGTGCTAGAGTTAGATTTCAAATTTGGTTAACTTTTAAAATCGAGGGCTTGCCAGTCTCATTTGATCATGTATTCCTGGTGATAAAAGATTTAGTGAGACCTATTATACTTGGTGTTGATTTTCTGGCAAGTAATAACATGAGTATTGATTTCAAACTTTACCGATTAACAATGGTACATGAGGGAAAACAGTTATATATAAATCTAAATCCCAGTATAAAACCATATGTATATGATGTAGAAGCAAATACAATTAACACTCAAAGTAATAAATTATATGATCAAGTTACTCCATCCTTTGAGTTTAGGGTAGGTCAAAATAATCTTAGGGATCACGTTGCATCAGATCAGGAATTTTTGGATAAGTTACAACAAATTAATTGTTTATCTAATGAACAAAAGTCAGCACTGTTACGACTGTTAGTAAAATATCGTGTGGTCTTTAATAAGTACCCTGGTAGAACTTATAAATATGTACATACAATTAAAATGCAGGATACCACTCCTTTCGTTAAGCGACCCTATCCAATACCTTTCAGTATGCGTGCTGAAACAAATCGGACCATACAGAGTATGCTGGATTTAGGGGTTATTAAACGGGAAGCATCTCCCTATGCTAGTCCAGTCACTGTGGCTAAGAAAAAGGATGGCACTGTAAGAGTATGTCTTGATGCACGTATCCTAAACTCTAAAATGGTGGCTGACCATGAATCACCTACTCCACCAGAAGAAATTTTTCATTCTTTTTCTAATGTACGCTATATGACCGCTATTGATTTACGTTCCTCATACTGGCAAATCCCACTCAGTCCCGAAAGTACGAAATATACAGCCTTTTTGTACGATGGTAAGTTATACATACCAAGTACTTCCGTTTGGCCTCAAAACAGCTGTGGGTTCCTTCACTAGAGCAAGACAGAAGTAAGTGGGTTTGTTCTAAAATATATAGACGACCTCCTCATATTTTCACCTACTTTAAAAGAACACCTAAATCACATTGAAATTGTGTTTGCTAAATKGCAAGAAGCCCATATGACAATTAATTTAGAAAAAAACAGAATTTTTAAAAGATAGGGTAAAATTTTTGGGGCATATAATTTCGACAAGTGGTGTAACTACAGATCCAAATAAAATAAATGCCATTCAAAATTTTCCTGTACCAACAAATGTAAAGCATCTACGTGCCTTCTTAGGTCTATGTAATTATTATCGGCGTTTCAGTCAAAATTATAGTAATGTTGTAGCACCTTTATTAAAGTTACTCAAAAAGGGAACTAAATGGAAATGTGGACAAGAATATACAATTTTCGTTAAAGTTAAAGCATTATTTCTAAAGACGGTTATTCTCAATTTTCCTGATCCAAGACATTTTATTTGCGAACAGATGCCTCTGCAATGGCTTTAGGGGTGGAACTGTACCAACTAGATGTGGAAGGGGAACATAACGTGTGTGGGTTTGCCAGTAGGGTACTACATGGTCCTGAATTAGTGTATACTGTGACCGAGAAAGAAGTTTTGGCCATAATATTCGGGTTGAAGAAATTTCGTACGTTAATTTTAGGGCCTGAGTTAATAATTAGAACGGATCATCACGCATTAAAATTTTTACATCAGTGTCGACTTCTGAATGATCGGTTAACAAGGTGGATGATGTATTTGAATCAATTTTATTACAAAATTGAGTATGTGAAAGGGGTAAATAATATTGTTGCGGATGTTTTGTCCCGTTATGTACCCAAATTAACAAATGTAGCGTCTTCCAAACAAACATCACCTCTTGTGGCCAATTTGTTTCAGTACGAGGTGGGGTTTTTCGAAATTTCAAACTTAAATTCATTACATGAGTTATTAAAAGATTAACCACATGAACAACTTGATGATCTTTGTTTGGGTCCCGTGTTTCATTTCCATTTAAACCATCCGTGTGTCCTAAACCAACAACAATTACGTTTACTTAATCATTTCCAAGTGTTAAACAAAATTCTTTTGTACAAAGATTAATATAATGATAAACCAAGAGTAGCAATCCCTGAAAATTTAATTGATGTATTAATAGACAGTTTCCACCAACAATATGGACATTTTGGTATAACAAAATTGTATTTTATAATGAAACAAATTTGTTTCTTTCCAAAAATGAGGTATAGGATTCAAAGATTGGTTCGTGCATGTGATTTATGCCAGAAATGTAAGTTTCCAAAGAGATATTTAACTGGACCCATAACACCAATCATCACAAGCTATCCTGGAGAACTTGTAACAGTTGACTATTATGGACCATTACCAAAAGGTCGTGGAAGAGTGGTATATATTTTTGTTGTAATAGATGTTTTTTCTAAATTTGTAAAATTCTATCCTCTACAGCGTGCACAAGCTAGGATTTCTGCTTTAAAGGTTATAGAGTATTCTAAAAGAGTCAAAGTTAAGACAATATTATCCGATCATGGTACACAGTTCACATCGTCAACTTGGCAAAACTTATTAAAAAAACATGATATTCGAACAACTTATTCATCAATTAGACACCCAGCTTCTAACCCAACTGAACGTGTAATGAAAGAACTAAGTAGACTGTTTAGGACTTACTCTAGTGATTCACATCAGGGTTGGGCAAATAAATTAACTAGTATAGAACGGTTGTTTAATAATACACCTCATTTGAGCACAGGGTATGCGCCAAATGAAATTTTATTCGGTAAAAGGCTACCAGATACTTTAACTAATATTTTTATGAAATATATTCCTCAAACGAAACTCAAAAGTTTTACATCAGGATGTAAAAAAAATTTAAGCATTCATGCACAACAACGTACTAAAAATTATCATTCCTATAATGATTGTTTCAAGATTTCAGACTTGGTACTGTTAAGAGAGAATCCGATTTCGGATGCAGGTCAAAGGCTGATATATAAATTTTGCCCTTTATACTCCGGCCCATATGTAATTACAGCCAAACCATTCAATAACGTGTACACTTTATCGGATCCAACCGCAGACATGGTAAAAGGGAATTATAACACGACTAATCTTAAGTTATATTATACTAAGGAGTAGTATACATTAGTTAGATTGCACAATTTTTTTTCTGTTATTTCCTTTCCTATTTCTGTGCACATTATTCAGTTATTTCATTATTTAGATAGTATCGCCTCATTTTTCATTTACTTTCGAGTTATTTTTTCCCAGTTATGTGCAATTTATTGTTAAGTTTGTATAGTTTTCATATCTTTTCCAATGTTATAAAATATTTTTTTTTAGTTTTCAGATGGTTACATGCAAGAGTTTCATTTTCATCTTAATCAGTAGGTGTTTAGTTCCGCAGTTAGGCTTGTTCGTTACCTGGAATGTAACAAATCTTTTATGTTTAATTAGGGTACAGGAGCGCTACATATGTGATTTTATACACAAGTAATGATAAGCGATGTCCAAAATCTTCTTTATCTAGGGGCGTTAACCATAGGGGGGGGGATAATAGGATATGTGTATAATTTGAGTAAGGTTGCGATTTTTTTTATTTCTTTCTTTTTGTGTTGAAAATCTTCAACATTTCATTGCATTTATGTTTCATATTTTCAAAGGGGCGTAATGTAGTAGCCAGCACTATAATTGCTCTTCATTTCTATATTAAACAATGTTTCCTTTCTTTGTGATTTCCTGTCAATGTGATTTTGATAGTAGAATAGGAAATTAGGGATATTTGCATTCAGGAAGTTTGAATATTGGTGAAATGATGTTGACTAGGTAACGAACAAAAGGGAGGGAAATAACAGATTTGAAAAAGTTTAGTTACTTACAACAAGGTTTAGTGAGTGGACTGGAAAATAGTGTGCTCCATCCTTGCAGGTCAGGTGAAACCAGTTTAAACTTTTCTTGCTTTGATTTGTTTAGCATATGCTTTAACAAGAATGTGCTATTGAATTTATCCTGAAATTCGATAAAGTGTAACCAGTGGTTAGACTTTAGGTATTGATACTTGCCTTCGGTTAATAATGTTTGATTTATATTTGATCATTAATACGTTCTTGTTTAGGCATTCTTTTTGTTCTTTGTTTTGCCTGGCCTTTCTTTGCATATTTAGGTTTGTGTGTTAGGTTTGAATTACTTGCTCTGTTTGTATTGATAGTTTTGTTTATTATTTTGGATTTTGTCTTAACTTGCATAAATATTTAGGTTTGCATTTTAGTTTCCGATAGGATTAGACTTGTATTGATAGTTTGTGTATTGTTTCAATTTTGTCTTAACTTGTATAGATAATTATAAATTTTTAGATGAGGTTTATGATAGGATTAGTTTGATATATTGTGTTAGTTTTGTCATAATTTGGATAGGTTTTACTAATTAAGTTAGAATTTAAGGATTTTTGTTCTTGATTTTGTATTTATATTTGTATGTTTTTATTTCCTTTAGATTTTTGCATTTGCATTCAATCTTTGGTTTTGCTAAATTCTTATCTTGTATTTAAAAGTTTATTTTATTTTTCTATATTTGTGTCTTGTTTGTTTATAATTTAATTCATGTTTGATTTATAATTTAATTATTAATTTTGGTACTCAAAAGTATTAACTTCTCTGCTTGGTTTAGATTTATTACATTTACCAACATGAGCCCGCTATGTCATATGTGTATTTGATTTGATGTCTTGAATGTTGTATGTGTTGATATCTGTTTTAAATGTGTTTCTGTTATATAACATGTCTTTCTTGTCATGGTATATATATTTTGAATGTTATATGATCTTGATATTTGCTTTTTGCCCTTGTATTTTATGTGTCTTGTCTTTCTTGTATTTATATGTCTTTATTGCCATATTATGTGTTTTTGCATTGTCCATGGTTTGATATTTACTTTTTATTATTGCTGTTTATTATGCCATGCTATTTGTGTGTCTGTGAATGTCGAGTTTTCATATGGATTGCGCAGATACGTGATGCTACCCACCATTAGGAATACAGGTGTGAAGCGTTTTGTATAGATGTATTCATTTGAGATAGCCAAGTACTATTCTCGATATATTAACTAAAGATGGGTGAGAGACGTCTTGGTTATTTATAGAGAAACGGTACGACATTACTGTGTGCTAGATGCGGGGTGTGACGATGCTTCCCTGCATCATGTATGCATGGATAGCGGGTTAGTTGGGACGGAGTTTTTCTCTGCCGTGGCTCTTTTCCCTCCTATAGTCCCAGGTGAGTCACGGCACTCTATCAAGCTAGGTAGGAAATTAAATCAATAAAGAACCTTTGTGTTCATCTTTAGGGTTGCGGTAATCTTGTGTTTCATTGTCTCAACTTTTCCATTTCAGCTTTCCCAACAATGCATCCCAAATACAAGGTAAGTAAATTTGACACAACGTAGGCCTGGGTAAAATTAACTAGACGATTATGCCAAATCACGCCAGATTCATGTTAAATTGAAATATATTAAATTTTGAAATATATCAAAGTTGACAACTGTCTGACGTACATTTAATGTATTGGGCAGAACCTTGGGGATATTACAAGGTCAAGTTTATCTATTCGATTTGTCCATTTTGCATCATATGAAATGACTCATATTTGAAGTGTTGATTGCAATTATAATTGTGCAATTAAGTTAATTTCAATTTTGAAAGGGCTTTAGTCATTCACTTCGAGTTAATGGAGCAGTACCGGTCGTTGGGCAACGTTGTTTCCTTTGTTTCTCCTATATACTCGCCCTTATTAAATTTTTGTTCAAAACGATAGTTGTCACTCCATTCCTAACCTATTATCACAATCTGTAAATAATTTTAATAAGCCCTTTTACAGTAGCGATTGGCATTTTGAAGCTTTGTTTTGCTTGATGTTGCAACAGCGCCTTGCTACAGGATAAACCAGAATGAAGCTATAACTGAGTAGAACCAGCAGTTCCTCGTACCTCGCGGAATTTGTTCCTTATGCACCATAGTTATGATCCACATCCGAGATTATTATAGGTCGATTTATCCTGTAGAGATATTACTACTAGAATATACTATACTATACTATACTATACTATACTATACTATACTATACTATACTATACTATACTATACTATACTATACTATACTATACTATACCCATCAAACACATTTGGAAACACATTGAAAAATCTGCCACACACGGGCTCTAGCGGCACTTCATCATAACCGCCTAGAATTGTGAATTGGACACCTCAAGAGGACATCGATCATCTGATATTAGCACTTTAAAGGCTCTACCCATCAGTTTTTTGTAGATTTTACTGTCAGATCATTCTATATTATTTAATGGTCTGTTGCCTTACCGCAATAAATATGTACACTAAAATTTATTAAAAAGGAACAATTATTACTGCTTGTTCTTGTGTCAGTCGGTATACCTAAAAACTTTGCCTTTGCAAACAAAAGTACATTTTGGAGCTAACCTCGTAAGGAACTGCAATCCGTCGCATACATTTCGAAGACAAATGTAGATGTTACGCGTATACATGTGTTCTATCAAGCAAGTTTAATACGTATATAAAATATAATATTTCTTTCTTAAATTAGTGCTATATGCGTACAGACTACATATGTCAAACAGGCTTAAATGCTATACTAACATCCGATTCCAGCAGGATGTACATATTTTATACATATTTCAGTGGCACTTTTGCCATATCTATTTCGTTCTTGACAAGAAATAACAAAATAAATGCGTTGTGTCTCTTTTTGCGAACTGAGATAAGTCGTGATAATTATTGTGAGGTTGATGTGCCGCTCAGGGCATACGCCCCTTCTTTTAATTAACAGAGCAAAATTTCCCCTTCATACAGATTAAGCTAGATTGCGCTGGAGAAAAACGATAACTTCCTTGATTAAAGCTTTTGTGCAGGTAACAAAGCTTGTTTCTGCACCTTTGAGACACTGATACAATTAAAATAATTATAATCCCTGCAATAATTCTGATAGATACTCCTAATAATAAACAATCATAAATCAGTTATGGTTAAAGAAGAACAGTACGATAGAAGAGTTTCTAAATTATTAAAAGTTACGTATAAATATTCTTAAGCTACCTTTAACCTTAATCTAAACTTCAAAAATGACCAGTTAAATACTGCAATCAAAAGTGTTGCGATTGGAATCCGTAGAATACAATTTACGTTTAAATCCGGTAAGTATTTTCTATAACGTGGTATCACTGTCTTAATTAAAAGCAAAACGCGCACTAATTAAAGCTATTTAAAACCTACAGAAATTGCTTGTAGCTATATATGTTAAGATTTCGTGCTATCGCATTATTGAATTAATAAAATAAGAGCTAAGTACGTTTTTTTATTTCTAATTGAACTATATGGAACCAGAATAATTTAGAAAGCTTAAATACGTATTTAGGCAGTGTTGCCCACTTCCGCTGACGATCTGATGATGAGAATACCCTTCGGTTAATCCTCCCATACATTTCAAGTCCTTCACTCTACTAAAGATGCCAGCTTAGCTGCCGGAATATATATTTAAGATAATGAATTTTGTAGAGGAGTTTGGTTTGGGCCTTGGTCGGAGACAGACCGGTATTCGAACGGCTCTCTGAGCTTTACTACAATTGTGTGTGTGTGATAAATAAACAACTAAACTGTATACTCAGTGAGTGTTGCACGGTTATAAAGTGGGGATAGGTGCTTAGCGCGGTGAAAGTGCTTTCCCAGCGGAGCACCTGTACCTATACTGTATCACACATGAGAACTTAATCAACAACCCACAACAGGAACTAAAATAAGATAAGACGGTAGAGAAGTACTAGCTGACTAACATACTAACATAATAATTTCTACACATGTTGCATGTGCGTAACTAGCGACTTTCTTTGTATTATTCCTCTTCCGATATAACTAACTTCGACATTCCGGGGGAGAGCACGGCAAAACGAGCGCATTTTAGGGCCGAAACAAGTAAAGAAACACCCCACACGGCCAGACCTCTTGAAAAGCATATCGGTAAAAATGCCCTTTAGAAAATAGGTGCACTACGCCAAAAACGCAGTAAAACCAATGCGTCTAAAAATAAATAAAAAACAGYTACCCTGACMTGTTCCACACGCGATAATCGGACACTATCCCAAATAATAGTAATAATAAWAATAATAATGATGATAATAATAATAATAATAATAATAATAATAATAATAATAATAATAATAATAATAATAATATGGTCGCTGTAGTGATGTTCCTTGTATATAGTTAAGTGTATCAAGAAATTACACAATAGTGGTACATAAAATCCTGGAAGACGGAAACTACCCTCAAAGCTTAGAAGTAGCTTGGAAAAAGCTGTTCAAGAACTACGAATAACGTAAACCTCAATGGAAAATGCCGACAGAATCTCAGCACTCTTAAACGACCTCCAGCAAGAAGAACAATGTAGCCGAGCCAAACCGACATCAAATACATCAAATACTAAGGACACATCTAAAGGAAAGAGGCAAACCACACGAAAGACTGTGCTTTACACGAAAAACAACTATAGAGAGGATAATTCAGAAACCAGGGAAAAATGAAAAATAATGGCTAGAGCAGAAATCACAAGGTACAAGAAATTAATCAAGCGACTCTGAAATGGACCAATGATGTCAACAGCACCAAGAAAACATTGAAAGAAAATGAATGTTACCTATATAACCTTCCCATTCAGTCCTTACATTCCATTAACATGCGCTAGGTGGTCGCACTACTAGCAATCAGCATGTACCCCTCTTGCCCAGCGTAGACGGCCGGCCCGGCGGTATGGTTTAATCAATCAATCAATCAATCAATCAAGATAATGAATTTTGTGGAAGGCTTAACACGAACCAGTTGTAATCTATTTCGGCTTACTCAGATACTTGCAAAATACTTTTTTTCTCCAAATTGCATCATTGTATTGCATTGTGCATTATGCAGGTCTCTAGATTTAGGTATTGGTACTATTTCATTTAAGAGAAAGCTGTGTAGTATTTTTCCTATAGCTGTCAATTAAGAAGTTTTATTGAAACCACCCAAACACAGAACCAGGACTTTGATTTACAATAGCAATCTGTAACTAAAATATGACACTGTCATCGGCGTATTTTTTATTTAGCAAGTCGTTAAGCTAACCTAAAATAGTTTCCTGAAGAACAGTATACTTAGCATAGTTCCATGCACCTAGGGTAGTCTCTAAACGTCACCTCTGCCTTTAGTGAGTCAAAAAAAAAATTCTGGCCATTGCCGACTTTTCTTTAAAACTCGTGGTGTTTACAAAGACATCGAAAATCTTGCTTAAATCCAGAAAAATCGACAAAGAGGACTTGCTCTTTATTAAACTACACTATAGTATATTAAAGTTGCATCTCTCGTGGGTCTATCCTCCATAAATCCAAACTATACATTAGAGAAAATTGTCACTTTTTGACGTGAAAACGTCTAAAATCCGCATTCACAGAGCGCCGACATGCGACCATTCGCCGGCCAAGAGCTGTTGCGTATTCCCCTGTATCGTTGACGATGATCTGCTGTCGCCGTTTAATATTCGTTATTTAGCACCTTGAATTTCATACGAATATAAACTTTTTAATAACTTGCTAGAATAAATATTAAGGTAAACGTATGTTTGTACTAAATAGCAACTAAACTCAGCAGATTTGGCTACTGGAATAAAATGAGCCATTTAGCATACTCTTACATGCAGATCCTTTACTGTTTTGTTAAAGATAAGGAAAATACTGTAACCTACAATAGTATATTTTCACTAAACGGCAACTTCTATGGCTATGCGATAAAAGACTTAGAAAACTACGTTCCTATATATCTCGATAACAGCATATTACTTATACGATTGAATTTGCTCAGTGCTCGAAAATAAAACGAACGGTCTAAATATATGCTCTATTGTAAAATACTTGTTATAGTAACAAGTAGTTAACAATTCTGCAGTAACCTGAAAAACGGAAGAGATCTTTTCAGCCGGTTATAAACGGGTGTTTTACTGTTTCTAGTTTCCGTACTATGTCGCACTACAGATGCCTTAGATATTAAATAACATTGATATATTAATGGTGGAATAGTAGATCGAGACAGTGTGTAAAATTACATTTTAATAGAGGTATCATACTCACAACTCAGTTATTTATCTCTATCTCTCATACGTACATGAGTTTTTGAAATTTATTAATGAGAGCTTCAACTATATCATGCTGATTGTATGAAATATTTTTTTACTCTTATGCCAATTTTTCTGGAAATATTTATCTTTCTGTTGTGTAATAGCGAACAGCATGTTGAAGATCCCCAATTATTTTTGTTGACATTTTTCTCGTAGCTCTAACTTTTTACCCCTTGTGACGAGCAAAAACGTGCACCTGTTTACTTAATTCCGACCAGCAATTTTTATGTGAGTATAACGCAGGGCATTTCAGAAACTTATATTCACATTGTAGACGGCCACCGTACAAATAAATTTTATATCGTGATTTCGTATATAACATTGTTAGCGTAACGACAAATGCAGCGGGTAAACACATTGCTCGAGAAAGCGATCCCGTGGGACCCGACCTGGGCCTCAGCAGCTGAGATTTCCGTCTATTAAACCCACAGGACGATTTATTCCAAATTGACTCTGCAAGCGGTCACCGCTCGAAATGTTGTCCTATCTATTCCCAAACGAAATGTAAGACAAACAGCTTTTTTGCGCGGTATATGATCTCTTGTGTCTTTCGCTCCATTTTTAAAGAACAAGGATTATCAAGAAAGGTTGTTGAATATCCAGCAATAATATAGTAGCCGCTCGATAGCTCGAATGCTGGTAAAATTAATAGTGGTATTCGTATTTCCTGTGGAAGCTCACCTACAGGGTTTCTATAAATGATTCATGCATCGAGGGCGCTTATGGAAATTATCGATTAAATCAGTTTGCCGCCTCTCAGGAAAGTGACGTATACTTGTCATCTGTTGATTTTTGAATTATTTGATATATTTGAATATGAGAAAACGGGTGAGAGTGTGTATTTTCAACATACCCTGTACTGTTTTGTGAGATAATCAACTTTAAGGTTGCAGAAAGGTTACATTTCGGAGCTGTGGGGTGACATTGATATGTCACCTTTAGTACTATCGCCGTGCATATTGTAGCTTGGCAGCAGTTACAAAAAGACAGCACAAAGAATTCAGAAATCAAAGTCCGCGTTGCATGAATCATTTATAGAACCCCTGTATTTACCTGAAAGATAACGGCCACCGCTGTTGAATGCAATATTAAAAGTAAAATTAAATAAGCTTTATTTATAAAAGACATTAACTTAATACATATGTATATGATATATGGAAAAACTTATGTCATGTCACATCAAACAGGGTCCGCCACCTAAAACTCTCCAGGCTTGTATTTTCATTATTTTTTTAGGTACAACCTTAAGTTATAAGTATGTCAAATTGTAGTTCTTTTTAACTCTTTAAAATAGCATAGTGTATGTTTAAAAAAACGATTACAATATTTTGCAAATAAAGTTAATTTTTGTAAGTATTTTTTACCTTATCCCCTATAATAAATATTGCTTCTTAGTTGGATGCCGACTTTTGTCTTCTTCAATTTATGTCATTAAAACGTATGAGTAATTTTTACTCCTTCTTAATGAAAAACAAGAAAATAGGGCTGTTCACAATTTTTTAAGTGTTAGTTTAACAGCTTATTACGGTAAAAATTATGCCTACATTTGTTTAGAGTAACTTTTAAATAAATCAAGTACAAAGTTCATCCTAAAGATAGAGAGAGAGCAGCCTTCCCTCCCTAAAAACTCGTACCATAATGCAAGCGAGACGACACCTGAACTTGGTACGCAGATAAAAGTTATTTGCTAGAAAGGATTTGTTTTAAATTGTGAATTAAGAAACATTCCTTACTCTACTACTACGTGCTGTTAAGAGACACCCCCAAAAATGTCACACTTCCACCATTGTAATTGACTCATGATTAACCTCAATGGTTAATTCTAGCCCTTTCAAATTTTGCCTGTTGTATAAACAAATGTAGTTAGTTTTTGTTACATTTAGATGTAGAGAATTATTGCTAAACCATGAAAGGAGCCTACCAATGTTGGAATTTATTTTACTTTGAAACAGTTTGATTTGCCTCGAAAAAAATAGTGGAACAATCGCCATCGTAGAGAGCCCTTGTACACTTCTTATCTAATGAGAAAGGTAATTAGCAATAAGTTAGCGAAGTATAATATGTAATATCGTCTTTTTAAACTCTGTTTTATCAGCTACTACAATAACGGACGTACTACAGAAACAAACCTTATTGCAACCACCGCTTGCAACGGATATAAAAGATAGTTATGGGATAGTTATATAAGGAATGCGGACGAATAGAGTAAGGATGATTCAGGGTTGTATGTAATGTGACGGATTCCGGTAATGGTTATGTAGAAGGAATGCTTTGATTCATTAATATACAAGCATTGATAATAAACGAACGTGTTACCGCAAAGTGGTTTAGTGGATTTTCCCTGTTCCATACCAAACGGTATATAGGACACTACAAGTGGCGACAAGGATAATTTGGATTAAATATAAGTGCACATCAGAAGAAAGCAAAAAAAAGATATGGAAATTATAGACATACTGGCAATATTACGTTGATGATCAATGAATCACGTCAGTATTGAATTTTAGGATGTTTGGAGCATGAGTTTCCAAAAATTGGGAAAAAACCCCTATCAATCCTAAGATCCTTGAGAATGAGGAATATTGGCCTTTGTGTATACATAGCTAAATTGCTAAACGGCACTAACAGTAGAATCTAATCTACAGGGCTTTTTGACCCACAATAACAAACTTATTTGCTAATTATTCTAAAGAAAATATTCTTAAAGTGACTTCCACTTTATTTTTACAATTGTAAAGCGCTTTCGGCTACATCGTCAGTACAAAAATTAAAAGGAAACTAACAGTTTGACAAAGTCAAATATCAGAAACAATCAAACTTGACTACAAACTGAAATGTAACCCACATGCCAGTAACTCAATCAATTTTTAAACTTATTTGCCATACAATCTTTCGGGTGTCAAGGCGAGCCAACTTCAGTAGGAACCCTGAGAACAACAAAGTGAGCAACCCTCTTACACAGTGGTGGCAGCTCACTACAAGAAATTTGCTACAACCTAACGGGTGCACACGCTGAACCCAAGGACGATGCCTGTAAGGATGTAGACGTTTGTTAAAATAGCTGTCAAAAACTGAACGAGTACTTGTACCCTAAACAACCAAAAGTTTATAATCGTCATCATTTTCGGTTAACAAAACAATTTAGAGAAAGTGACAAGATAATAAAATAACCCCGACGTTTGATCCTACACCACATAAAGATGTTGCAAAACATAAGGGGGGAGTACAAGGGAAAGATACCACATCAGGACAGGAACGCAGGCGAAATATCATACACTTAAAGAAAGTTGGGAACGAATGCAAAGTAACAGATTATACTAATAATAGTGTCCCACAGCCCAGTAATGATGCGGAATACTCTAAAATCCCTGAAAGCAGAGACGCCTGAAATGAAGAGTTTGTGGAATTAGTTGTAGTTAAGTTATAGGATTAATTAAGGTATGTGCAGAATAACATGGTACAATTTTTAGAAGTAGTTTAGTTTTCGTCAAATTCTTCAGAAGACTCATTCATAATGCTACGAGTACGGGATCGAAAATACAGTTCACTACACTCACCCTGACACCACTATTTGGTTTCGATGATTTTGGTTTTATCCGCCGTTTTAGGGCAAAAATATGGACAATAATTGCATTACTGTAATATGCCTGTATTTACTAACTGTAGCTTAACATCTGCATAAGCGCCACCTACATGTAGATGCATGGTTTATTGCGGTACTTTATCTATCTAGGGATTTTACATGATTATAAAGCCACTATTTGTATATAGTGGCTTTTCATCATTAGTCACGACCGGGCCATCTATCCGTCGTAAGGGTTACTGCTTGAGGATTGCAGTGCCTGTACGGGCCAATAGATAATACTGACTGTAAGACAGCACTAAGGTCAGGTCAGGTCAGGTCAGGTCAGGTTGCGAGGTACATAATTTTCATATTGTTTCTGATAATGCGTCTCTGTTACTGCAGGATTTGACAGCGACAGGCAATACTTGCTACCCCATCTCTCGCTTGTACCATAGGAAAAACAATTATTCTGTCTTTTATGTTCTCGGATCAAACCCGAGACTAGAGTTGGCGCTACTTCATATACAGGGTGTCCAGAGCTAGCGTAATTCCTTTATAGCTGTGTTGGATTTGAAGATACTCAAAAACTTTTTAAACAAAACCGTAATCAAATTATCTCCTTTACATTTTAAAATTATTTTCACATATACAGGGTGTCCCAATTTTCCTGGACAGCCATTAACTGTTTTTTTAAACGGAACACCCTGTATATTTTTGCATTTTTCAATTCCTCATCATAAATAAAGATCAGTTAGTTAACATCACATGTGGTCTGTCTTGTGCCGTTGTGGAGATATTTTAATTTTTTTGTAAAATTTGACATTTGCAGTGCGCCCGAAAAAGCTCGAAATCTCTGAAACTAAAAACATCAGAAGACTGCAGTTTTTTCGCTAAATAGGGCATAAAATGGGCTTTATTTTCGATATTCACGAATTTAGTTAAACTAAAATGGTTACCTAATAAGAATAGTTGAATTTTGAAATATTTGATCATGGATAACTTGATTTTTTTAAATAGAACGGTATATTTTTATTTTCATTATCAGAGCCACAATTTAAATCCCATTCGATTTTATTAAGGTATATTTGCTATTTTCTAACTTTTTGGTAGAATTACACAATGTTAAAATCTAAGAAGGCTTTGGAAATTTGTTCATGCATCTTTAAAACAAAAACGTTAATAATTTTTGTGTTTCAGTTTTGCTTTTTGTCATCAGAAGCAAAATTTGATTCTTTTACAATTTGGTGTAACATATTTTCTTTGTATTTCTAACGGTTTAAGATATATTTAGGTTTGTTTGCTTGAACACCTTTTTTAGGTATTGGGCAATTKTCGATTGTTTTATTTTTTCAACATAAAATATTTACAGCAATGAACWCAAAATTTTAGTGTAAAATAATTATATTKKCTAATATTATTAATAATAAATATGTGTTTTTTACAGTTAAATTAACATATCGTTACATAAAGAATAGACATTACGAACGGTGTTCGAAATGTCCGCCATTTTGTTGAATGCACATCCTTATTCTTGTTTTGAAAGAATCTTCAACATTGGCTAGTATTCCGGTGTGACTGTTCTGAATGCCGCAATGACCCTTTCTTGCATATTCTGCACTGTAGTTGGTGGATCTGCATAAACTTTGTTTTTAACATGTCCCCACAAAAAGAAATCGCACGGTGTGAGATCAGGGGATCTAGCGGGGCAATTAACTTCCCCTCCTCTTCCAATCCACCGGTGTGGAAACACTGCATCCAAATGATTGCGAACATCTATTGTTCCGTGCGCAGGTGCACCGTCTTGCAGTAACCACATACGCTGTATTACCGCCAAAGGAACATCGTCCAGCAACCCAATAAGCTCGTTCTGTAAAAACTCAACGTATGTTCTTCCCGTTAGAGGCCTATCAAAGAAAAATGGTCCGATCACATGATTTCCGAGAACTCCTCCCCAAACGTTTAGGGACCAACGGTAGTGGGAGTAAATATTTTGAGTACGACGAGGATTTACTGTGTCATAATAATGAAAATTATGAGTGTTAACGAATCCGTTTTTGTGGAAAGTCGACTCATCACAGAACATCACATATTTAAAAAAGTCTTCATCTTCGTTTAATTGGTTTAGAGCCCACTGACAAAATTCCATTCTCACAGCATGATCCCTTTGACGAAGTTCTTGATGTAGCTGGGTATGATAAGGATGGTAATTGTATTTCTTTAATATCACATGCACTGACGCTTTACTAATTTCAGTTAAGCGACTTAATTCTCTTGTGCTTGTAAGTGGATTTTCTTGCACAGAAGCCAAAACCAGAAATTCATTTTCTTCGTTAATTACGGGTTTTACGTAACTTTTTAAATTATAATCCACTTTTCCGGTAGTAATACATCTTTCCAGAACTCTAGCGAAAGACGCAGCTTGCATGGGGATGGTTCCTGGATAACGCTCAGCGTAAACCCTCGACGATAACAGAGGATTTCTCTGGCATTCTCCAAGAATAAAAACCATATCTATCAGCTCTTCTCTACTTAACGACATTATTATTTGTTAGCAATTAACCATCAAACACACTTAGAAACACACACAATAAACAGAAATGACATTTACTATAAAACAAAGATTGTTTAATATTATCCATGACTAACTTGACAATTTGTGTAATCATACCTTTATGCAAAAAATAATTTTAAAAATCGATTAGTAACACTAAAATTTCAAGAGTGTACTGCTGTTAAGATTTTATGTTGAAAAAACAAAAAATAAAAATAAAGCAATTGGGGGTTTATTTGCCTGATGCCTCAAAAAAGGTGTCATAGCAAACAAACCTAAATATGTCTTAAACCGTTAGAAATACAAAGAAAATATGTTACACCAAATTGTAAAAGAATCAAATTTTGCTTCTGATGACAAAAAGCAAAACTAAAACAAAAAAATCATTAACGTTTTTGTTTTAAAGATGCACGAGCAAATTTCCAAAGCCTTCTTAGACTTTAACATTGTGTAATTCCACCAAAAAGTTAGAAAATAGCAAATATTTACAAAACCGTAAGAGATAGACCCTAATATACCTTAATAAAATCGAAAGAGATTTAAATTGTGGTTCTGATAGTGAAAATAAAAATATATCGTTCTATTTAAAAAAAATCAAGTTATCCATGATCAAATATTTCAAAATTCTAATTTTCTTTTTAGGTAACCATTTCAGATGAAGTAAATTAATTAATATCGAAAATAAAGTCCATTTTATGCCCTATCTAATGCAAAAAACCGCAGTCTTCTAATGTTTTTAGTTTCAGAGATTTCGAGCTTTTTCGGGCGCACTTCAAATGTCAAATTTAACAAAAAAATTAAGATATCTCCAAAACGGTACAAGACAGACCACATGTATGGTTAATAAACTTACCTTAATTTTTGACAAGTAATTCAAAAATGCAAAAATATACAGGGTGTTCCCTTTAAAAAAATAAAGTTGGTGGCTGTCCAGGAAAATTGGGACACCATGTATATGTGAAAATATTTTTAAAATGTAAAGGAAATAATTTGATTACGGTTTTGTTTAAAAAGTTTGTAAATATCTTCAAATCCAACAGAGCTATAAGGGAAATACGCTAGCTCTGGACACCCTGTATATGCAGTGTCCTTAGACGGCACTTATATAAAAATAATAAATAATAAAGTCACTGTAGATGGCACCGATGTTAATTACTACAGTGATTGACTACCGACTCATTCATTTTTATATTATACTTTGCAATACCTTCCGAATTGTGTAGTACTATATTATTTTGATGGTCTCCAGCTAGGCGTGCTTGTCCTAGTTTAGTATTTCCATCATTTTAAATTTTATACGTTAAATGCAGGAATGCTAACTATATAAAATGTAAACGGTTTTTAACTAAAAACTCTTCCAGAATATATACGAGAATTATATCAACAAGAATTTAGTCAAAATTTTTGAATGAATGAAATTGTAGATATATTTTTTTTAAATAAGGAATAAATTTAATAAGGTAAGAAAACTTCGTAAGACACTGCTATCTAGGAAATGCAAGTTTTTTAATAACATTAACTCGCTCACTTTTACATTGCAACACGAGTTATACTAGAAATATTTTAGTGTCTAATATTTTGTAAACCGCACTAAAGGGCGTCACGCTAATATTCATTTTCACTCACTTAACACACAAAATGGGCGTATACCTAAGTACAGCATAACAGATGGCTGAAAAGACAATATACAGGGTGTTTAAATAAAAACGAGKTATCCGTAACAATTCCTGCGGGAGATTAATTCAAGTAAAGTCCTAAAACAGGTGGATATAATTTCGGACTTATGTTTATATGCCTGGAAAATATCGCTCTTACTTTTTTAAGGTCTTTAAACGCCATTTTTAGAAATTCGTAAGAAAAAAACGATCAAATTATTTTTCAAAATCGTTTCCATCAAAATTGTGTTTGAGTCACGGACTCAAATGCTTGCTTAAATTTCTGATCTTTAGTATCCACTGTTGGCTTTCAAGCACAATGCGTTGATGAAATCACTCCCAAATACACTGGTTGCGGCTTAAAGTGTCCCAAAAGGAAGAAATTTCAGCGTGTGGCAACTGGCGAGCTTGTTGACTATTCAATAGCTCCTCTCCGTCCAATCTAGTGCTCCTCGAAATTGTCTTCAGCGTGATCAGCATAATGAAGAAACGCTGCATCCTGCTGAAGGGCTGGTTCGTTTTCGTTATACTCATCATGTTGTTTCGTAACCTGCGATATGATCTACTTTTCGCAGCTAGTGTGGATTAACATCGCTCCAGTATCTGCAGCTATACCGAGTTGCTTAGACATTTTAAGAAGAATGTGGATTCCTCTGAGAATCAAGTATTGTAAAACAAACGTGGATTATTGTTAATGCTTTTTGTAAATATATTAACAGAAATGCAAACCATTGTTTACTAAATTACCGCTAAATATAAGAAAACATGATACGTATATTGAAGTGATCTCTTAACTAAACAGAAATAAGTGGGGCGCACTCTTGTGAAATTAAGTCTATGTCATACCTTTCAAAGTAAACAAATTCCACCGCATTAAACAGTTATACTCGTAGATATATATATATATATATATATATATATATATATATATATATATATATATATATATAATTCTACATATTGAATGAAATTGTTTGCGGTCGTTTACTTGCCAATATTAAGCTGAAATATCTTGTAAGCCCTGAAGAAGATTGTAATAAAGCAATTGAAAGCTTGCCCAAAATAAAGGGTACCCATTAATTTTTACCACCAGGTCGAATTCCCCTAAGATATTTCAGCTTAATATTAATCTACATATATTAATTTTTTGTGTTAATAAGTTAATTAACATGCCTGTATTAAACCATATTTAGTACTCTTTCTAGTTACGTAAAACGCATTCAGTTTAAAATATAAAAAGTATATAACATTAAAAGTAAGAATTTAGGATGGCAATGCCATCTGTCAGCATTACACTAACATGATGACAAAGCCACCTAGCTGCCTTAACGGGTACTACTTCCTAAAGGAAGTGGCCTATAGCCTGACAAATTGGCATGCAACCTCATACTTCAATTTGACAGCAGGCCCCCACGGAACTTTTTCTTACTTTCATCATACCATTGCTTTGGTATATAAGCAAAACCAGTTCTATGCCGTGTTGTCTACACTAGACCTAAACTGCACTGATGAGCTGTAATGACAGCGAAATAGTACTATCTGCAGTTGGTTGAGGTGTAGACAGCACAGCATAGACATGCATTTAAGTATATAACATTGATATAGAATAGAGAGTTCAGATCCTGATGCTCGGGGAAATAGAATAAAGGAATCAAACAACCAAAAATGACGAACCAAAAACGTCCAGTACGTCGTTCCATCAGCAGTGTTGTATTTGTTATTTTCCTAAATTACAAAATGAGAAAACGTATCTGAAAGCAAAGCCGCCCATCGCTTGATATATAATGTTTCATTAGAGGTATTTCGTTATTATTTTTTGGGGTTCTTAGAACCACACAGCCACTAGTTGTAGCCAATTAGCTGTAAAACAAATCTATAGTGGCAATAGCCGCACTGATAAATAAAAAATATATTAGTGGTAAGTATTCTGGCTATAAACTAGTACCTGTAAAAGTTGACAGTTTAAAACAAACGTCCAAATATCTTTTGTAATTACGTTACATAAATATTTAGAGTATTCCAAGAATAGCATATATTAAAAGCTGCAAGCGAACACTTAGTTGGCGAAAGCTGTTTTAAGCGTTTCCAGCTATACTGTAATCACAGCTATTACATAAAATTTAATGGACATTTTTGCGCAAAATAATAGCACTCACAGTACTAAAAGTAATAATAATGCTAGTTGTGCAGGAGATCAGGGGAAAAATGTGTTTTGCACCAGGTGTAATGCAATACTGGTATTATATCAATGTCAGCCTCTGTAACTTGCCGTTAAAAGCGCGTAAATTTTACAAGGCTGGCAATACTGGGAACCGAATGTTAAAAGCTGATATTAAATAAATTTAATATTGTTTCGTCAAAACAAAAAAAGGCACTATTTTCACACCTTGTTCATAATTTGAAGGTAAGGAATATTGAACAATTTTTGGTTCTATAGATATAAATCACTTAAGTCTTTCTTCCACACCTGGACTGAATGAACTACCTTTTACATAATGCAGTTGCCCGACTGTTTTATATAGAAGGTAACTAATCTATTTTTACTATACTGTAATTCGTTACTTACCAAGAGCAGCATTTTAACTGTAATCATCAAAGTGATCAGGAAGGTTATTATATAGCCTCAAAAATAGCTCGATCCAGTCATTAATACTTTCTGTTACAATACATTACAAAAATGATATGTTGTAAGTTGTAAGGACTAAAGTATGACATCAAACAAATTAAAAACTTTAAAACTATAAAAATAGATAACATGTACATCAATAAAATTTAAATGGAATAAAAATTTTCTGTTAAAAACTGCATTACATTAAAAAATAAGTTTTGTCAGCAATTGACAGTCATCCTTATATATTTATTTTTTAAACAGGTATTATATATAGCTCCAGTGCATATATACACTTGGCTTGGATGACAACAAACACTGCACCATCGCTTATTGTAACTCTGAACCACTGAGAGAGCTAGAATGTCATTTTTCTCTATCACATTGATGCACAGGGTGTCCCATTTCCCTTGTAGTTGCAGGATATCTCGGCAGAAACTATTAATGCTAGAGATTTACGCAAAATATTTTGTAAAAGAAAATTACAAAATTCCCGTCCAAACTCATAATTTACATTACTCCCTAGTTATTTAATTAAAATAAAATATTGCTATTACTGTAACAATATCTTACTAGCGCTGCAACGATTATTCATTTGAAAGGCATTAAACTCTGATAAATAACGCATGCTTTAGAAATCTCGGCTTTTTGTACAGATACTTTGGATGATAGTGGATAATTACGTTCTAGCGGAAAATATTAGAGTATACAAGATTACAAGATGCTTAACCATAATGGCATATTAAATCACTTAATGTCAATTTAGTAATCCTTTATTCATTTAGCTGAGACAGGCGTTAAATTATCTACTACAATATCTTTACGCGCATAAAGAATTTACGTTTAATTTTCCAGTAATTCGACCGATTGCCCAGATGCGTAATCATGTTATCTGCACCCTTGGCCAATTATTTCAAAGGCTAGGTTGTTAATTACCGTTTCGTGGATTACGATGTTGCGTCAACTGCTTTAACGTAATCAGATTTGTACTTAGAAATAGGAACCCTTTCAGAAATGTAATTACTTAATGAGAACATCAATAAGATATAAATGTCAGAAAAAATGTACCGGAATAAAAGAAATAAAACGGCGGCAAAAACATGAATATTAGCGCGACAAAATTTCCATTTTTATAATTTATTTTATGAGAGCACATTTTTCGTTAAAATATTTTCCTACAATCAAAAAACCGATCTAAATGAGTGCCCACGTCACACGGGTGTTTGAAAATCCATTTGTTGGATTGATTATGGCCATAAATTTTTAATGGTGGTAAATGAATTCGCGTATCATATGCACAACGTTACGGGTATGTATAATATACAATTGTTTGTTTTCATCAGTGTCTGGAAACATTGAACAGACACATTCAATTGACATTCGAATTTCAGCCAATTTTAATTTTAGATGTGATGCGTGTATGCGTTATGGGGACAGACGTTTAAAAATACTATTCTAATGTAGTGTGGCACTGCCTTTTGGAAAGCGATGCAGTTGCAGGTGTTATACTGTTGCATGCATTGTCGTATAATTCTAATTTGAGACATTACCAACAATAGTAAAAATTATATTCTTTAGTTATTTGCATACATTTTCTGCTTATATAAATTTCAAAATATAATATAATTCCAATTATGATTCCATATTAACTGCTGGAAATCTATAGTACAGCTTCGCAAGGATGTGCAACTAGCTTCTGCTGAGAATTGCCCGGATAACCGAGGTGTTTCTCGATAAAACAGGCCAGCGACTTAACATGTAAGTCTTCTTTCCAGGCAGCGAGGATCCTCAAAAGATTGGCGGGTAATGTTTCCGTGCATCTTTGTTTTTCATGGCAAAGTGTGGCTGTTTTAAGTTGGCGATAAAAACTTTCAACCACACCGTTAACCTGCGGGTGATAAGGACCAAGTTCGAATGTGTTGCGCGACAAAGTGTTTGTTTACTTCTTTGAACGGTTTGGACTCAAACTGCATGACTTCATCCGCAATGATTCTGATAGGAGTTCCAAAAGGAGAGATCCATCCAACATATAACGTTTTAGTAGTAGTGGGGGCTTCAATGTTCAAAATCGGAAAGGCTTCTGGCCATATTGTGAATCTATTCACGCATGTTGGATGGACCTGAGTTCATTGTGATACTGGCAAAATTCCAACTATATCTACGTGAAGATGTTCAAAACGTGTGGTAGTCTACTAAAATTTTGCATGTTTGTCATGTTACTTTAAAATTCTGGCATTTTAAAAAGCATCTTGTCCAGTTACGCAAATCTATTTTCGGAGAGAGCCATACAAAACGTTAAGTTAGTTACTAACTTAATGGTTGATTTAATTCCTGTGTGAGGTTGAAGATAGTCCTTCGGAATTTTGCTGGCACAAATGGTCGTGCTATAGGCTGTGATCGCATACTACAGTCACTAAATATATTACAGTAGCGCAATTCATTGTCCATATTTTTACACTAAAATGGCGGAAGTAACCAAAACGATAGAAACCAAATAGGTTAGATCCCGTCTTCTACATAAACATTTAAATTTACCGCTGCTATTTTGCACTAAAATGGTGGACAATTACGGTACTTTATCTATCTAGTGACTTTAGCTCATACCACTTTGCAGCGGCTCGCAGCGGGTAACACGCACACTGCTCGTGGGTAATCCTAACCTACAGTCGGAAGGCGGTTTAATCACAGAAAATAGATACAGTGACATGTTTTAGGTTACAAAGCATAAAATTTGATCATTGTACTCACGGGATATATAAAAATATTAAACAGCAATATTGGCAATTATACAGAACACCGCATCTTCCTCAAATAAAGTTAAATTTTGCGCACTCCTAGAACGCAGTCTTCCGGAATATCTGTTTCTTTCAGTCGCATCTTATTTTCGAAATGTGTGTAAGTGTTTAAATATCTAGTGTTTCAATTTCCAATTATTTTACACACTGTGTTTCTCCCTTTAGGTACTGCATAGTGTCGCATGCTTCTTTAATGGTTTCTTTACGTCCAGTCGTACTACGCGAATGTTTTCAAACCACGCAAGAAACACGGCCTGAACGCCTCAAAGATCGCTTGATAAACACCAACATTTGTTTGAAACCACACTCGTGAGTCGCAACACCACACCACATACGGAACAACATTGTGCGTCGTAGTTCAGGTCTACTTAAAAAATAACTTTTCAAAAACTAGACGCAACCGCAGAAAATTCATTTCAGATTCAACTTCAGAAAGCCATGTTTTAGTTGTGTGCAAAATTCGGCGATGGTCCGGTATTCTGCACAATTAGGGCAATATTAAGTAGAAGGCCTTACCTAATCATTTTCTATGTGGATGCTACTAATCCACAATTTGTGACGTTTTTCTTCGTAAAGTTTGGATGAAAGGCAGTAAAATTTAACCGATTTGTCTGTGTTTGCATACTTTTTGCTTACTTAGACGCAAAGAGCATACATATTTTTCAGCACTCGTATTGACTACTATCAAAGAATATATGTATTGATATAATTATATGATCAGTAGACAAGCATAAATAAGAAAATTAGTTAAGTTAAGCTACAGTAGTTGCAGCTTACACCATACAGCTGGTAGCAACTGACAGCTAATGTGAATTGTTTACCCATTAAAAAGTTTCACAGATGGTGGCGCCAGTTTAAAATTCGCTCATAGCCTATACCAATATCGATACGACGCAGTAGAGCTATTTTCGTTCCTGAGAGGACTACTTTTACGATGAAGTTCAGCATCATAGTACTCTGCCCTCGATAGTTGCTTGAAATCAATGTCATTAATGAAAGCCTCGAATTCCGAAAATGCCTCCGCAGCATTTTTGTTTTTGCCTGATATGTATCTGATTTTTACCTAACTTTTGAAGAAAAAAAACAAAAGTTATTGGTTATTGGTTACGAATTGTGACAAACAGTTCACGAACGTAAATAAAGTACTTTCGTTCCGCCGATGACAGTTTCTTTGAAAACAAAGCAAGGGGTTGCCACTCATTGCAAAATCGGATGCGTCAGTTAATAGTTTCAGCGGGTGGCCAAGCAGAGCTACATTTTTTGCAAGGCTATCTTTGCACTCATCATACTCATGTCTTGCTTCTGTGCCCACAGCAAAACTAACTTTCTTTTGATATCGCGCTTTAAAAGGTCATTTTGGGGAGACTGAATGCTTAGCTGGATAAAAGGTCTATAGAAATTTAAGATACCTAAAAATTGTCGAAGTTCATTTGCTATGCTAGGCTTAAGATAAACAACCGCTATGACTTTTTTCTACTGGCGGAGTTGTTCCGCTGCTGGTTGGTATCCTAGAAATTGAACGTATGCAGTCACAAATACACATTTGGCAACGTTGATAATAACTCAGTAATTCTTTTAACCCTTTGAAAAGGATTCGTAAGTATTCTTGATGTTCTTTCTTTCACTTTGATGCAACTAGGATATCGTCTATGTAGGCAGGCGTAAACTTTAATCCAAGCAAAACTATGCGTACAAAACGCCAGTACCTACGTCTGTGCTGCATCTTGCAAACCAAATCTTATGCACGGATACTCAAAAATTTATGGGGCTGTTATATCTGTTATACAAATGTCTTCAAGTGCGACAGGTATTTGATGGTAGGTTTTTACTAAACCTCTGGAAGTGAATATGCAGCTTGTGTGCAAAATCCTCAATATGGAATACTGGATAGCAGTCTGGCACAGTTCTAGTGTTGAGTGCCCTGTAGTCGTCATGCGGAAACCACTCTTGATTCTTCTTGACTATCATGTGCCAAGGTGACGACCAATTACTATAAGATGGTCTTACTGGTCCCATTTTTTTGAAACAAAAAAACTCTTCCCTTACAGTCACTAACTTCTATGGACATATGCGCCTTGTTTTGCTTGATACTGGGGACCCTGGTATCATCCGTATGCCTGTGGTGAATATATCATGCTTCGTCTGGACTAGAGTACCTGCAAGCCTATGATTTTTGCAAATTCATTAAGAGGGGCATTTACTTGGAGCGATCGGGCAAAATGTAAACTATGCAACCCATGTTACCAGCGGGACATGGGACGTAAGAGGGTAGCCGATAGGTTGAAATTTAACAAAGATCAGATGGGCTAAACTAATATTCGGAAAATTGCTGACTGTAGCGTGTGCATAAAAAAGTAAGCATGATATTAGTAACTTACTATGATATTATACCAGGTTATTCGAAGTATGGAATAACCCATTTATTTCTGTAAATATAAATTATATAACATTTCATTCTAACTGCATGTCGACTATGATTTTTGGAGGAACTTTTATAATAATTTTCATTCCGGCTCCCCATTGCTTCGGCAGACAGTAAATTACTGTGAAAGAGCTTTTAACATTAAACTTGTCACGTGTATTTAGACATAAAAGCTTAGAAATCCGGTCATATCGGAATAAATCGTATACCGCACGATCATTCCCGACAGGTTTGCATCTTAGCCTCACTGGTCTCTGGATACCACGCGACGGATCTGGTGGGGATGGGCATTCGCATTCCGCTCTCTTGACGGACTCGTGCGAAAGGGTTTGCGGTTTTAGATTTTTTGAATGTTTTTACTTATTTATCGTGCTTATGTTTTTGGTAGTGTACAAAGAAATATGTAGCTACAACGTGGAGTTCGAATTTTTCGTTTATGTGCCTTAGTTTTCGAGATATAACTCGCCAAAAATACGCATTTTTAAGCAAAATATAACAACAAATATTTACATTACCGTACCAAATTCAGAAAAAACTCGCACTCTACGTTGTAGCTACATCTTTTGTCATTGCCGTGTCGAAATTTCACTTCGAAAAAGTTTCAAATAACTCGTTAAAATGTAAAACGGTAGGTGCTTAAAATGACCCGATTAGCTCTAGGTAAACGCCCCTCTTAAGTAGATCATGATACTTGTGCTTTGCTAATTAATAGCTGCAACAGTAGGAAAAACACCAGGTATCGCTTGAATGTTGTATGTAATCAAGCCACGTTTTCACTAATCCCTTATTACGCATGTCAACAAAGATTTCGTAATGGGAGAGTTCGTCGGCTCCAATGATTGCATTAGTATGTCAGCAACAACAAAAGGTCACGCGAATTACTGCCGAAGATTTAAACTTAATCATGAAGCTGCAAAACTGCACAGCGCGATAACAGTGTTATTTGCTACTAATGATCTAAAGGAGAGAATTAGAGAATTGGAACGGCTTCTGAGCAACAATCGCTAAGTTAGATTGCGAAGCCGATAAGTGAAAGAAAGACGGATGCTCGATGGTGGGTATGCAACACTTTTGTGCATTTAAACTAAATTAGCCACCGTGGAAACAAGGAAGTTGGAAAATCTTCATAAACCCATCAATTTCGTGACTGCGACTTAATCTGCAACCGTCAGTACTCATTGGTGAACAGTCATCGCCGTGTATATTGTAGCGTGGCGGCGGTAAAGAATCCAGAAATCAACGCCGCTCGCGTTGCATGAATCATTTATAGAAACCCTGTATTTAAATTATTTAATTATTCCATCACATTTTGGCGGCTAGTACTTACCCATCAGTATTGTTTCATACACTATCCATTTAATTACGAGCCCTTTCAAAGTTTTGAAGGGGAAAACTGTCTGTTTTAATAATTGCATATAAACTACCTGCTGTATCCAGCTTAATCAAAGTAATATAAATATATGTATACCGTCCGGACGTCAAACAATCACTTTATTTATTGTCCATGGTAAGGATGTTCTATTTCAAGTGTCTGTATAAAATTCGTGGTGTCAGATAATTAATTTCAAACCCATGGACCCCTTTCTAATCAAATAAGAGTAATTTTACGTTACAGCATCTCAAGAAGCTGATGTTGATTGATGGATGGGTGAGTTGATTCCAACTGCACATAATTTAATTAATAACATGTGTAAATATCCTAACAATAACCTCATATCACGTTTACCGCAGAGAGATGGTCTCCCACTCGCCAGCAACGGACCCGTTTTTATACGCGGTTTCACTCTAAGTCGTAGGCAAGCGTTCCAGTAATGTCTTCATTTCAGTGTTTACTACGTATAGTCGTACAGTTCAGAATTCCAGCGCGTACGCTTTTCACGAAGAAAACTGTAAGGAAAAATGGATAGCTCGCACCATTACCTATCAAAAAAAAAGTAATACCACACTGCTGGTCAGTTAGCCGCCATTAGCGACTAGTTTAGTCTTTTTCCCATTGAGGCCTGAAAGCACAGATAGAAATGACACAAGTTCCCTAACCCTGTGCAGCCATGAAATGGTAGACAGGATAATATTCATTCATGACACTAAAGTCGTTGCTTTGACCGTCGCATCGTATGTTTGCAAACAATACCTGGCATTGACGAGTTGTGGGTTCACATTGGCGTACTGAAAAACCAGCAAAACAAACCATGTAATATTTTGTCTATCAACGAACGCTAAGGGTTACTGCTTACAAAACATGATCAACTACGGAGAACTTTCCACCCACTTATTATGTGTTATGGCAACAGACACGGAGAGGAGAGTAGCACATCGGACACAAATCTGGTCACATATTAAATCACCTAGGAGAATATACTGAATTCAGAAGATTTTAGATGAGAGAAGTTTCAAAACTATTGGACACCAGTTCGGAGAAGTTATATAAGTAGTTGATAAAGTTTTCAGTACGACGCGGTACATCAAAAAACTCCAGTACCATATTATTTGCAAGTAATACGATTTTGCGGAATGCAAAATTCACCACGAAGCTACTTCCACGATCGATAATAATTAATTTTGTTGCCGTATCGCGAACTTTTAATTGCATTATTTTTTTATTATACTAACAAGGCGTTTTCGCTTTTCGATAACATATCGTTACCATTATTTAACGTGAGGCACCATAATGAAGAATTTTCATTGCTATTGATCTTTTTCTAATAGTCCCCGAGCACAGGTGCACTTATTGAATAAATACGATTTTTTAAATACAAACATGGTTATTGCTAATTTTTTCGTTCGAGATCTCTTGTAACCGTAATTGAAACTCGTATATTGCTCAGTTGAGAGTTGAGGTGGGTAATGTTTTTTTCAATGCCAAAATACGTAGGTCTTCTTTCTTATATCTTTCATGAAAGCTTTAAGATTACAGATAAATATTGTGAGTGGCCTATTTAGAAACAATAAGTGTTGTCAACCATGTATAACTTTTAGTTATATTAAAATAGGTATCTACTTCGTTATATTAAACGCATTTGTGCTTTAGGATTTGTTGCTCAATTACAGCATGACCTTATATTAACACAACTGTTTTATGAGCGAATACTTTTTTCATAAATTAAAACACATATTTCAGCAACGCTATAACCATGCAAGACAGCGTGTTGCCCTTTATCCCAACGATTTTGTAGGTGACTAAAGCAAATATATTAGCCTGCTCAGTCCCGGTCGCAGCACTAATATAATACAAGATTAACCTAAGTTACGGCGCCATAATCACTGGTCAAACATGCTGGATTCCAATGCACGCGAAGCTTGAGTTTGATCACTTTCAGTACAATAAAACTGAAAGAACCAACTACAATTTATAAGAATGATAAATTACAAAGTCGACGGTAATCAAGAAGAAAACGTAGTACAATACAAATTTAAATGGTAGGTAGTTAAGTTTAAATTATACGATGCATGAAAATAACCTAAAACAATTTAACTTGTCTTTATTTTTAACCAACTAACCTTAAAAGAAAAGGGAAAAGGTAATAATAACAAAAGGATATACAAAGCTAATATATAAATGAATCCCATCCCACAAAGATGCGTATTCGCCACAACTAATCAGAAAAAATACATAAATAATAATTTTGAAAGTATGAGTTGTGTACGGGATGAGTATACAACAGAAAATGCTATAAATAACTTTATGCTGTGAGAAGTTCCATGATAGACACAAATGATGGCTCTAGACTTGCTCTGAAGTCTACACTATTCTAGAAATTTCGTCTGTTGGAATAAATGCCACCGTAAACACACGGGCAAAAAGTGTGATTTGAAAAGCAATGAAAAAAGCGAACAGGACGGATTCGAGTGTTATGAAATGTGTTAGAGTAACAGTAATGAATAGTAGTGTTTCGAACATTGAATAATTAGTAGTTATTTAGTGTATTGAACTAGTAGTGTTATAAGTTTAGTGTATTTCGGTACTATAGTAAGAAAATAAGGGAAGTAAAGTTAGAAATCTGCAACAAACCGTAAGGAACCGTTGGGATATGCTTTTACTTCTGGTACCCGGGGTGGCTAGTCCAATAGCGCTGCAGTGCTTAAGTTGTGGTTTCGGTTACATGTACTTACGTGCGGCCATACATTCATGCTTTGAGGGCGCTATGCTCGCATTGGAAAATTTACATTATTAATAAAAATGTATTGCCATTATCAGTTTTAAGTGACTTTTTTTCGTGCAGAATAAAGTAAATTAACATATGATATACTAATTACAAGGGTGAATGCTTTTTTAAAGAAAACAAAGAATATTACTTTTTCTATTTTTTGTTTTTAATGAAGCCATTACGAAACCCAATTGCATTACATTACAATTACATTAAACAAACTTCAACTCGTTACGTCGTAACTGTCACGGGTCTTGTCAAAACTGACGTTGACGTTGAGGCAACTCAAGCTGGGCAGTTTTTTACTTTTATTAAAAACCTGTTTCATAAGGCTCTTTGTCGCACACATCTATTACAGAACTTGCCTTTGGCTCGCTTTGTGAACGTTGGATGCGTGCGTCAAACTGATGGCTTATGAAACTAGTTTTTTAATATACTATTTTTGCAATTTTGTGTGTGTGGTGTCTATAGTGCGCTCTAGGAAAGAAGTCCCGCGACAATTATTGTCCCCACCACGTCTGCCCTGTAGCGCGMGTTTTACCATTTTAGTTATAACTTTAAAACGAGGAAAGCTATCAACCACAGGTATTTACCAAAGTTTTTCTAAAATAATAGTCTCTAAGACAAGGTGATAAAAGTGGGTATGTGGTCCTGCTTAGTTCTTTTCTTTATTCTGTATCTTTTGTGCACTATTTTTAGTAATAACAGTTCATTTTTATAATGAAAAATGAGAATCGCTTCGTGTTTTCACTACTCTATTTTTTACACGATATACTATTTAATTTTTTGAGAAATCGAAGAAAGTATGACAATATTATAAATGGTAACCTCTACTGCTGTTAAAAGTACCTCTAAAATAAGTCCTAGTTCTTTTAAAAGTTATAAAGTCTAGAGTTTCGAGGTTATTTTACTTTGTAATGTCGTTACCATGGCAACCAGAGAAAAAAAATGTAACGGAATTTCTAGATAATTGGGCAGATTATAATAGTTCTATTTCCCACCTACATTTAATCGGCAAATTTTGGAGTTATTTGGGTTTACTTGTAACATGATTTCAATTACGCCTCCTAGCGGAAAGCTTAGGAACTGCAAAATGCAGTAAACGACTTTGTAATATTGTGCAGCATTGCTGCTAAAATTGACGGTTTAAAGTCTTAGTCTCATTTAAAATTTGTGTTTTTTTTTGTTGTTTAGCACTGATATTTTGAAAACTAGCTGAGAAAGAATAAATGTTAAATGGGGGCAGATTTGCAGGTTTTGTGACTTAATGAACCTTTTGAGAAAGGTTTGTGGCTTACTACCTACATATTTTGAAAAAAAAAACAAATTTTAGCGATATTTTCTAAGGCCACTAACTTCCCTATTTTTAATTTTACATAAAAGTGTAAAAATACAAAATTATTTTGATTTTAAATTTTGCAAAACACCCATTTCAAAAACTTGATGAATTCAGCGAGTTTAATTTTTGTATTAAGTATTTATAGATGTTTAAAAACCAAACATTGGCAAGCTAACAAAAATTGCCGACTTTTATAGCCATAACCAACTATGGTTTTTATTTAAAAAGAAGTAAGTTTGTCATATCTCCAAAACGGCAGCTTACTTGCAAAATTGACATTACCTGAATTGAGGACATAATTTTCTACAACTTTTGTATTTTTACACTTTTCATGTAAAAGCAAAAAATTGCGAATTTAGGGGAATAAGAAAATATCAAATTTTCCTTAAAACATCTAGGTAGTAAGCCATTAGCTTCTTCAAAAGGTGCATTAAATTAGCACCAAAAACTGCAAATCTTTCCCCGTTTAAGCTTCTAGTCTCCGACATCCCCACGCCAAACGTCGAGAAGTACTCATTCTTTTGGATGCATGTCATATGTTAAATATCCATAATTTTGCTGCGAAATTATTCACTGAGTAGATTTAGCACAACTAAAGACCATTACGCATTTCTTTAACGCATCAATAAAAAGAATGTTGTTTCTCATTGAATTATTTTCTGAATTCGCTTAAAATTTTGTCCAATGCTTAACTTCTTACACTTTATATAAAACTCTTACTGCAATGCCCTTTTTAGGTTTATTATTGTCGCTCTGTAGGAGGATTGATGATAATAATACACCCGCGGTCTGGCCTTTAAAAGTCGATGATGCAAACGAAATGGGTGTAGTTTCGTCCTTCTGCCGTAGCTCCGTCTGAAACGATGTTCCTTGACTACGGCAGCCAACGTGACCGCCTATAAATTTATCCCTGCCACTATAAACATTTCTCGCCAGGCACAAAATTCCGTTGGTAACGCCTTACAGTCATTTCAGAGTATTGCTGTATTTGAAATGAGGCATGTAAGGTAAGGCTCTTTCATACTGCTGGAATTCCTTTAAAATCGTTCTTATTAGATATTCAAGTATTTAGAGTGCAAGGCTATCATCTAAATACCTAACCGTTAAAAATACAAGGGCACAGTCTGAAGTAAAATTTTTAATTATTTATTAGTGTAAGTTTCATATGCCTTTGAAATGACTTTACGAACTACAACTTAGCTTGGTATAGTCGGTAAGTAGAGACTTACATTGCGGATTGCTCAATGAAAGTTTGAGAACACTGGGCATGCCCATCGAAGAATGAGCCCAATAAAATGAAATTACTTGGAATGATTATTCTTTGTCATATTCATTTTAGCTCTCATTTAACTAGCTCCTCTACCATGTATTTAAGCTAGATGTGTCCGCACCAAACCTACAAGTGTACCAGGATTTTTTGTTTTTGATTTTGATAGCTAACAATTCCACAACAAACACCCTAACATTCTGAAAAAATAGAAAATTGTATTATTTCTACATACAGGGTCCGCTACCTAAAACTCCCCAGGCGCGTTTTCATTATGTTTTAGGTACAACGGTACAACCATAAGTTGTTAGCCCCCCCCCCAAAAAAAACACCCCTAGCTACGCCTATGAATATGGGCGATTATAAAAAGAACGGATTTTGTCGTCGTGCACGTACGTTACGTCGAAGTAGTCGTGCAACAAACTGAACTGTCATTATTGGCGATTGTTTTGCTTATTTTGTATTTCTCAATTTATTAACATTTTTGCAGAATCAACGGTGACCGTATTAGGCACAGATAACAGTAGTAGCGTCTTATTTTCACCACCAAACATCAAATTTGTACCTGTCAAATAATGGGAACTTATGTACAAGCCAGGGGTTACGTTCGTGTTAAAAAGAAAAAACCATCGCTTACTTGATCCGTTTTCTTATGAACACCCGTTACTTTAACCTTCTCGATGGGTGGGTAAATTACTGCAACAGTAGCTGTTTGTATATTTCTGTAGGAACTTAATGCAAAAGTAACTATTGCGACAAAGTGATGTAGAAGGTCCGAAGGTGACACAAACAACAAGACAATCTGTAAATTAGTATGCGACATTTGGTGCGAATTAATGTTTTTTTTTAATAAATTTAATCGTGCTATGACCAAGCAACTGTTGACAAGTAAAGAGTATTTGTTGTTCTTAATACAAATTTATTATTTTATATAAACCATTGATGTAGCATTTCAAGACAAAAGAATAAATTATCTTCGTTGTTGTTGATGTATGGTGGTTGTTAATACCTTTTCGATCTGTAGCACTACTAAAACTTTCCACGAGTTAATAATGCTCAAAATATCCACAATTTTGTATGATAATATAATATAATACGAGTCTAAATGTGACATTAACACTTCTTAACTACTCAGTTTATTTCTAAAAATGCCGTCCTAATTATTACTTTCTTTCATATCGTCAGCTGTAGCCGTCGTTTTTAGCGTATTTCCACAAAAATATCTAATTATACTATTTAGTCTGGTGACCGGAAGGCCAGTTAATTAGTTCACCTCTATCTAGCCATGTGTTTTTGTACTATTCATACTAAGGTACTAGAAAGGTACTCGTCCGCCATCTTTGTTCTGCACATGCTCAGGGACATGTTTGTTTATAAGCAAAGCATTAGCTTCATCTCCAAAATCAAAACGAAATACAAATTGTAACAGCTTAAAAACAAGTAGCATTTGTTCTATATGTATTTTGGTCTGCAGTATGTACTCACAGATACCTCCAAATGCAAAAAAATGGTTTAATTGACAGTTCAAGTTTCAAACAATATAATAATATAACATGGATGGTTCCATCATTTTGGTTGACGATAACTGCATTAAGAATGGGGCACTACATTTGCTTGGAGCTTCCTCATCAAACCGCGACTCCTCAAACGTCACTAAAAAACAAACAAAACATTACATACTTGCATAAAATAGGTAATAATAAGCTATTTATATATTAAACCATTTCGCAAAGGCGGGACGAATTTGTTGGTAGGCACCTTTTTCTTCACATATTATGCACCCACTGATGCGATCGTGATTTACCTCTCGGGGATGAAAATAAACGCAAACCATTTTCGTGTCTATTTACACAATCAATAGCCGAACAGCCAGTTATTCTTTTGTCGTTTACACACATTTGCAAGCGTTACTTTAATCTATTACACGCTTAAAAAGTAAAATGAAAGCAGCTACCAACACTAATTAAGCGTCAAGGTGACAGATGATTGGAACAAAAATGGCGGACGAATATATCTTTCTTTCTAGTGCTCTATTTATACGCAAAAGATACCGTCTACCGTACATGGTCAATAGCTGTGTGGCCTGTGACTTAGTGCTGTCGCTTATGATCACAGGTCTACGTAGTCTGGTATTTGGTATGCCTTGGTAAAGTTATTACATATAGAAGGGGCGTTCATAAAAAAATGGGTCAAGCAAGCCACGGTTTCCTATTTCTAACGCCAGCGTAGCTCCTGTCATGTAAATTACATAGACATATACACATATGACGTTTGACGTATTCGTTGCACTRATGGAAATAACACGTCATAACTGTTACCCGTGACTAACACGGACACCGTTGGTTCTGCGAAAACGTTCACAAACCTCTGATCCTCTGAATGTCCCATGCATAGCCACAAAGTCAGTGTAAATTGCAAACGAAGCTCGTTTGACAAACGATACAAATGACAGTTGTGACAGTCAAGCTCCAGCACTACGACGTACGTTCACGCCTACAAAAACCATCACCCGCTTACTCGACTCTACGACTACGAGTGCCGGTTATTAAGTATGCGTTAACTTTTATGACGATACACAATTTTGTTACTTTTTTGTTAATATAATGACGTTTTCTATTTTAACTGAGGTAGGCAGGAAACTAGCAATTATTCGAGTTGTTAAAAATACAAATTCTCTTCGTGTGAAATCGACAGTGCAAATTACTATTATAGTAGCACTCGCCTGCCTGCATAATCGTTTGCATTTGCCGGTTTTCCGCACATGGGTAACACTGCATTATTGTGCGCTTTCTATTATGTGGCTACTGCTGTATAATGAAAAAGAAAAAACTGACTAAAGAGCAAAACTGGTCAAAGTAGGCGCATTTAAGTGATTCAATAATATCGACAAGGAAAAAAATTCCAATGTGTTCGTGTAAAAGGTTACAGGTGCCATGTTGTTTAAAAAATATCAAGTTATCCATTACATATTTTCCGAAATTAATAAATGTATACTTTAGAAATATATCTTTCAATATATTCCTATAGAAGCTTTTATATTTTAACGAATGGTGAAAGGCACATGTCTTATTTTTTCAGCAATCGCAGGATCTAGCTACTGCTTCTTTTCGAGATTTATAGTAGCTGTTGATTAGCAGTGTTGCGTAATTGGTGCACGTAGTGAAAAACCATAATTAATTTGCTTCTTACGAAATTATTGGGTTTTTTATGGGTAATTGCTGTTTGTCAAAATAAGTAAATCTCACCCGCTGCTTTTGACGTAAATATAATAGGACTTGCACATAGTAGATGATTTGTAATTAAGTTTGGAAGGCGAGAATTCTTTAGAACTTACCTTATTTAAGTGTCCACGGAACTGCACATCGATTCTGAAACAATGATGAATATTTAAATTATGGAACAACTATTACATAAAATAAACAAAGTATTTTACCAAATAATAGTATTGTTATTATTAGATGGGACACTGAAACGGTAATTAAAAACTTGGTAAATAGAAAAGTAACTATTTTGAAATGCTTCTCCCCTCTCTGTATAAATCAAATTTGTCTCGAACGCACCATTAGACACAATATATCAGTTTAGTATACAACTGGCTATACTAAAAATCTCTAATTAGCGTATTAGCTTGATATAAAAGTGACAAAATTTACTGACGTCTGATGAAGCACGACGAATAAATGCTAGTGCATAATGAGACGGAGCAGTAATAAACCCCTTGGAATAAAATTGTCAACGTGCAGTGTATGCAGAGTGGAACCCCCTAATTACTAAAGTAAGAAAGAATCAGATGAATTACAAATATGCAGACATTTAGAATTTTTTATCGTTATTGTAGTTCACCCCTTCCTTTTCAGGATCCAAATCCCTGTTGTCGTGAAGCCGTGTTCTTGCCACATTTCACAAAGTTGTTATAACACAATTGAGGGACGTTAACTTTATCCCGCTAGGTTTTTGGTCATAAAACTTTTTCCACTTTCAGGAACCTTTACAGCAGCAGATATTCGCTGCATTTACACAATTCACCTAACATGTAACCGACCAAGTTCCGTCTCAAAAGTGATTATTCAGTTAAATTAATTTGCGCGAACTATACAGCTGGTCGGAATTGAAAATATTTCATTTCAAGTGCAGTTGTGATATTCGTATAATAAAAACATCGAAATTTCATTTCGAGATCAAATAAACCAAATACTGTTAGGTAATTTCTTAACTTAAATCCTGCTTGATTCCACAGGGTTTCTATAAATGATTCATGCAACGCGGGCTGCGTTGCTGCCAAGCTGCAATATGAACGGCGATCGGGCGTACACTGAACATCAATGAGCACGATAGTACTGAAGGTTGCAGATCAAGTTCTATTTTTCTTTCAAACGTAAGAAATAATAATTACTGGTATAGTGGGCTTGTCTATACCCTTGCACTGTGGAAGCTTTGTGTAGTGCAGTTAACGTTAATACTACTTTGTGAATTTTACCATTACATCAGGCTAAAAAAATCCTCCAGTCCATAATAGTACAATAATTTAACAGGCTTACTGTAGCCACAACCTAACAAAAACGCTACATAACCTAAAAGTTATACGAAACAGTGTCAGCCCACAGCTTCGAGATGTGAACTTTCTGCAAACTTAAAGTTGATTATTGCGTAAAACGCTACAGAAAATACAAACTTCCAGGCGCCTTCTCATATTAAAATATATCAAATAATTCAACAATCGACAGATGACAAGTATACTTCAAAGCAATGGTTGTGTTCACCTTCCTAAGAGGCGGTAAACTTATATAATCGATAATTTCCATAAGCGCCCTGGATGCATGAATCATTTATAGAAACCCTGTATTTTATCCTTTTGGATGTGAACACGGCATACGCCACACTTTGGAGGTCATTTTGTAGAAATCGGCAATCAGTCATCTAGCGGTGCCTTTATGAACTACGACATAGGTTGGTGCGGTTTGTAAATACAAAGACCCAGTAGGTACATTACCGATTGTCCATTCGAAAAGCCCAACAAAAAAGGAGCCCAGTGAAATCAAACATCATTTTCAACATTATAGCTAAAGCATCTTCCGCCATTTCTACTTCTTCAATAACCTCTATGTTGATTTACCTTCTTGTGGGTGGGAAAGATCCACCCCATTCCACGATCTCCACATTTTTATAATAAGCAAGTGCTATAAGGATATTTCAATTTGTAGTGTTTTCCCAAAATTTATTGCTATTTTAAAACATAACTTGCGTAACGCAAATAAAATGTACAGCCTTGAAAGAATCTGTTTTGTTGAGAAATTATACAGCCAATAACATGCAATAAACGAAAAACACAGGAAAACACCACTTGTTGACATACGAGAAGGAAATGATTGTTTCCAAATTCAACACAGCACAAGAAGGCATTAGAAGAGATTAAATAGGTTCACAGGTAAATATTTTATAGAAAGCGTGCTGGAACACTTCCAGGAATTAAAACTCTTTATACATATTTTCTTAGAACATAAATAAAATTAGATTGGAGGTAAATTTGTTCAAACAGATAATTTGTGTTCATGTTAAAATTGAGAATAATCCATCCTCACAAATATCGTTCAAATCTATTCTAAGCATTCTAAGTCATTACTACAATCAAAACCATATTCGCAGAATATTTGTGGTCTGTCTTGATAGAGCACATGTTTTTAAAAGGAAAAGTTCCTATATAGATAATATGTCGTAGAAGGCTTCGTTTCCGAGATACAGGGTGTTGAATATAATTTCTTTCTCTCGAATTTTCATTATAACTTATAAACGAATGCTAAGATTTTTTCATGTTTGGGGGATAATGCCTGTTAATTAAGGGGCATAAAACAAGCGTTAAGAATAAGATATTTTCTCGGAAAGATCGCTGTCTCTTGAAAACACTGACAAAAAGTTACCAGTCTGACGTTTCGATTACACCTATAATCTTTGTCAGAGACGAAGAACCTCAAAATTTGCCTGACAATTTCAAACGAAATTTTGAAATTAAATAAACAAATCACCAAGGAAGCGAGACGTCATTATAACTTATAAACGAATGCTAAGATTTTTTTCATATTTGGGGATAATGCCTATTAATTAAAGAGCATAAAGCAAGCGATAAGAATGTTAAAAAACATTTGCRGGGGGGGGGGGGGTGCTCAACCCCTTTCTTAAACCGAACTTMTACGCCAAKGACTATTTGTAAAAAAAACTGTTATTTTCATTACCTACATACAGTTTAACAAAAACAATGTTTCTTCTCGCGAGTTATTATTKTTTGTTAATATTTAATCGATAATTGGTAATAAATAAATCACTAAATTTAGTACCACACCAAACACTAACACATAAAAATAACTCGAAAACGCACAGGATTTTCGAAAAGAACGGACATKATTTKTGTTAAGCTGTATGTATATAATGAAAATAACAGTTTTTTTTACAAATAGTCATTAACGTAGAAGTTCTGTTTAAGAAAGGTGTTGAGTACCCCCTCCACTCCACCACTGTGCAAGTTTTTGAACATTCTTAACGCTTGTTTTATGCCCTTTAATTAATAGGCATTATCCCCCAAATACGAAAAAAATCTTAGCATTCGTTTATAAGTTATAATGAAAATTCGAGAAAAAGAAATTACATTCAACACAACATCTCGGAAACGAAGCCTTCCACGACATATGTTTATAGGGACTTTTTTTTTAAACCATGTGTTGTATCTTCTATTAAAGTTTGTCTGCAAAAAACTGACTCACCCTGTATGCATACATGTAAAGACAATGATGCTTGTAATTGCATAAAAAATTCGTCTTACGTACTAGACGAACTAGACCCATGGCGCAAGTTATCAACATTGTCTTTCTTACTACTGCAGAAAAAGAAAAACATTTTTATTTCCTGAGTTTTCTGAACATTGCGGTAACAGAAGACCAAATTTGCTTGTTTTATAACAACCTACCATGCTGCAATGGATTGTAGAACATTAATGTTTTTTTTTGGTGTCGAGTACCTCTACATTGTAGAAATTAGGTGTAGTCGTTTGCTTTTCTAGTAGGTATTCTAAGTCGGTTTAGAAGGGACCATAATGGGTGTATTGTATGTATTTATGAAATGAGCTCATTAAAATTAAATATAAATCCTTTGTAGCCATCATTGCAGTTGGGCATTATGCACATTTGGGCATTATTTTCAATTTTCGTACGATTTAGTACTTAGTGAGTCCCGTATGTGTTGGTTGTCAAGCTGGTATCCTCATCTGACGAGCTGAAAAATCAGCGAAACCGGTCAAGGGGTCCAGCGTGCCAAGCTAAACAGACGGCCGTCTATTATCAAGTTTTTGAATTTTAAATCTAATAATAAACTTACTATATGTATGGTATGTACTAAATAGGGTACATAGAGAAAGTAGACCGGACAAAAATCTCGGCGGAAATCAACGTGCGATAAGATAGCCCAGTTATCTCCCCTCCAACTCTCCGACAAAATAGCTCCAACAAAATAGCCTAATACAAAAAAACGCAGATAATATTTCTAATTATTTTGTAGTCTTGTACTAACTACCTAAATAAATTAAGTACCTACTTTTTAATTTCATGCACATTATCTATATTATTACTTCCAACTATGTATTTGAAATCTTACTCGCTTCTGATAAATTTGAAGGTGTTTAATTACTTAGCACGGTAAATTATAGACGTTTGAATAACAAATTAGGTAGTTACGTAACCTTAACTTCTGTTAGTTTATATTTCCAAAATGGATGATTATGGAGGTGTAACTAAATTTGAATACCTATGTACAGCGGAAAAGTATTTTTTTTTATTAATAAAGGTGGGGGTAGTCCATTTTATTATAAAATTGCACAGAAACAGTTATGGGTCAAAAGAAGATGTAAACACACAATTTGCATGAAATGACACATTTCTCTGATTACACACCGATATCATTTTCTCTGCTCCCTCCTTTTGCCATTTCGCACATCACATGATTTCATGACATGGACAGGCGCCGTGTCACATGCACCTCACGACCTGGACATCCAAATTCAACGCCGTTGTTACTTGTAACAACAGATGGACAATTCGCGCGTCCGGATGCTGTAAATTTTTAGTTTCAGTATCCGGAAATTTTCGGTTTCCATTTCAGGAACTGGACATACATTTCGTGAAATGCTCAATTATTACGATATAGGTATGCATTCGACATATTGTGTTCGTTTAGTATACCTGTAAATCTTAATACGAGCCATTCGTTTCACAGCTTATAATGTATGCGGTTAGCTATTACAGTCACAAAATTGTTCTAAATGAAAAATCATGCGCAATGAGCACTTGATTCACGTGTTTCTTTGCTTTTTCAGGTTTTTCAAAAAACCCAGTTTCTAGATATAGGTAATTTATTTTGTACAACAGGTTTTAACCAAATTAAGGGGTCTTTGACAGAAGAATCATTTTAAATTTCTCTAATTTGTACATATTTTCATGTTATACTTTTATTTTTACGACAATCACATTTTGCTTATATTTAACGTTAGAAACAATTTTAACAAGTCAATCAACTATTGAATTTAGTTTCGAGTGAAGCGCCAAGTAAAAATGAGGTACAATACAGCTGATGGCGGTCTTTTTGCTCGTTCTGACTACTTAAAACTAGTTTTTACAAGTGTGTGTAGGAAGTTCTTTCTGACTTTAGTTGGGTCAAACTGGCTTTTGGTATTTTCGTATTTAAACAGTAACGCACCATATAAAATATATACAAAGTACTACTCAAAACATCAAATTTAGCATTATTGAAGGAATCCGTCTTCAAATGTCAAATACCTTACCTTCCAGGGTGGTTATTGCGAACAAGCGACGCTATTAATAATTACAAGGACAGCGGAAATGTGGCTCGTTATAAAACGGCAAGAAAAGCTTCTTCGGAATTAATTCAGTAAGCTTCTAATTTAAAAGGAAATTGCGAAATCATTGATGCCTATTAACTGTTATAGAACATTAAAATAATTAATAAAACCTTTCTGCATAGACTTAAATAATTTTTTGGCTTATACGTAAGCTTTGCAGTTAAAATTACTATTTTGCCCGTAAAATGAACTTCTGTAAAAGCACTAAACAAAAAGAAAAATGTGATTTCTTGTATTATACTCGTATGTATTATATACAGAGTGTCTCATTTTCAATACACTCACCGGTCATCTCACGTAGATGAGATATGCGTTTTTTACAACTTACTTGGACGCCAGATGATTTCTTTCCGTAGTCCAAAAATTTAAGTATATCTCTTGTCGTACTTATTATATGATTTTGATTTTATTAGAAACACTTTTACTCTCAACTTTCCTAAGCAGAACACTCCGCTTTGTTTTAAGAAGGATTCGTTTCTGATATATTAATTAACCAAACCTCATGTTTCCTCCACAAAACAATATATTGTTTGTAGCATTCTATGACCTGAAATATTTTCGAAAAGCATGCAAAAAAACTATTATTTAAACTATCAAAACGAGCGATTCATTTCATTTTCCAAACAAGTAGCTGCTTACTATAATTAATACGTAATCATTGTGGTAACAGCTTTTTAGTGTGTTTTCATAACTATAACAAACGTAGAAAAACGGCACCCAATCTTGAAGCAGAATACGCTAACCTAATAAAAGCTAAAAACAGACAGTTAATTTTGTTACACAAATATTATGTTAGTCTAAATTACAAATTGCTCAAAATATTACGCATTAAGCTTTAACGATGACTTTCATACAACTTGTTTATAACTTTTATATTTAAATTAGTCACTTTAATATGCTATATCGCAAGCACAGCCATATTAAAATACAACAGCATTATTTTTATTCCCTACCATCATGATAACATATACGATTATATATATCGTAGAGTCAACGGTATAGCATGCTGTTTTATTGAGCAAAAATATAATAAAATGAAAGACAAATTCATTGTACGAAGGTGAATGCTTTCAGCGTCCATAATATAAGATAATATTTTCTCGGAAAGATCGCTATCGCTTTAAAACACTGACAAAAAGTTATTAGTCTGACCTTCCGATTACACCTGTGATCTTTGTCAAAGACGAAGAACCTCAAAATTCGTCTGACACAAATTCAAAGTAAATTTTCTTTGCGACAGCGATCATTCCGAGAAAATATTATCTTATATAATGTTGTGTTAACATATTGTTTCTCATAAAATCAGAAACGTAACTGGTATAGATGGCAACGAAAATGCAAAAATTGCTTCCTTTGAACATACCCCATAATGACAACATCAAATAAGTGAGATATTATCTATCCATTCAAAAATGCATGTAAATGCCGTATCTTTCGAGTTTATACTTTAATCATCCTTTTTATTTATTCTCTTGTAGCGAAAATAAATCTTTTATTAAAATAAAGAAACTAATGTATTTAAAGATTGATCACCGGACTGGACCGAAAACCAGAAACAATTACTTTTCCCGGAGCGAAAACCGAAAGTGAAACAATATTATACATCTTTAAAAAACGGGGCAAAAAGAAATATCGATTCTAAACCCTAATTTAAATTTACTATATTATCAAAACCAAATCTAAAGCCATGCGTAGTTCTATATTTTAATGTCCCATTTTAATTTGACACACAATAGGTACCTGCGTTCAATTACATCAACTGCATCGTAATTTAGCTATGATAAGGTCAGTCCATTTATAACAGCTGATACTGGATATATCCGTGTTCACCACGGAACGGTATCTGCCCACTGTGATATGAAGATTTACTAGGTAAATGTATAGTAGTTAGTAATGTAACTTGGCAGACGTCTTATCGATTTCAGTCATAACAGAAAAAATGTAATTGTAATATGAGGTAGACAGATAAATACAATTCTTAAAATATCTCATTTATTCATCTAAGGTTTATAAGAAATATATTTCTGTTTTCAAAGTAGCTATATCATCTTCCGCTTTTTGACGAGATTTTATTGTTAAACGTAGTAACTGTACTCATCAGTAGTCCGTAAAGTCTCACTACAAACGCCTAAAATGCAGAGCACGGATTGATTGACTGAAAGTTTTGTTGCTCATGACAACGCAGCAGAAAAGACTAGGGTTAAGATAATATATATGCATACCGAGAACCTCAGCACGCCCCTGTTAAACATCAAATATAATTGATCAAATCTCTTACCAGACTAAACACTAAACATTTTAAAACCTTTTCACAGTAAGTTTGATATCTTCAGAAACGTACTTCGGTTAATATAATTAAATCTTTCTTGCAGCTGTACCTATAGTGGTAACAATATAAATATCGATCCAGATATGAAGGGCATTGTAGATACCTACCTCCTCTAACATGTGAAGAACTGTTGGCTTTACAAAAAAATCAGATCTAAGCAGGCAAGGGATAAAAGGGATCCCTCTAAAGTCTGTCTGTTACTAACAAATCGAAAACTTGGTAAAAAAATTTCCAATTGCCCTTCATTATCGAGTTATTGATAGCAAACTAAAATTTTGCATTTAAACTTTGTTAAAAAATATGAACAAGAAATTTTTGTTGTCACAAAATATGCTAAAATAGGTTGCCTCCTACTTCAAGGTTAACATAGGCGCTATATAGCTTGGAAGCACGATATTTTCTACAGTATGGGTGCATCTCTTTCAATCTACCTCTTAGGGATCTTTCCATTCAGCAAATTTCTTACTTTTATTTCGTAATGTGCCGGTGCACCATGATATTAGCACCAACAGTGTAATCTAGCTGCTAACGGAACTTCATCGACCAACAGAACTGGTAGATTTTCATTTAAAAATTGAAAATAAAGGACTAAGTCGGTTAGGTAGAATCGGAGTCTTCGGCAGTCTAGTGAGCCTGGAAGTGTATTCCCACTACCGACCGCCGTGATGTCAAAATGAAAGTCGATATTGTTGTATAGCGGTAAACGGGAAATGCGGAGAATAATATAATATAAAATAATATAAATAGATAAATAATATATGGCAACAGTGGACTCGGCTAAAAAAAATCATTAAATTGAGCTAGAAATTCATGTGTGGCAACATTGTCTAACCAAAGTTTCTGATTACACCCGTTGTAGTTATGAAAAAAAGTGACAGGCTCACACATCTATGTGCCACCTTTATGGTACAGGTTGACGTCCTTACCGATTTTTTCGAGGATTTAGATGACCTGTTCGCAGTAATCTCTCTTCCACCAGTCTTATGGTTTTCGCTTCAGGATGCCGATTTGGAAATCTTTTCGCATAGTTTGCCCTAGCCCTAGTAGTGACATTGTCATTACATGCACCTAATACTTTGAACATATCGACGTAATCTCGATTATAGTAGTTTCGTTCTATTTTGAATGTACAAAACCGAAGGAAATTACTCGTATAATACTTGTCACTATAACAGAACGATGACCATGGCCATAGCTATAGGATAGACCGCTATTTCAGTTTAAAATAGTGGCGGGATATTTTAATTTGTTGGTAAATGAGAGGGAACCAATCCCAACCTTGAATATTAGATAATTATCAGATGTTAGGTTTGATGCACAAGCACATTACCAGTATCTAGAAAAAAGTCAATAAACACTGTAAATGTTTGGTTTATTCCCGCATTTAAGAGCAAAAAAAGGTTTTTGTCATACTCATTGGTCATGTGAATTGCGGTACTGCAATATTATAGTGTCTATAGTTTTCACATTTAGCTGTTTCTCCACACTACTACTGACTTACACAAAATACAAAAGTACAGCAAAGTAGACAAACACACTAGGGTTGCCACGTCTCATACTTTCAGTATGAGTCATGTTCAAGTTATAGTCTTCAAAGAAAATCCAGATGAAAGCGCGATAGGTATGTGCAAAGGTATTGAAGGGACTTTTAATGAATTTATTTTAAAATTTGACAATGTGCCATGCTTAAGCGCCGATAACCAATGGCAATTTTGGAAAAAACTCGGATGTGAGAAATAAATGTAACGTGAACTTAATTAAAGCAGAATTACTAATTTCCCTTAACTTTGTCAAAGACTGTAAAGACATAAATATATATTAAATGAAGAACCATCACTCAGAGCAGCTCATGGCGATAAAAAAAATACCATTTTAAAACACATAAGTGTTAGGTGTTAGGTCGGTTTTAAGACCACTCTTGTTTATTTAAGTTTTTTATATCTACTTTTTTATAGAAAACTGTGTTTTTATTATTGTTCTTTTTGCGTGTAAGTAGCGCGTAATAAAAGAAATCTATAAGTAAGACGTAAGCGTCATTTAAAGTAGTGCCTAAAGTTCCGAAAGCTGGTGCAATTTTTTTCCATTTTTTTTAAATTTATTTATTATTAACCACTTAGGAGATTGTAAAATTAAAAGTAAGGGGGGTACCTTGCTCCTGTTTAGTCTGATCTCGAATCTCATCGTGTCCAAGTAGCAGCTTCAACTTTAAGGAAAACGAACATTTCCCCTTCCGTGAAAGTTAAAGTGTAAGAGACAGCTTACTCACAAGTAGATCAATAAAAACACGTTTTGTCACATTAGAGCATACCTGCGCTAAGGGTTCAATTTGTTATAAAAGCAATGTCATCTGTGTTCTAGGGCGTGATGTTTACGAAGAAGTAGTTATTATTGCGGGTTTTGATGCTCATAAGAAATATGCCACTTCTGCTGAACAACCTGAACAACAGAAATGGAACGAAAATGCATTATCTCCGTAAATATTCACCGGCAAGCAATTTTTGCCCTCAAAAGCTAAGTGTATCAAAAACACATTGTGGTATTTTCTAAGCGATTGCCTTCGGTTATTGATAGAAAATTGCCACTTGAGCCTCTACAGAGAAAAATCCGCTTTAGTGCAGGTAGCAGCATTGATGTGTCATATGGAATAATTTATCATATGGGTTTGTATTAGCATACATCTATATAAACCAAGCAGTTACAAAGCTGAAATGAAATGAAAACAGGTACCCACGATGTTTGGCCAAATTATGAATCCAAACACTATAGGTCGCAAATTGCGGAGTGAACTGAAAAATGACTGCATAATTTAAATTTACACCGTGTAAAAGCTAATGTGATATTAAACATTTTCATATACCAATCACATCCATGTTCGAAGGAACCCTCTCCCGTCTATAATTCGTCCATTTTAATTATTTTTTTTATTAATTTGAACTGATGGGATAAATGATTAATTATCTCAAAAACATAAATATGGCTTCAAAGAAATTAGTTTAAAGGTCAAATGTACCTTGGCAATTATTGAAAATAGTGCGGATAATATATTTATACCTTGACCACCAGGATACCCGACCTCTCACTCATCAGACACGTCTTGGACATTATGGGTAAAATATTGGAAAATTTGCCCCATCCTCCGCAGTCCACCAATGTTGTACGAGCAACTCTATCAATAAACTCTATCAATAAACAAACACGGTAATGAGTTATACAGCACAGTGGAAATTCCACATATTGTTATTTTCTTTAGTTCATCACGGTCCCATTCTCGTCTGTTCTTTAATGAATTTATTCCAATAAACAAGCCGCCAAAGTTTATTTAAAGAAAACAGTTATTACTAGGTGTATCGTATATATGTCGGTTAAAATAAACAATAATATTAATAATAATAATAATAATAATAATAATAATAATAATAATAATAATAAATGAATAAATAATTTGAGAGCGAAAAATCCAACAGATATTGATAATTTATATAAATATTTAAAACAAATAACCTATTTGACCTCAATGTTTATTTGAACACAAAATGTAGAACCCTGAAGCCTTTATTATCAAAATGTCTGCAACTGCAAAATATGTTATAGTTTGCATAAATATTATTTCCACGTATAATGGTTATACTTCTTTTCCGAATTAAGAAACAACAGAATTAGGTACCTAAGATATGGCAACTCTATAGACTAGGATACTATAGGATGTAGTCATCGTTATCGTAAAATATCCTGTTTCGCCATCGTTCTATATCAAATAATATATATCCTCTTATACAAAAAAGCACAAATAAGTAAATGTATCTATTCAAAACCTCACAAACCACACCTCACAATATCTAATATTTGGATATAAATTTGCGCACTGCCATGAACAAAACTGAACATGCTTCCGTTAAGTTGAAAGTATTGATTACCTAAAAGTAATGATTCAGTTCAAGAAATGCACAGACTGTCATAACCTATGTTGTGCTTTTAAAATAATATTCCTTGGCAACATTTAAAAATTTTTTTTGCAATCTTCAAACAAAGTGTTAGATCGAGCCCTGACACCAACCACCTCGATTACGCTTAGTTCCTGTTTCCTTGTTTTACTAACAATATTATGTACCTAATCTAAAAAGTATTACCGTGTTTAATTTCATTGTTTCGTATAATAGTAATTCGATGTTTCGTCTATAACAGAGCTGTTGCAAATCTCGGATCAGCAGAACTTGTTTTTCCAATTTTTCTGCCAATTTAGGCAAGCGTTTATTTCCTATAAAAAGTCAGTTTCAGTTTTGTTCGCTTATTGCATATAACAATGATCAAAAAGAGCATCTTATTTAATAAGGCAAAAACGCTTCAAAAGTGGACATACTGCAGACATGCAAGAAATTTAGTAGCCTAGACAAACAGAGAACGGCTATTTGTACTGATTTGAAATCCATGTATTTGCTTCAGATTTAAAATAGTTAGGTACTTATTTTTTAAGGGTGGCGAAGACGTTCCTGAATAACCGACGTTTGCTTTCATGGAAGCTGATTTCTTCACTCCAACTTGTATAATTATAAGCTGCACGGAAAACAATGTTGTATCGCTGTTTTTGTTTGGAATAAACCTCTTAATAATGTTCCTGAATATTGAGCAAACTTTGATTTGGTTAAGAGGCTTTGTCTGCCACCAATAAAATGGCGGCTGCTTTTTTTAGGTATATACGTGAATTAATTCCACGATAAAATTGAACACGGTACATATAACACTACCAGTTTACAGTGGACGATCGATAATCTAAAAAGTAATAAATGTCAAATTACGCAGGCATTTACAAATTACTCGTTTAATTATTAGAAAAGTGGCTTGTAAGTATAAAAAAGGGTACTACAATGTGCAGTATTCAAATTATGTCTGTCGGACAGAGCTGCGCCATTTGAGCAAATATCTCAATAATAACATCAGCTAGCCTGCTGTCCTTTCATTACTAACAACAGTTTCTTAACCAACATAATTCTAACTGAAATATATTATCGGTTTTTAAATATAACCAATAAATTCTCATTCCCCAATGTTTATCGGCTCTTTACTAACATAAATCAATTTATTCCAATATCGAGCTTTCAAATTTTACGATCGCACCACAGCTTTGGAAACTTCAATAAACGCATACATTAACGGAGCTTTTTACGGAGGAACTTCTACTTACTCTTTACCATCAGGAAAACAATTTGGTTCGCATCACGTTCGGAATTCAGATTACAAAAGTTTGGCACTGCAGCACTTCGACAGACTTTCACTTATTTGACAAGTTGGTCGGACAAATCCGCACCGCAAACTTTGTGAAAACAATACCCTAGCGTTATATAACGGTTTACTATTTGATTGCAATTTTATTTACATATATGTATTAAAAGCAAGTCCAATTTTAATTAATTGCCAATACTGATGTCGATTGTAAAGAAAATGGATTTTAACATGTTGTAAACAAAGTATTTCTGAATGTATATGAACATTTCTGATTAATCAAACTGATCTAAATTTTGCAGTGGATGTTGAAATTGGACATGATGATCTTGTAGTTCGGTTACAGTTGCCTACGATGTTTGCTACACCTAAGATTGCAAAGAGCAGAACTTAGGCTTCGTTTATTTTGTATTTATGCGTAAAAGACGAGCTGTTACCGAAAAGTTATACGTGTTTCACAATATCCTCGCCCAGCAAATCATACCGGTGCACATCCTTGTAGTCGTGAACAGTTTTTACCCAATATACGTTTTGTTGCGTGTAAAGTTGTTACTGCACTACTGTGTAGTAATGTTAACTTTTGAACGCGTTATGAAAATGACACTCTAGGGTCGAGTAATATCTTATTTGTACGGAAACTGGGGAAGCAAGCTTCAATTCTAGACCTTTTTCTCCAGATTGAAGAAAAGATCTTTATTCTTAATACTACCCGTTATTGGTATTTCAGGTATAGCAGGTAAAATATTCTGATTGAATAAAAATTAATCTGAACAACATAACTAACATAATAACTACATAATATAACATTGAATAAAGACAAAGATCTAAATTGAATAAAATGAGAATATATTGCATGCCGGGTAGAAAAATTCAAAATTCTAGGATTTATACCTATTTTTTTAACCACTGGCAACCGTAAACAGTAAAGCTTATTTGACATCATTAACTGTGTAGATAATTTTTGCTGTTTCTGTTTAGAAATATATAGAAATAACATATATATTAAACTTTATTTTGATTATTTGCTTGATATCCTTTAACACCTTATTAATGTCCAACTAAACAACAAAACTAGCATACAGGCCGATTGGCAACCATACTGGCAATATTACAATATTAGCAATATTAGGATGTACCTTTCCGTTTCAATAATTTTGTTCTATTATAAATATTCTATAAAACTTTGCATTAAAATTCAGACCTTCAAATAAATCAACAAAATTACATGTATGCCATGTCGTCTGTGTCAGTTTGAACAATCTGTGGAAAGCTGTTTTGATTTATAAAGCCTCCTCAGCACAGTTACCATTGCATAGCTCTGGCTTCCCTTATTTGCACCAAGGTAGGCGAGAGTTATTATATCTGTCGGCAACACCATGTACCGTTCAGATTACAGGTTCCACACACAGACAGGTAGGTGACCCCGTTAACTGAGAATAGATGGCATGTTGTAGCCCAAAACTTTAATTTTTATATACACATAGCCTATATTGGCGTAAATAAGGAAAGCCAGATCTATGCCATGTCTGCATTGGGACTATATGTAGCTGTGCCGAGGAGCTTTGATTCGCAGACTATACTTATTTACCCTTTAAATATGCATTGCTTGTTAGTCGTATTTAAATTAAGTTGGTCCACATATTGTGTTTTCCGTTTAGTAGAAGAATAGGTACCTATGGACCGGTAATTTTCAGCACGTCCTCCTTTATAGGAAAACCTGACTTTGAAAAGCTTTAGTATAGAGGTAAGACATTTATTTCCTTGAAAAGACTAGTTCCTTAGGTCTCAGTCTGGTTGAGGAACTAGTTCCTTAGTTCCTTTAGCCGGAAAGCGAAAATGTTCTCGCAAAAACCGTCTCCGTAGGTGACGACGGAGCTAGGAGCTAGCACCGTAATAACGCCTATGAGATCCCATAAAGAACTACGAGGTTTCTATAAATGATTCGTGCATCCAGGGCGCTTATGGAAATTATTAATTAAATCAGTTTGCCACCTCTCAGGAAAGTAAACACAACTATTGCTTTGACGTATACTTGTCGTCTGTCGATAGTTGAAATATTTTATATATTTTAATATGAGAAAACGTAGAGGTATTGATTGGGCGAGAGGTCGCTGGGTTTTAATAATAACACCTCGCCTCGATTTAGTGGACTGTATTTTTAATGATAACTTTACAAATCAATGAAATCAATAAAATCTCGTGTGATACTTCTGCACCACGCTAGCTGTACATCAAAATTCTCGTTGACCTTCAAGTTCAGCGCATGTGCCAGGCGCAGCTGGCGTTGCCAAGTTGACTAATTTTTCGTTAACACACTCCCCGCGTTGAACTCTGTTCAAAACTATAATGTACATTAGTCAAATACACAGGTAAGTATGAAAGTTATTACACATAAATAAATTCAAAATACAGGTAAGTAAACAAGTTCATTTAAACATTTCAAAAAATCAAGAATGTTAATCATTGTTTGTTTCAGCTTGTTCGTCTGACGCAATCGGAAGCGGACACAATTTCACAATAGCCCGTTTCACGACACTCTTTGGTGAGCGCACACTTGCAACACGAACTACACCTGAAGAATCCGGATGCACTGCTTCGATGCGACCCAGGAGCCATTGTCCAGGTGGAAGATTGTCCTGCCTGATGAGAACGAGGGTACCAACCTTGACGTTCTAGGTATGTTGCTTCCATTTACTTCGTTGTTAAAGGGAAGACAAATATTCTTTGGACCATCGTGTCCAGAAATGTTGGTGCAGTGATTGCAAAAACTGAAATCTCGTCAATCTATTAACAGGGGTTTGTCGTAGGTTGACTTCCGGCAAACTGACTAGTGGCCTTCCAATCAAAAGGTGAGCTGGGGTCAAAGGCAACAGGTCATGTGGATCGTTAGAGAGGGAATACAAGGGTCTGGAATCTAGTGTCGCTTCTACTTGTGTGAGAAGTGTGTAAAATTCTTCAAAGGTAAGTTTTGTTTCTCCTAATAATCTAGTCAGATGAAATTTTACACTTTTTACTCCAAACTCCCAAAAACCACCAAAATGTGGGGCATGTGGAAGGATAAATTTCCAAACAATTGCTTCAGAAGCACATGAATTTATTAATTCGGTTTCATTTTGCTTTAGAAACTTGTACACATCTAATAATTGCTTCTGAGTACCAACAAAAGTTGTACCATTATCGGACCAAATCTGTGAAGGTTTTCCTCGTCTTGAGACAAAACGCCTTAAAGTAGCCAAAAATGTCTCAGTTGTTAAATCTGATGACAACTCTAAATGAATTGCTTTACTTGCAAAACAAATAAATAAACAAATATAGCCTTTATATATTTTATAACTTCTACCCTTTCTATCTTTTACAGAAAAAGGTCCCGCATAATCTATGCCTACAATATCAAATGCATTAGCAACATTGACTCTTTCTTGAGGCAAGTTAGCCATAAATGGAAATGTTGACGTAGGTTTAGATTTAAAGCAAGTTACGCAGGAACGAGTAAATCTCTTCGCTGCATTCATGCCTGAGGTAGGCCAATAATTTTGTCGGACAGTAGCTAAGAGCAGTTGAGGACCAGCATTCAACAAAGCCATGTGAGTATATTCAAAGATTAATCTTGTTAAGGTATGTTTACCACTAAGTAACAACGGATACTTAGCGTCATAAGCCAAATTAGAATTTTTTAGTCTGCCACCTACACGAAGTAATTCTTCATTATCCAAAAATAATCACAGGCTTAACAATTTGGTTTTTGAATTAAGTGCGTCATTTTTTAATGTAATGATTTCTTTTGAAAAATCTTGATATTGAGCTATCTTAACCAACCTTTTCATGCTCACATCAAGCATCCATAGCACTCAACGGGCCAAATTTTCTTTGGTCTTTGGGCAATCTTGAATTTGAGCAAAATCTAATACAATAACCCATTACACGTTTGAGTCGATTCAATTTAGAAAATCTCTCAAATGGAAATGAAATCTCAGGTAACACTATACTAGAGAAACAATGCTTTTTCAATTCTGGTGCATCTATTTTTTCAAATTCAATAGGTTGTTTGGCCACTTTGAAATATCCAGTTTCAACCAACTTGGGCCTTGCCACCATAACTGAGAATTTAATAGAACATCTGGATAAACACCTCTGGATGCTAAATCTGCTGGATTTTCTTTAGTATTAATATACTTCCAACAATTTACATCTGTTAAGGTTGTTATCTCTAAAACCCGGTTTGCAACAAAGACATTCAATAGATTGGGACAAGTATGTATCCAGTATAATACAATCTGGGAATCAGACCACAAATAAATCTGAAATTTCAAAGAAAGTGAATGTAAAACTGATTTTATAAGTCTGGCCAGCAAGAGGGCACCACACAACTCTAATCTTGGGATAGTCATTGGCTTAATAGGAGCTACCTTTGTTTTTGCACATAGTAATTTTATGTGAACTCTTCCCGAACTATCAATACTTCGGACATAAACTGATGCTCCATATATATAGGAAGAAGAATCACAAAATCCATGTAGTTCGAGTGAAATAGGATCACTACAAGTGACATGTCTCGGAATTTGGAGATTATTAATCAAAGGAAAATGCTTTTTGAATAAAATCCATTTTTTCTCCAGGTGAGGAGGAATCATATCATCCCAATCTAAGCCTTCTTTCCAAAAATCTTGAATTATCTGCTTTACAAATAAAATACAGGGATTTAAAAATCCAATAGGATCAAATAACTTAGCAATCTCAGAAAGGATCATTCTTTTGGTAATTCGAACACACAAATTCTCTTTAGCAATCACATACGAAAAGGTATCTGAAGTATTGTTCCAATTTATGCCTAGAGTTTTAATCTTGTTCTCACCTGAAAAGGTAATTGTACTAATCGGATCCTTTTCATCTTTGAACGTGTTGGTAACTGATGAATTATTGGACACCCATTTTCTCAGATGAAAGCAGGCACTCTCACGAATATTACTTACATCAGTACATACAGAAATAGCTTCTTTTTCTGAAGGAAAACTGACAATCAAATCATCTACATAAAAGTTATGGCATATAATTTTCGAAGCTTCAGGACTTGAATCTACAATCTTCTGCCAACTGCTTTAGACATCTAATAGCTAAATATGGTGCTGAAGCAGTTCCATATGTCACAGTGTTTAACGTATAAGAACACAAATCAGAATCTAAATCAGATCGCCAAACAATGTTCTGAAGAAATCTGTCATTAGGATCAATTAGAATCTGTCTATACATTTTTTCGATGTCAGCACAAACTACAATCTCAAATTGTCTGATTTGAAGTAAAATTGAGAACAGATTAGAATATATAGGAGGTCTTACATGCTGCAGATCGTTCACAGACCAGCCAGAAGTAGATGGTGAGGAACCATTGAAAACTACTCTTAGCTTTGTAGTCAAGCTATCTTTTTTGACAACTCCATGGTGAGGAAGAAAATAATCTGTTCCTTACATTCTGTGACTTTAGACATGTGCCCTAAATCAATATATTCATCCATGAATTTAATGTATTCATGTTTTAATGCAGAATCGGAATCCAATCTTTTTTCTTATTGCAACATTCTCTTTACAGCAAAATTTTTAGATTCACCTAATTGAGAAGGAGGATATTTAAGAGGAACTCGTACCATAAATCTGCCTTCGTCTGTTCGGGTAACAGATTCAGAGAAAAATCTTTGACATTCAGCATCCTTTTGGGGCATCGGCATGGAAGAAACTTCTTCAATTTCCCAGAATTTTCTTAAATCATCGACTGGAGAAGATGTGGAAGAACTTGCAGAAATTGGCCCAGAAATGACGCATCCAAACAGTATTATGAAGAACTGGTAAGTATTTTCCCAAATTAATCTTTTCAGGTTTTAAGAACTCCCAAAAGTGACTTGCTCCAATTAACAAATCAACCTCTGCAGCTTCATCAAAATCTGGATCAGCTAGATGAATATTAGCTGGAATGTTCCACGAATCACAATCAATCTTTTGAGTAGGAAGGTATCCTGATATCTGTGGTAACACGATACATGTAAGTGTAGTAGAATATTTATTACACATAGATTTATCTTAATTTGACACTGTGAATTTAAAACAGTATTTGTTGAATTGATACCAATAATCGAAACATTAGTAGACATTAATTCTAATCCAAGCTTTTTAGATAGATTCAACGAAACGAAATTGGACTGAGACCCACTATCAAGAATCACTCGTACCACAATCATTGAACCTTTAGAATCCATCGCATAAATTTTGGCTGTAGAAAGAAGAACAGCATTTTGTTCATTAGACTTGACATCACAACACTGGTTTCTGGTGCTTGACGATCATTAGAAGCTTTATCTTGATGAAGCAAAACATTATGTTTCCCTTTACACACTCTGCAAGGATAACCACGACATTTAGTAGGTGAATGGCCCGTACAAAGACATATTTCACATAATTTTAACTCATTAATCTTTTTAATTCTTTCAGAAATTGATAATTTTAAAAATGACTCACATGAATATATTAAATGAGACTGTTTACAGTAATTGCAAATTTTAGTTTTTGTTGACAGTAGTGAATAATGCTTTTTTCCACTGCGAACCATACCTTGTTCCTTTGTTTTTAATCCATGATTAACCTCTAAAGTCTCCAACAACACAACACGAGAATTTAGAAATGTTTTCAAATCATCTAATCTAAGAGAATCCCAAGTTAATTTGAATTTTTCCCATTCTTGAGCACTATTCTTATCCAACTTTGTAGCAATAATGAAAATTAGAAGTGCATCCCAATGATGTATGGGTTGGTTTAGTGACTCTAACGCACGAAGGTGTTTGAAAATACCATCAATTAGTTGCCTCAAAGCTACCGAAGAATCTTTGGTCACTTGCTCTAGTTCAAAAATGGACTTAATGTGATTATGAATAAGTAATTTGGAATTGTTAAATCTTGAACATAGTAAATCCCATGCAATCTTATAATTTTCTGAAGTAAACTCTAATGACTGAATAATCTTTGAAGCATCTGCTTTTAAATAATGGAATTTCTGAATATCACTAATCGAAGCATTGTTGTCAATCAGACTAACAAAGCAATCTTTAAAATCCAACCAAGAATAAGTTTCCTTTAAATTTTGGTAAATTAATCGTAGGCAATCTTACCCATTGTACATTTTGAATCTGCAATGCTGGTGGAGTCAGTTGTTCAAAGCTACTCATACTGGAAGTACTACCATTAGCATTGTCATCTTGGCTGTTGCCATAATGAGCCAAAATCGCATTAGCTGTGGCTAAATTTGCTGAAAACATATTAAMGAATGAATCTCTCATCAMATTCTTTTTCGTTMTTGCAAATGCATTCAATCTGACCTTGAATAGTTTCGTATTCAGATAAGATCGAATCCACATGCTTAATCCTGAATTTTAATTCCTGGGCAGTATCATCTGAAATCATTTCTTTGGAATCATACGATAATCTAATCGGCTTTAAAAAATTGGTAAAATTTTTTAATTTGTGTTTAACGCCGCCACGTTGACGGTGCAATTTCTTGAGGTCTTCGTCCGCCATTTAATTTAATCAATAAGGTAATCAATGCGAAACCAAGAAATCAATCACACTGCTAACACACAAGCAATAACGAGTACTAATATGTATAATAAAGGTAACAGGTAATAAGGAATAGGCCTCACCGAAATAAACGAAGGTGTTGTGTACGGATAACAGCTGAACAGCAACGGGAAACAATAGCTGCTGGGCTGCCGCACTCTTCTGTCTTCTCCGCCACGGATCGTACCAATCTTCCTGGCTGAACCAATAATCTAATCCTTAATTCGGGTCGTAGGACCATATGATTGGGCGAGAGGTCGCTGGGTTTTAATAATAACACCTCGCCTCGATTTAGTGGACTGTATTTTTAATGATAACTTTACAAATCAATGAAATCAATAAAATCTCGAGTGATACTTCTGCACCACGCTAGCTGTACATCAAAATTCTCGTTGACCTTCAAGTTCAGCGCATGTGCCAGGCGCAGCTGGCGTTGCAAAGTTGACTAATTTTTCGTTAACAGCTATGTTTTTTCAACATATTCTGTAGTATTGTGTGGGATAATCAGCTTTAAGGTTGCAGAAGGCTCACATTTCGGAGCTGTGGGATGACATGGTTTCGTTTAACTCTTAGCTTATGTACCGTACTTGTGAGGTTGTGGCTACAGTTTACAGTAAGCCTGTTAAATAATTCTACTATGATTGACTAAAGGATGTTTTTAGCCTGCCGCAATGGCAAAATTCACGAACTAAATGGTATAGTAACGTTAGCTGCACTAAAGCAAGCTTCCACAGTGCAAGGATGTAGACTGTAGAGCTTACCACAAGCCTACTATATCAATAATTATTGTTATTTTATTACTTTTGAAAGAAAAATAGAACCGTAAATTGTAAAGCCAACAATTCCGTGACTGTAACTTGATCAGCAACCTTCAGCACTATCGTGCTTATTGGTGTGAAGTGATCACCGTGCTTATTGTAGCTTGGCAGCAGTTATAAAAAGGCGGCACAAAGAATTCAGAAATCAACACCGCCCGCGTTGCATGAATCATTTATAGAAACCCTGTATATGCGAGATTGTTTTTCTACAATACATCAGACATATTTATGAGTGTCGAAGATACAGCCCGCCCACTTTCTTTTTATTATTAGTGGTGTCATTATGATCACGTATAGCGCATAAACTGCACATATTTTTTACTCTAATAGGTGCACCTGTCGGCGTCACTTGATTAAAAAATAATGCAATCACTGTTTATTATGAATTAAAGCAAAGTACAATGCGCTGCTTAGAATGCTTCATTTCAACATAATCAGGTGTCATTTTGCAATTTGTTTATTACAACAACCTTAGAAATAAATTCGAAATGTGCTTTACCTACACATCAAAGGTTTAGAGGCGCCATCGACTACGTCACGACGTCATTCCGATTAGACAATCAGGATTGCCAGATAATATCGCCAGTAATTACCAATACGGGATCGTTATCTTTATTTCCGTAAAAGAATTAATATACATTTGACACCTGAGCAGGTGTATCACATTTCGTATAATATTCCTAAAAATTTATGGTGAAGCGTTTTTTAAGTCTCCATTTTCTGATTAACAGTGCAATCTAACAACCCTGCTTCGACAAATCATGTGTTAACTGTAGAAACTCGAGGTCCCAGATCCCAGAGCAAGGAAACTTGCCTTGGGCGCCCCGTCCCCACTATGCGAACAAAAGTACTACCTATAGTACTACGTATGTACATACAAACCACGCCTCCTAGTGTGCGTGAGAACAGCTATATGACGGCTATTATACTTCTCTCGCAGTCTCGCAGTTACATGAGTTTTAAGAGGGGCGTTTACCTAGAGTGAAGCTGGTCATTTTAAGCACCTACCGTTTTACATTTTACCGAGTTATTCGCAACTTTTTCGAAGTGAAATTTCGACATGGCAATGACAAAAGATGTAACTACAACGTAGAATTCGAGTTTTTTCTGAATTTGGTACGGTAATGTAAATATTTGCTGTTATATTTTGCTTAAAAATGCGTATTTTTGGCGAGCTATTTCTCGAAAACCAAGGACATAAACGAAAAATTCGAACTCCACATTGTAGCTACATATTTCTTTGTACACTACCAAAAACATGAGCACGATAAATGAGTAAAAACATTCAAAAAAATCTAAAACCGCAAACCCTTTCACACGAGTCCGTCACGAGAGCGGAATGCGAATGCCCATCCCCACCAGGTCCGTCGCGTGGTATCCAGTGACCAGTGAGGCTAAGATACAAACCTGTCGGGAATGATGGAGCGGTATACGATCTATTCCGATATGACTGGATTTCTAAGATTGTATGTCTAAATACACGTGACAAGTTAAATGTTAAAAGCTCTTTCACATTAATTTACTGTCTGCCGAAGCAATGGGGAGGTGGAAGGAAAATTATTATTAAAGTTTCCCCAGAAATCATAGTCGACATGCAGTTAGAATGAAATGTTATATAGTTCATATTTACAGAAACAAATGGGTTATTCCATATTTTTAATAACCTGGTATAATATCATAGCAAGTTACTAATATCATTCTTACTTTTTTTATGCACACACTACAGTCAGCAATTTTCCGAATATTAGTTTAGTCCGTCTGTTGCTCGTACGATCTTTGCGTGATTTCAACCTATCGGCTACCCTCTTACGTCCCATGTCCCGCTAGTAAGCTCTTAACGCTACCACGCGACTTGTAGATTGTGTTGAACTAAAAATGTTCAGTTTATAAAGCGTTCTAAGTTGAGCATAACATTACAAAAGATATGGGATGGAAATGTTTTGTTTCTAATTGCAGAAACGGCTACGAGAATATTAAGCATTTTACAGAAAATGGCATCATTAATAAATTGAAAAGCAATGAATTATCGCAAAAATTTCTCAGTTTCTCACACCGATGACGGAACTCGCTTGAGCGATCAGCCCCGCGCCGTCGCCCACTATTCTGTATAAGCCAAGCAATAACGCGCGGCGCGCGCGTATTCCTATAATAAACAGACTTTTGGGGCGAGTTAAGCTGACGACTGAAAGGTATTTGTTGTAGACATAATACGCGCTACTACCCGTGCGAAGACGGGGTGGGTCGCTAGTTTAACTTCAAATAAAGGAAGAATAATATCTAATTCTACTAATGCAATAAAAGCAGAGCTCGCCTTCGGCCAGTCAGTGACCCCCATCAGTTTTAAAAACAGCAGGCAAATGAAATTGCAAGTATATAAATTGTTAAACAGCGAAAAATTTTGGGTAACGATGACCCAACCTGGCGAGGTCAGGTTTTTCATTTCTACCGTTTGCTTTAACATGAGGCGAGACGACTTATTTTTATGATTTAACTTCATTTATCGTTACAAAAATATTTTCTAACTAGTTTGTCCCAGTTTACATATTTAATATTTATGCAAATGGTACAAATCTTTAAGATTTGTAACTAAAATAAAAATAGTCGGATTTTTATTGCACGCTTTCATTTGAAGTAACGATATCCCTATTAAAGGTTCGTATATTCTACCCCAACGATGACTTAAGAATGTAGCTGCAGACATAAGTATTTATTAAATTTATCCGTGGAATGTGTATATATTTCCCAATGTAATTACTCGTATCATATTCTGCCCACATCAATTACACAAAATGTCAAAGCCTGTATAGTTCCACAGAATGGCATGTTTCGATACCGCTAGTGATGTAGCGTGCTATTACAACATTATATCCAGGTACTGAAAATTTTCTTTATTTCCTGTTTTCCAAACAATGTTAATTTATACAGATATAGTTTAATATCAGTTTGCCATTAATTAATAACTTAGCTTGTTCATTTTTATGTAAATATGAACATTGTACGTTTAAGTTCGTTTTTTAATGTAAATTTTCTATTTTATCTATCTACGGCACGTGTTTACGACCGTCTAAAAATGTCCTATTTTGAAACTAAAACAAGCAAACTTAATACATCCATTTTTTAATTATTTTCAACGTATTCTGCAGTGTTTTCTGGGATAATTAACTTTAAGGTTGCAGAAAGCTCACATTTCGGAGCTGTCTGTGGTGTGACACTGATTTGCATCCTTCAACTACTGTCGCCTTGCATATCGTAGCTTGGCAGCAGTTACAAAAAGACGGCACAAAGAATTCAGAAATCAACGCAGCCCGCCCGAATCATTTATATAAACCCTGTACATTATAAGCAAAGTTCATTACTGGTGGATTAAGTGGGATTTACATCGCAAGCGAAACACGGCTCGAAACTACACCAAACAATTTGTTAATTAGGTACGAAATAAAAATGGAAAACATCAGCACTGTCATCTATTTCAGTCCGTAAGTGCTATTGACATCGCACAGGTTAATTTGTCCGACCGGCCCGACATACTGGAGCGAGAAAGAACATTGAGACGTATTCTTGCAGTCAGCGCTTGGACCAATCCAGTTTTTTGTTTCAAATTGCTTAAAGGTTGCTATAGATTTTGTCACAAAAGTTAAATACATCTGTAGATTAAACGTTGGTAGAGTTCCGTGCGATGTCCAATAACTAATTAATTAGAGAAGCATTTATACATTTGCCAATTTGTTAAAAAAAAGTATCTGTGCAATTTACGTGAAATATAGAATAGTAAGGAACTAATATAGGACCATTGCTTTCTAAAAAAATTTTGTTAAAGCAGATATTACGCTTTTTGAGGTTGTAATTTTGAATCAATAATGCTTAAAATGGAGCCGCTTTTTCGCTGGGTAGACTCTTCTTAATTGATTCACTTTTCAAAGTATTCATTTCATTATACCACGGTTTCTTTATTGTCTACATAATGACATTTTTATTTAAGTTAATATACGCATGATGCTGTGATGTGGGAAGCCAGCGCCTGCGGATTAGGTAACCAGACTGACAAATAACGTCTGACGACCTTCTATCCAATCGAAGGTTCTCAAAGCTCTACACGAATACCGAAGTGCGGGAATTTTGCGTATAAAAGCGCGTCGAATAGCCCGACAAGCTTAATGTTATTTAAATGCAGGTGAAGTGAAGCGAAGAAAGTGGTCCTAATGTTATAGAATGACTATAGTGAAGTGTAGTGTTAAATGAATTAATATTTCTATGATTTAGTGTATTTCGGTACTAGTGCGTGAATAAAGCGTTCCAATCAAAAATCCAGGATTTATCGAATCCGAATACCGTAACAATACTATATCTGCCACCTTATGTTTTGTGGTCCTTTTCCTCGCACTAGAGCTAATTTTCATTTTGAAAAGCGATGTGTGTTTGGGTACAGGCGACTATTTGCATTTTAAGTTACATATGAGAGAACTTTACTCAAACTTCTAAGCCTAATAAGTATTTTGTTTGTGATTGTAGTGTGGGATACTTAGAAACTTGCCTGAATGGAGAGCATTCCGCCATTCATATGCTAAGTGTATTAAAGACAGTTCCTACAATCAAACTTAAGTTCGAAATTTTGGTAACCCAACCTCAATTTGTGTCAACATCGTTCTATGACTGCATGTGAGCCTGTTTTAGTACAATTAGGCTAAATCATATTTCTTATTCTAAACAAGTAACCAACATTTTATCCATTCATGTAAGGAAATAAAATGAAAAAATACAGATTTACCAAACTTTTACTTTACTTAATTTGCATTGCTTGCGCTACTAGTGATAAGTGCATTTGATTATGCGTTTTACTCAGCACCTAAATATGACACTTCTCTCACCATTAAGATAATCCCTGTTGTTTCCTTCAAGCAGGATGTCCTGCTTACTGAATAAATATTGTATTGCATAAATGCTTTAAGGAAGATGAATGCCTGTTATGCAGGGGTAACCTTCACGATGTGTATTTAACCAATAAACAAGAACGGTCGTTCTGTCTTACGAGTTGAAGAAATAGGTGACACGGATAGCCTGATATTGGTACCAATGAAGAATTGAAAATGTGCAACAGGACTCCAACCAATTCAGTGAAGGCAATATTGTGCAAGCCTGCTAAGAGTAAACGTAATGTTGTTCCAAGAATTGACATTAGTCGTGCTCACACAAGATATCGACTTAAATGTTATATTTCCATTAAAACAATATTATAGATTTGCAAGTCAATATATATTTATCACATATTTATTATTTGACGTAATATACTGCAGTTTTCGAAAAAATATAAATACAAATGCTTCGTTTGACAGGACTAGCAAATTATAATAAAAAACAAATAATATAAACAAAATATTTTTTGTATTTTATTTAGCTGTATTGTGCGAGACTAGGCTAGACATTATAAACAAATCTAATTTTAATAAATAATGAAGAGCTGAAATTGCGTAAAGATGTTTTAGTGTCCCGTTGACAACATTACAAAAGATCCCACATCTGAGGTAGCCGCGTCATTGCTTTCTTTCTGACATAAAAACTCTAAGTAGGGCCTTAACGTCAAACAATTGATAATGGGGTCGTCCCACAATTTTATTTATTTTACGTTTAAAATGTACATACAAATTGAAGCACAAAGATATATTGTGCGATTTTTTCCGGCTCTTGTTTGCCGAGAAACAAAATGTGCAATTATGGAATTTCAATATCCGTTTCAAATTCCTCGATATTTCGCCACGGAGATGACGTAAAATGTTCTCATGCTGACGAAAGCGAGAAACACCAATAATAGCCAGTGCTTTAGCGGCATTGCAAGTAACATTTGTTTACATTTGTTTTGAGCTGCGACGCGTTGCCAATGTGTGCAAATTTTCGTGACACCGTGAGGAATGTACTCGAAAACTGGCGTTGTGACATTAATACCTTGGTCAACTTAAGGCGTATTTGTGAAAATAACTTAAATCATCATTCAGTCAGTTTATTATATAATGAACAGTTCAATATAATAAGCGCATTCGCTGACCTTTTGCTGAAACACGAAAGCACTTTAACCATCGAACCTGCTTTCGAACTAATGGTTTTATTATGAGGAATTAAACGACGCTTGAAGCTTGATAATGTTTAGTTTGTATACTTTCGTATGACAACGATATGATAAATTTTGAAACTGTCAGGACTGTCTCTGGCCGTCGTTAGGAAGAAAACGGTAAAGTACCACTGACAACATCGTACGTTCGCACGTGCTGCATGTGTCCACGTGCAGCTTATTTATTAACCCTAACCTAACTCTAGCAGCGCGTTTTTGTTTACATAATTTGGTCAAACTTTCGAGTTTCGTATTTGTGAGATTAAGTGGTGGAGCAAGAAGAAGTATTTTGTTGTAAGAATACTAGTGCTGATAAACAGTTACAGGTTATTCTTATGTTTACATTATAATATTGACATTGACGATTATACCTTCGCCCCTCTCACTCTCATTGCATTATTTGTATGTCTCTGGCTATTTATAAAACTGACAACAGTGAGCACCTTGTTACCTAGAGAGCTATAACAGTGCGCATGACGGAAATTAGGAACCTTTTGCGTAGTTGTTGGCGGATTTAAGAAAATGTTTGAAACAGGGTAATTTTTCTACCGCCGTTTGTTACGAGTTGAATTAATCTGAAAGCAAAATAGATGCGTGGCACTAGTATTCATGATGTAAGCAATAAAAGGCATAGGTTAAAACTATCAAATTTTAATGTGCGGGACGACTCTATTGGTGCTGCATCTAATACTTTAATTATTTACTTCATATAGGATATTATTTATTATCAATTAAAAGTTTGCTAGTACACAATTTTTAAAAACATCTCCAAAAATTAAGTAATAGTTATTAATTCCATGCTAACTGTCTAGGGAGGCACATAGGCAAATGAGATATTAGTAGGAAAAATCGTAAATATAGTATGAAGTTTGCCAAGATTAAAAACGACATCTACTTGGCTACATAATATACAGTACAATACAACAGATAATTGCATTAGGATGTAGTTTTCAGTACGTTCAGCGTGTACATATTTTAACCAGTGATGGGCGTTTACGCGTAAATTATAATTTTCTACATTACCCGCGTAGAAAATGTAGATAAAGCATTTTGGTGCAGATTTTGAGTAGAAAATATGAGACGAGTGTATTATGGCTATTGTATATTAAGTGTATTGTGCAAATTATTTTGTTCCAATTTCCCTGTTTTATGGGTCAATTCTTARAATTTTTAAAGCACTACAGTTTTTTAATATTTATATTACAAATTTGCATAACCTATTTTAGTAAGTCATCAGAATACACAAACGGTTTTCTTACTTCTTTGGGACGAAACATGCGTTTCGAAGTCTTTTCTTCTACGAGTATAATAGGTAGCATATGAAATAGCCCGTCTTCTTCCGTTTATAGACAAGAAAGATAATGAAATCATAGTTTACAGTCATTTAAGAATCCATTGACCGATTGAGGGCTCCAAAGCACGCTTGTGCCTTCTGGCCCTAACAACTGTATGCCGAAACAAGTTATTATTGTTTAACGTGTGTCTAGTTATTTTAATTACAACGAATTATTTTGTTTAGTTAGGAAGCAAAGAATATTAGGAAGCAAGAAAAATAATAATATACAAAATAATACTGTCATTTGAGGCATTTTGAGCTGTTAAAAGTACTAAATATTACTAGTTTGCTGTTTATCTACATAATGTTATTTTCTACAGTAGACTTTTAAAGTAGAATATTACATAGTTTACGCGTAGATAATGGCGTAATCTACATGGAGTAGTCTACGCGCCCATCACTGATTTTAACCCAATTTTATAATTTTGCTTTTTTGCAATCACTATGAAACGAAAAATGATATCGACTAACAAAATTAAATCCATGCCATGTAGTGTACATCAGAACAATCTCTGGGTAGCTGTTTCTGATTATAAAGCCTTCTCAGCACAGTCTTAACGCATACAACATGACATAGATCTGGCTATTCTAATACACGTCAAGCTAGGCGAAGTGAATGCGAGAATAATAATTGTGCGCGTCACCATGCCATCTATTGGCTATTAATGATGTCGCCCTCAATTATTATTATTCTACCATTCATTTAAGGGTATTTATTAAATTATTAATAAAATATTATTTAAACTCAAATAAAGGCCATTGCATCATAAATAGTAATAGCTTGTATCAAAACATCAGAGCCTTGCATTTATCAAGAAAAGGTGAAAAACTAAACCTTGGAATAATTTCAACTTACAAAAGCACCAAAAAAAACATTTGGCAAATATGCAAACAGAAATGCCCACATCCACCTTCAAAACCAGGCCAAAGATTTTTACAACTAAAATTTTACAACCTCTGTGTAAAAAGACGCGGATTAAATTTTGTGCTCAATATAACTTTGATTATGGTTATATTCATAACGTTTCACAATGAGTGCACCTTGGAAACCATTTAACTTAGTCTCGGAACGCTGTTTGTTGTTTGTACCTACACACCTATATGGATAGTTCTTTAAAACCATAAAGTACGTAATGTAAAACAGTACGCGTCAAGTTGATTTCTCGCAGTAGCAAATTCGCGCTCCGTTGCATGGGTATTACCGTAGCCTGACGTCACTGTTTCGCTGCAGCCTCCTATCACCGTTTGCGCCCCAATTTTAATTTAACTTTAACAAACTTGTTAGCAATTCATTATATTCTTTAGCTCCGTTGGAAGCATGCCTTTTATCATTTACAGTTGTGCAGTTTCCTAGCAGATTGGACACTATAATTTATTGCACATGCTTGATGGTTCAAACAACCTCACTTAACATAGATACAAGACAAACATAAAAACAAAAACATGAATAAATCTGACTGTTTCACCTTTTCGGCCAAACAAGTTATTTAAAGAGTAAAACCCTCTGGCTGTATAGATTATTGCTTTAAATAACGACAAGGAAAGAACATTACGACCCCCCTCCAGTGATTTCGATTTTGTTGAAAGTACTGTACCGATTTTATATTCTGCGAGCTTGATTCGCTCCTACGAATGAATTACCTACTTGAAACTTGAGAGATTAGCGAATGCATTTAATTAGCAGTTTCCTTTCAAGGTGTTCTCGCTCTCACCTAATATTCAGTTGTAATAAAAATAAAACTTATCAACTCAACTTTAATTCCGGTGGTATTACGATTTTATGCATTTTGCAATTATTCTGAAATTGCAAGGGAAGCACTGCAGTGAAACCAAATTAAATTTCCACACAATAACCTCGATATCCGATTGCTCTCTAATTTAGCGTCATTTAAAGAATTATGTATGCAGCAGAAATAACTACGTCTTCGATATTTTCCTATACATGAATTCAGGTTAACTGATATATACCATTAGTGGGAACCTAAACCTCCATTCCTCGCGAATCTTATATACCATATTTCGTGTATAATTATTGTTTTTTGTCACTTTAAAAGAATTCAGTTCGTTTTCAAATAGGTATACCATATACGAAAAATATGTCTAGGTATGCGTAACAAACATAAAAAAGTAGTAAGTAAATGCGAGAGTCATCATCAGACCCGTTTGCATAATATGAAACGCTTGCGAATACAGTAGTCACCCACGCCTTCAGTTGTATGTCTACACTCTGAATGCAAAGTTACGTCTCGTTAGCATTGACTGTGGTGATTATAATTGTATACAATGTTGAAGACAATAGAGAACACCGACGGTTAAGATGTCGTGAAGCTAGGGCTGTGATTTTTTCTCATAACGTTATGGATGAGCAATGTTCACTGATTTCATCAATAGTAACGCGCCTGCCATTCTTTGGCAGCTCGTCCGTAATGACCAAGTACCGCCCCGAACGCTCGTCATCATGGGTGTTTTCTCCCTGACCACATCAGCGCCGAACAGACGCACCCATAACATTATTGTTTTCACAGGCCTGATCCAATTAACAATGAGTACAAAAACAATCGCAGATTTCTTGTTTTGAGAAACTTAGTCACCCCTAACTTCGCAACATCGCAACTGTCGGCGTTCTGTGTTTTCTTGGACATTATAAACACGGACATAAGCAATACAGTCAATGCCACCAGCACACAGACAGCAGACATACAACCGAAAGCGTTAGACTCTGTCGGGCATTTAAACATTCCGGCGTACCTACAATTCGGACCCCGTAGCTATATTATTGGTCAGTGGCAATTTAGTAAGCGGAATGCCCAAATTGTTACCCGAATGTTGTAAGGTGCCGAAATTGGAGGTCGGAATAGCTTATACTATTTTTTCTGCTAGAGACAGCCTCGCAATGTTGCTTCTTGGTGCTGTTGTGGTGTTTGCAAGCTGTGAAACACATAGTCTTCTTTCTTATTTGTAGACCCATAGAGTTTATAACTAGGGAACCACATAAAATTTATTTATTTGAATCAAAGAAAGTTGCAAATTGGCTTGATTATTGATACATAACTGAAAAAGCTGTGCATATTGAAAGAAAGACGTAAACTCACAATGTGGTAGACTAAGTACTAGAGAATGTAGTGACTACCTAGTTCAATATAAGGTATTCAAATGAAGCTAACAAATTCATATGGGTGTATCGCGTTAAGCAACAACAAGGATAGACAGGCAATAAACAATCATTTAGAGATACATCTCAGGGCCATTCAACACTAGGTGTTTAAAATTGGCCTTTCCAAGTCGGCATATATTACGTACCATTCCGGGCTGTATTTCGGCATTATCCAACATTCTGGTAACAATTTCGGCACTCCGCTTACTATTGGTAGAGCAAATCGAAATTGACCAATAATTTAGCAACGGGTGTGTAATTATATGCCGGAACGTTTAAATGCATCCAGCGGCTACTCTATTCGGCAGTGCTCCATAAGGTACAAACGGGTACTACTTTCCGAATGACTCTCGGACACAGTATAAAGAAATTTTATATTGCAAAAATCATGCCTCGTGACAAGTATTCCTGCATACATTACGTCGTATTACTTTAATCAGGAATCTCATTTTCTTGCCTTTACAAGTCGTCAACTGCAGACCTAGAATATTAGTTCCGATTCACCACAACATAAACTTCACTATACTTCTAAAACCTATATTTATTATCGATTGCTTAAAATTAGTAGGTGGTTTTTTCTGATATTATCTACACCTCAACCAACTGCAGATAGATCTATTTCGCTGTCATTACAGCTCATCAGTGCAGTTTAGGTCTAGTGTAGACAGCACAGCATAGAACTGGTTTTGCTTATATACCAAAGCAATGGTAAATTCTTACTTATATTTATATAGCTGTTATACAATGTGCGCGCCAGGAAAGAAGACAGACGTGGTGGGGACGACAATTGTCGCCAGACAGTTCACTGGTGTGCCCGCCATTATTTATGCTCACAGCTTCAGGCTAACGCAGTTATTACGTTATTAAGTCGACCCACTCATACGGTTCGCTCTGTTTAAATTGTGGACGATGTTACATTCCTAAGATCCGACTTCTTTCCTGCCGCGCACTATACAAGGTAAACATTTATCCCTATGAAACAGTCAATAGCAAACCAAGTTCAAATTGCATATTACAGGTTATTTTAATGCTATTATAAAGCGCAAATAACGGACATACATACATAAGGAAACGGGCCAGGTAAGCTAGTGATGGATTATTTCGTCTTAAAGGTACGTTGTAGTGCTGGTGCACGGGCTATCACTTGTGTTGATTGTCAAAAGAGTTTCGTTTGTAATCAATGAAATGAAGAAATAACTGGAACGCTTACTATTCTATCAGAGTGAAGCTTCGAAATAAAGGGTCTGTTGCTGATGGCGGGTAAGGATCTATCTCCCTTGCACTCACTGCCGTAAACGTGATATAACCGTATTGTTACCATCCTTACACGCGCTATTAATTCACTTACGCGAGGATGGTATCAACTCACCTATTTCAAATAAAGCAGAGGACTCACAACAAAATACCTCCCTGCGATGCTGTAACGTAAAATTACTGTTATGCAGTTAGCTGTTCTGATAAAAAGGGGTTTGAAATTAATTATTAAGGAAGTCAACAACAGGGTTATAGGAATCTGAAATCTGTTGTATAAATAACACTATTTTACTGCATAACTTTTTTTTGAAATAACACCCGCTTATTGAGATGTTAAGTCTGAAACATAGGGAGAGGGAAAGTTTTTCACAGAAGTCTTTTAGACCGGTTGATATATAATTTCATCAAGCTTTGGTTATTATTATTTGAAGTGAAAGCTGTTAAAATGATGCGCACATTTTTTTAGTAAATGTTATGGGGGGGGGCACGAGGGGGCTCTTAACTTTAAAACGGCTATTTGTTTTCACCAATGGCTTTTTGATTTTTTGGGCCGTGTAAACAAAAGAGGTACTCATGCGGCTAAAATTGACCCTCCGAGAAAATTGCAGTATAATGTTAAGGCTCACATTTTCACTACTTAACTAATATTTTTCAATATATTTGCCATTCTTGGGTGTCGTCATTTTTGAGAAAACCAAATGGAACTCCTAATAATATTGTATAAAAAGTTTACTTGTGTAGACAGTTGTCAAAAAATATACATATCAACCCAGGAAAAAGTAAGCATTAATCGAACTTAGCTCTCGATAAGCAACAAGAAATTGACAAATGACAATGACAAAATAGTATTTAGTAGAAAAAGTAAATGCTAATGGGAAAATACAATTTAATAACAATTGTACGCGATTTCTTTTATAGTAGGCAGGTTGCAAACAAGCTATATGGCAATAATGTCTCGTCCTAGTTCGCCATTTTTCACATTCAAACGTTTTTTTTTGTACGCACCGTAGTTCACTTAATTTTTGATCCGTCAAAGAAACGTCTTAGCTGCTTTTGAATGTTTACTATGAATGTTTGTGTAGTAGTATGAAGATCTTGTATGTTTGGAGTAAAAATATTGGATACAGAAATTAACACCAATAAAAGGTTAATCTTAAAAATGTACCATATCAACAAAATATTCAAAATATTGTGAATAAAAAATTGGACACTCAACAACTAAGCAATATCTACGCCTATCTGTTATCACAGGAAATGACTCGAGAAACAAATTAATTTATGTATTTAACACAAGTCATTTATGGATTTACTTTTAAAACTTATGACATGTTAAATTGCATGTCTATGCTGTGCTGCCTGCACCTCAACCAACTGCAGATAGATCTATTTCGCTGTCATTACAGCTCATCAGTGCAGTTTGGGTCTAATGCAAACAGTACAGCATAAAACTGGTTTTGCCTATATACCAAAGCAATGGTATGATGTAAGTAAGAATTTAGATGGCAATTATTTATGACATGTTGTTTTCCAGACTGGTTCCCACGTTACTTATTTGACCTTGACGTTTCGACACTCATGTCGGTGTCTTCCCCAGAAGTAGCTCTTAAACTAAAGTGTCCGCTCCAGTATTTATATTCGTCCGGTTCACTGATGCGTGGGCGTTGTTAGGCATGACCAGTTTGCAAATTTCAGGTAGTTCGATGCCTCGGTCTCGGTTATAATTGTGAGGATTCTTCTGAATTTCGATGGCTTCCTTGTACAGTCTCGGCCAGAATCTCGCTTCCCTTGAGAGCACTTGTGCCTCCTCGAATTTGATGATATGGTCAGTCTCCACTCGGTGTTCTGCTACAGCCGACCTGTTACATTGCCGGTCTCTGGTGTCCCTGATGTGCTCCTTGATTCTCGTGCTGATGTGCCTTCCGGTTTGGCCGATATAAACCTTCCCACAGCTGCATGGGATGCTATGCACACCTTGTGTTTGTAGCTCCTCAATCGTCCAACGATATTTCTGAAAGGCGTAAGCTATGTTTCCCGGGGCGGTGAAGATAGTGTTTATCTGATGTCTTCTCAACAACCGTTCGATTTTATCTGATTCCTTCCTCCGTGGTTGCATGTTGATAGCTTTCTGAATATGTGGCTTAGGATATCCGTTCTTCTGCGCCATTTTAGGGCGCATTTTAGTGACGGGAAATTTAAATGTTTATAAACGAGATGGGAGAGGGAACCAAATTATCAAACCTAACCTTAAACATTGGAGAATTGTCATATATCGGGCTCTGATGGACAGTGTTGTTTGACTCTCTCCATGGGCAATTGGCAAAGTGCCTTTGTTCATCAGAGCCTGATATCTGGCAGTCCTCTAAACTTTAAGGTTCGGTTAGATAGTTTGGTTCCCTCTACCATCTCCCATATAAACATTTAAATTTTCCGCCACTGTGTTGCCCTAAAATGGCAGTCTATTGTGCTACTTTAATATATTTAGTGACAGTAGTTATATCTTATCAATGCGTACTTCGTACTTCATAATATTTTTAATGAAATCTGTATGGACATATTTGCTTAAAAAATTTTACTGCAAGAGTCTAGCACGATTAATTAAGTTAAGATTTAGTTAAAAGTAACCGCTATCTAGCCTTATATGACCACCCTGTATATGCCACTTTGACCTTGAATCTGAAAGGGAACAAACATTTAATTGCGTCTTATAACCCTACACATTGTTCGTAAGTAGTTCCAAAAACAAGATGGAAAAGTCTAACTAATAAATAAGGTAGTATACGGATTAAGTTTGTTACTTGGTAGACGGTGTAGTCTCTAGCACAGTATTTGCACACATTTTCGTGAATTTTCCCTCTTGGTCAATTGTAATGATATTAAAGCCAACTATGGTTTCCATTTTACAAAAACGTTTGGTCCATCTCGTAAACTACTTACGCTAGCCCTTAGAGATACTTAATTATGGCCTGCAAGTATAACCCCATTGCTAAAGAACTTATTCAATATCTGTTTTGACATATCATTTTATCTGGAAAAATTACAGCAACTTTGCTAAATTGACATATCTTTAGCTTTAATAATATCCCTGAAAATTAACTCCCTATAGAAGTTAACAATTTAGCATGTAATTCGGGATTGATAAGTTCGAATTTGTAAATACATTTATTCAAATGTACCTGTATTAATAAGAAATTATTCTCATAGCTACAACACTACTACATTTTTTCACAAGTCGAAATCATTTTACATTACATCATTTTACATTTATTAATATTTATTGATAGCAATATTTACTAACTCAGACACAAATAAATTAGATTTTCTTTTATAAGATGTCAGTATTGCCAAAACATTTTGCGACATTTTGTGTTTATCTGAATATTTTTTATATGACCATGTTATTTTTAATTCGAAGTGGATGTCTTCAACGGCTCCGATGCCGATCGAAAAAAAACAAACAAGGGTATGCCAATTTGAATAAGCGTTACTTAGCTATCGGCATGGTGAGATGATCTCGCAGAGACTATTCCGCAATACTTAATTTTTGTTGCTTTATTTCAAGTAAGTTTCTCAGTGATGACAGTCGTGAATTTAATTCAATTAACGGATTCTACGACTGGCTTACTTGGCAACTGGCCCGGCACCTTGCCGTACTAAGATAATTTCTTAATTTAGAGCACAATCTAAAAGCGAATACGCATCCTCCTCTTTTATTAAATCTTATTTCAGCTATGCTTCCATTCCATATATTAATAAAGCCAAGCTAATTAAAATTATTCAATAACATAAAGTTATAAATGTCTATATATTATAATAATAATTTGACACTTATGGGACGTTCTATATTTATCAAAGCTCCGCAACCCAAAAATAAACGAACAATAAAAAAACCGGGTGCAAACAAGACCTTAATAGAACCAAGTTAATCCTGTACTAAAAAAGAAGCGAGCAGAAAATTTCATCTTCTGTTATAATAAGCGGTTAAAGTTAGGCGCTTAACACATCACCTTTTTCATGCACAAAAAGAATAGAATACTAAAAAACAGATTAACTTGTATCTGATGCAATGAAAACTGCAGCTTTCAACGAAGTCGAAATTGCATTTTCTTATCACGAGTAAAACTAATCACATTAGGGGCATCACGGGCCGCCCCTCTAAGCAAATCATATCGTAAAGATGTTTGCACTAACGAACGGTATGAATATAAATACTGCAATGGCTTCCTTTCAGCTTATTCAAGCTATTTCGCTGTTAAACGCTTTAATTCAGTATACTATTTAGACAAATTTTTTGTTTACCTGCCCAAACTCTTGAAAATGCGTAGGTACATGGTGCAATAAAAATCACATTGCGGGCATACGACTAACTTATAAAGCTGTCACGTTATGTGATTTTATATCTGTGTATGAATCTTAATGTTCCTTAGAGTAGTGAATTTGTAAAATTCACTTTATACTGTGAGACTATGCCATACACATACATTTATTCCGAATACAAAGATCTCGTGCAATGATAAACCAAGTAAGTCTTCTGGTAAATGCTACAATGCAGTATTACTTAGGCATGCTACAATGCGGTATAACTTGGGCATCCAAATATTAATAATAATTATAATGTTACCTCGCAGATCAATTGTAAAATAAAAGTATGATCTCCATATCGCACTTCTCAGGTACTTTCTATAAAAAATTATTTCTTTTTTGAACACCAATTAGAAATAAATTTATATTTTATAAAGCCGTGGAAATTTGTCAGAACTCTTTTCAAACTAGACAATAATTTTAAACGCGATTTCTATTACGCAGTCTAATTTAAATCAAACGTACTTATTACTAAAAGCGTGTTCCGCTTAGCTTTTTTCATATAAAAAACTACGTGCAACTAATTAACATAGACAAGTAAGATCGCCGAAACTAAGATGAGTTCTAGCATTGTTTAAAACCCCATCGAGTTTAAGTCATTCAGATATCAGTTTCTATGGGGACATCTTTATAATGCCGCAATTAGTTTTAAGTAGTATAGCATCACCATACTCCGAAATGGTGTATTAATCAAAAAAGGAATAAAGTTTGTTCATCATTCCGATACGGAACTGCAGGGAGACGTCATTGTTCTTTTCTATTTTTTTGTTATTTATCATTTTGAAGCAGACAAATTTAATCACAGAGTTAATAATGTTAGTAATGTAAACGTTTTGCAAAAGTTGGGGTTCGAAATTACATACATTTCGCACATTACGTGATTTTTAGGGTCAGCAGTCCTCTGGGAGCACAAATCTGAATACTGTGCACAAATTTGAGCAAACTGGTTCGGTGGTGGACAACTTTAAAACTACGTGTCGGCCCGGCCAGTTCCATCGAAAACGTTGTTGCTGTGTGCGATAATATGGTTGATGTCTGGAATCTTCGTCATGATGCCCAACAATTAAGCACTTTCATAAAAAAGTCCTTAAAATACAGAAAAAAGTTACAGTTTCAGTGATGTTTCATTTACAACGATTGGTTGTTAAATAACTTCATAGATTGAAGTAAACCAAAGGCGATTAATACTGGCTGGCGAGATGGTGACGTCACGCTACAGTAATGCACAAATCACTATGCAACAGAGCGCGCATTTGCTACTGTTAAAAATCAGCTTGACGCGTAGTTTATTACTTCTATTTGACGTACTTTATGCAGCGAGCAACCTTAGTGGGCAGAGCTTCGTTACCGTTGCATGACGCAATTTTGTATTCAGCTCTCACAGTACGTTTCTACTCGCGTTTAAAACTGCTGTTTTCTTTCGAAATATTTTATTTTATTATCCGTATACAAATGAACGTTAAAAAAAACGATTACTCACCGTTTTCTAATATAGAAGAACATGGAAAAAATACATTAAAAAATCATGTAAGTTCCTAATTAAACCTTACATCGATCAACCTGTTCACATTTTGGGTAGGATTTAAGTTTGCACACAAGAACTGAAGCCTACCCTACATTTGCATCGTCGGCAGTACTATGAATGGAGGCATTAAACCGCAGTCGATAGGGATTTTTCGCACAAAATCATCTTCAGCGAGGAGGATGACTTCCATCTCAGTGGATCTGTCAACAAGCATAATTGTTGCATCTGGGTGAATCAAAATCCAAGAGTCATCGTTGAGAGACCCCTGCATCCACAAGCAGTTGTTACTGTATGATCCATTGGTTCTAACTTTAAAAGAAAAAAAAACGATGCAAAATTAGCATGGACCTGGACGACTCAACAACTTTTTTTGCATCAAAAGTTCCACGGACACGTTATTTCTCAAAACGGCGATCGCATGTGCCCCCCGATGTCGTGCGATTTGGACTTCCTTCTTTGGAATTTTTTGAAGTCATAAGTGTATGCCGGAAAGCGCAACGGCATTCAAGACGTAAATCAACACCGTAAAGGAACAATTATGCCACACGCAGCGTCATCGAAAATGTAAAGAAACGGAACGAGGCCTGCCGCCAAAGCCATAGTAAACATTTTGCTGATATTTTGTTCCACATCTAATTGCCATCGACTAGATAATCTAATAAAAAATTTGACGTCTATCGAAACTGCGTTTTAATTCGATGTTGATGAAACTCTTATTTGAACACACTTCACGCTAACAGTATACAATAGGAAACTTTTGTATTTACAGTTGTAAATGGTAGTTTAAATAAGTTTCTTAATTGTTCGAAGAGAATTTCGTGGTAACGACAAAAAAAACAATCGAACATCCGTTGTCTAAGATTTTTACTACAACTTTGTTTTTAAAAAGCACGACCCCTTTCTGAATGGCGTACTGGATAGATTACATCTAATTGAACAAAAAAGTACCAAGATACCACTACTTTAGAGTGGTTTGTTTTGAGATATTTTAGGTTTAATAAAAAGTGTTCACAAAACAGTCTACAACAGTTAACTATTATATTGACAGTCGGAGGATAATTATTTAAATGGAAAGTTTCTTAACATTCCGAGATGATTGAAAAAAAACAATCAACTGATTAAGATCTTTAATGCAACTTTGGTATTTTAAACGGAACTATCCAATTTAATAGCATAGTGGATAGAGCATATATCGAATTAAATAAAAAATTACCACTTCTCTACATCATTTGTTTTTTAAATATATTGAATAACAATTGTACACGAAACAGTCTATAGCAGCGATTTTTTTTAATTTGAAGTCATAGAATCATAGAAAACTGGTTTCAATGCGAATGTTTCTTAATATTTCAAGAATAATCTCGTGGTGATGACAAAAGAAAACAATCGAGTATAATCTAACTGATATCTTGATTACAGCTTTGTTATTTCAAATGGAACGACCCCATTCCTAAAAGCGTATTGGTAAACAGAATAATGTAGGTACCAAGATAGCACTACCCTACAGTCATTTCTTTTTGTGATATTTTCTGGAAAATGAGTATATGACAATAGTATATCAGTACTTTATCGTTTAGTTTGGTACGTTCTACCAAATACGTTATTTGGAAAGCCCGGCACGAGGCGGTTTAAGAGCGTTCACCAGAACAGAACATTTTAATTTCAAACAAATATTAAATCTAAATTTTTTAAAAAGTTTTATTTTGATAATTTGTTGTACCTATCGTTTGAAAATTATTAACATTATCTAAACTTTAGTGTTCTCATTAAGTAATTAGTGATTAGGTTAAGTAGAATTTGTCAAACTGCATCAGTGTCTTTATATTTTTCGTATTGTTTGAGGTGTTCCATAGCTCTATAACCTTTAAAGATCTCCTAGTTTGTCCTACATAAAATGAAGCATAACAAGAAAAACTTTGTACGCCAAAGAGGTTGACTTTTATCTTTATTATGGATTAAATTGGATCCTAAGCTACGTGTTGTTGAAAAAAATGAATTCCGCGAGATGAAAATAGTTTAGAAATATATATATATATATATATATATATATATATATATATATATATATATATATATATATATAATGTAAATCAATGCTATTAAAGGGACATGAAAATGAAAACTTAAATTTTGTTAAGTATTTAAGATATGTTTTCCATTATACATAATTATAAGACCTTTGCAAAATCACACCAAGTTCTCTTTCAATAGCTACAAAGGAAAAAGGTATTTTAAAAAGTCTATGAAATAAAGAATAAAAAACAGCTAATTCATTTTGGTAAGAATTCAAAGCAATTATCCTATCTGTACACCTTCGGTTTCTAAAAATTTGGAAAGAAGCGTAAGGATATGATTCATTAAGTTTAAATAACAAATCTTGGAAAAAAGTTTTGTTAATATTTCTTTTATAACTAACATGCATAGATAAATGTAATATTAATAAAGAAAAGATATTTTATAAACTCAACTTGTTTTACTTTTTAAAATGCACAAAATATAACAAAATTAACATTAAACTGAATAAATAGGTATATATGCTGAGATAAGTCTTTGTCAAGTTTATTCATAAACAGTTCAGCTAAAAGAGGGCTAAGAAAAGAACCCATAGCCAATCCTGAAGTTTCTTATTGTGAAATTTATGTTTGGATTGAAGCTCGATTGTTTTTTCTTATCAGCACCAGATTTATCGTGACATATTAAGATTCTTTTTCAATTAAACCATCATTGTACTGCTTTAAACAAAAAAGTAATTGTAGACTGCTTTGTGAACATGAAATATCTCAAAAGCAAATGATGTAGTATCTTAGTACTTTTTTTGTTTATTCGCTGTGGTATGCAGTGTATTCAATTCTATGCTCAGCACGAGATTTCTCTTCGAAAAATTATAAAACTTTTCCACTTAAACCGCTATTTCACGATTTTATATAAATATTTTACTTTTTCTAATGAATGAATGAAACAAAGGAGTGTAGTAGGGTAATGATGGTAGCACAGTACTCTTTTGTTTATTCGATGTGTTGTGTCCAATGCTTTATTCAAAACAGGGGCGTTCCATTTAAAATGACAAAACGTCAGTCAAAAAAAGTAAGCCGATGCTAGATGGTTTTTTATTTAATTCTCCCTAAATTAACAAACTTTTCCTTTTTATACGGCTTTTAGTTAAAAAGTTAGCTATTCCAGACTGTTAGCGTCAACGCCCTGTATAAAGCCACTTTTCTATAAATCACCATTATTTTAACTGATTTGCTTTTCTTCAAAAAGGAAGCACACTACACTGATCAGTAACGGTATGGTTTTTGTGCATTTTACAGTTGATTATCTCACAAACTGGTGTTTGACCAMTACAATTTATTGTTTTTATTCTCATTAGATGATTTCCTGTGCCCTTGAGTTTTTGCTGAATAAACAAATAGGTACCTTTGTACCTACTTATTTTTTCTTCGTTTGCTCTTAAATTGTGACCTCTGTTGCTTTGAAATAAACGTTATCAGTGTCTATTATTCCGAAACACGTGTTACTTCTTCACTTTGATACGCGATTTTAACATATATAGAAATAAATTGCCTTTGCTTGCTTGTAGCGTTGCGTCTTTGATCATTCACTTCGCTTGATGTTCCAATACTTTTACGCTAGGGTAGTATAGCAGAGACAAAAAAAAGGGAGAAATGCTCCGATTCACGACCGATTTCATTTTTAATTGAAAAAGGCTTGCAGGACCGTATTTATGATGAAACTGAAATTTAGGAAATGTAGTAAACGGGCCAAGGCTAGAAGCTAAATATGTTAGTTATTTAGTAAATTTAGTAATACTTGGGAAAGCTGGAACAATGAATAAAATAAACTTGGTTAAAATTGTAGGTAATAATACAGGGTTTCTATAAATGATTCATGTAACGCGGGCGGCGTTGAATTCTTTGTGCCGCACTTTATAACTGCCGCCAAGCTACAATATGCACCGTGATCACTGAACATCAATGAGCACTATAGTACTGAAGGTTGCAGATCAAGTTACAGTCAAGAAATTGATGGCTTTATAATGATTTTCCAACAATTGACGGTTCTATTTTTCTTTCACAGGTAAAAAATAACAATAATTATTGGTATTGTAGGCTACTTGCACTGTGGAAGCTTTAGGTAGTGCAGCTAACGTTAATACCACATAGTTTGTGAATTTCACTATTACGGCAGGCTAGAAACGTCTTTGAGTCCATCATAGTACAATTATTTAGCAGGCTTTACTATAGCCACAACCTTACAGATACGATACATAACCTAAAAGTTATACGAAACCCTGCCAACGCACAGCTTCGAAATGCAAGCTTTCTGCAACCTTAAAGTTGATTATTGCACAAAAGACTACAAAATACAAGCTCCCACGCGTTATCAGATATTAAAGTATATCAAATAACTCAACAATCGACGGATGACACGCATCGTCAAAGCTATTGTTGTGTTCACCTTCTTGAGAGCCGGCAAACTGGTCAGTAATTTCCATAAGTGCTCTGGATGCATGAATCATTTATAGAAACCCTATATTAAATGATAATTCTTATTATACGATCACATATCTACCGCTTATGGCAACTTATTTTGAATTGCAGCCTGATAACCTTTACTAATGCAAACTTTGAGCCATTAACCAATTCAGTTGGTCCAATTGCTTTCAATAAAGCGCAGTATTCTTGTTCTGAATACTGCTGTCAGAATTTGGATATTGAATATTCGTTTATTTCTTTCCGAATAAAACGAATATGCCGGAATATTCTTTTATTCATATCAAATACAATTCTAGAAAATTTTGAACGAAACATTGCTCTACTGTATTCGAATAACGAGTATATTCGATACGAATAGACAGCACCAGTTATGAAATGTCAATAATGTTAATAACGTATTTTTATTAACCAAAATTTGTTGAATATTTTTGTACTTACTTTGCTTACAAACTTACAAATTGTACCTAATTGTATTAAATTTTCCCTGATGCGCATTTAAATTATTTAATGATTAAGAATTAAGTATTTCCTCGTCCTGCTTATTAGAAAAGAATGGCATAAAATAGGAAGGGTGTTTTTTTCTCTTGTTTTCACCTGCTGATTTTTTAACTGCATCCTTGATGCAGTTGCATGCTTCGACTAATAAAACTATAAAATTCAACATATGAATCCTTTATTCAAATTATTTACTTGTAATATCCATTTGTATTTGCCAGGATCTTTAGAAATGTAAATTATATCAAACGCACCTAAGATGGGGGCACTGCTATAGTTATATATTAATTATTGTAGCACAATTCGAAAAATTGGCAGGAATACAGAACTTGCTGAGACAAATATTGTTGAAGATCAACTATATTATCGAATGTCGCCAATGCTTACTGCAGCCGGTCAAAAACGACTTCTCTGCAGCATTTTGCTTTGCGATAAAATTATCAAATAGCGTTACTTACAAAGGTGCTCACGATCACAAACATCCCAAGTTTAATCGAAGAATTTTTATTCTCGTTTTCCTGATTTGTTATCCGAATCTAAATTATTTGTATTATTTTAGGTATTTTTTTAGGGCTGAGAAAGCAAGCTAATAAGTCTCTGACTCTACGCTAACAACTGACGCCATTAAAATAATCGAGTGTAGAGTTGCCAAATTCTTAATAAATATGGAATTCTACAGTAATCTCGGATTTCAATGATTTGTAAATGGTAACAGTCTAACAGGCCTCTGGCATATTCTGATGAAAAGCGTTATCCATAGTAAATTGATCGTAACAGAAAAGCTATAGCTATCTCAAAAAAGTGGCTAGCATCTAATGCTGGGGGTGCCCCATGTTTGTGGAAGAACTAGAAAAGAAATGTGTTACAAATAGGCTCCAAGGGATGCTCCCCCAATAGATAAAAAATTCGCATTTCAGGTGCATTCAAAGATTCAAACAAAATGCAGGTAATAAAAATTCAAGACTAGCAGCATTCCATATATGACCAAGCAAGCTAATGGCAAATATTGTTTGAAAAATTTGGGTGATATCCTATGTAAGATTGCTATTTATACTATATTGGGTTTTACAGACATCAGTTTATGTAATTAATCCGAAAATCTGGTAATTTGTCTGACAACTCTGCAGCTGAACTAGTGAAATATTCGTTGATTATTGTGGTTGTTTGCTTTGAAATTGAGGTTGAGCGATGTTATCGTAAGGCGTTTTTAATTCCTTTTTGCTATCGATTTGTAATGTGTGTGCCTCAACTGTGCTAGGTTATGTTTACAAATTACAAAACGTCAAATTACTGGAGAATGTTTGTTTACCATTTAATGCGCACGCTCGTGGGCCTACCCTGAGCTTAAAAATTAGTTGTACGTTAGTACATACAACCTTATACTGTTCCCACCATGGGTCTTTTGTATCTATTGTACTAGTATATTAAATGGGAAGTAGAAGATGTACCTACTATAATCAGTGGCGGCTCCTAAAGAATGGCTCTAGGACATCACCCTCCCAAACGAAATTAAATTCAATTAATATATATCACGTATATATATAACTACGTCGCATATTGCATGTTAGGGTGACCACTCATCCTGATTTAGACAGGACAGTACTGATTTTATAGAAAATGTCCTTCCTAATATTGGGGTCTGATCAGTACTTGTTGGTATATGTCCGAATTTCAAACATATATCCAGGTTCCAAGCAAAACTTCCAATTAGTTATTGTGTTTTGTATTAAATATGGCAACGAATTATCTTTAAAAGCGTGAAAAGATGCCTTGCTCTATTTTGTTTATATAATTATACTGTGATACACACTTAAAGGCTTCTGTTATTATTGATAATACCGGCTAGACTTGCTTCGACCAGTTATATTACATGTCCTGATTTTAGAATAGGGTCACCCAATTGCATGTACTTTCCTTGCTGGAACTAGCTTTTCTTGGTTTTTTTTGCAAGTTTGGGCAACCAAGTTCACATTGTCGCAAGCCTTTACGCCCAGTGACTGTATACATTTGCTATGGTTACCGCATCATTTAACTCAAACTAATATTTACTTATGTGCGTTTTGGAAATTTGACCCTCTGCTGTGCGACCACAGACAATGTTGCCGCATTAGTGCATTTATAGCAAACGCAGGAACTGGCAACGTTGTCTTTAGGGTTGGGTATGATGCTACTAGTGTTGCCTGAATATTCAGACACCGGTACTAGCTTATAGCTATTTCGGTATCAATAAATCGCAAAAATCGAAAATGGTTATTAAACATTGAAAATGCAATTAGTGCAGTAATAATTTGCTAAAAAAATTAAGCTATATATATATATATATATATATATATATATATATATCATTAATAATCATTAATTATATCATTAATAACCTTTAGGTCAACCGCAAAATTTTCTTTGTATGTTAATGTAAACCAAGAGCTTGGCAGACATGACCCCTGAATTTGATGAAATATATTAAATAGCTACTGTATGTTGTATTCTTAGGATCTAGAGTTAAAAAAAATATATAATTAAACTTTTATTTTTTAAAGAAAAAGGATATTAACACATATATACATATGGATTGCATTAGGCTATCGCTTTAATTTAACTATTGCGAAAATGTACAGCTCAGATCGAGTTTATGGTTCTAAAAAATTATTGAGTAGAACAAATTAAATACTTTCATACACAAGTACAATTCAGTACTTGTGTAAACTTAATTGCTTGCCATATACATAATTATAATAAAAGGGTTTTTTTTACAAAAAAGATGCTTTCTATAGATATGTTATAAATTGTCAATATAGTGCAAGTCACGCAGAAGCAAATTGGCTTAACTTTGATTTAACACTAAATATTAAATAAATTATTTAGAACTGTAACAACTGTGGTACCTTTAAAATGTATTGATTCATTTAAATATTTAACATATAATTTAATCTGCGTGTAGATGGATCCCCTTACCATTCTAAATTAACAAGTTTATATTATCCAGCATAAAACGCACCCCTACTGGCAGAGTTACAAAATGAAAAATGTTTTTCATGAAATTTGCTTACAGCCAGCACATTGTCGAAAAATAACGACACGCTAGGAGCTTCAGATGGTAGAACAGACGGCAAAGTACAGCCTGCCCAGTCAGCCCTTCCAATCGCTTCTGCTAGATAAACAGAAAGGCCCAAGCGTAAAATACATAAACACCGTAAACACGTCAGGCGCTGCTACTGAAAACATAAGGCATTGGGGATCCATCCATTAAGGTCAGTAAACGAAGGAAGGTCCTGTGTAAGGGCGAAAGAACATGTGAACTTTACGATGTCGAGACCAAGCAACTACAACTCTTGATGTTCGACGGAATGGGGAGAATACCGAACCCCACGTTTGAGACCTCGTTATTACGCCTTCAATATTTTGCTATAAAGCTAGACGAATAAAAAATAAAAAAGACGGATAATATACGACTGTGTAGTAAGGTTTTTACAACTATATCGGCACTTAACAACAATTACCTGTGTAACGTGAATCTGATAGGCCATATCGCACGAAAGCAAGGAATTATGACTCCATACCACAGTCAGCTAAAGGGTATAGCGAATCAGCTCCAGTCTCAAGGTATCATAAGCAAAAATTTCGCATTTGCAAACGTAGATGCTTTTTCACATATTCTCAATAGTTCTTCCAAGGGGACAAAATTGCAGGCACTATAAATGATGCCTTCATATTCAACAAAAAAAAATAACACTGCCAGAGGTTTCAAATATAGTAGGTGTTGCATTTTTAGACAGCCTTCGAAGTATTTAGTGTTGCTGCGAGACGAGACGAAATTTTGAGATTCATTATCTCGATCTCGAAAAAAACGTAAAAATCAGTTCTCAATCGCGATCAAATGCGTCATTCTCAATCTCGAATCGAGATTCTACGCATATTGCGAATGGTCATAATAAACACAATGATTTGATTCATTAAAATATCGGTAGTTCTGAATCGATTCAATTCTGTATATCACACCAAAAGTAGGAATCTTTACTGGAACTTTTTTATGAAACACAGAAACAAGCGAAACGGTCAGTCATACAATCTGAATTGAAAACAGATTTTCAAGCAAAAAAGAGATCGAGCCGAGACCGGTAAATTTCTCGTCTCAGCGGCAATACTAGAAGTATTTCCCTATATGAAAACTTAGAAAGATGATTACCTAACATTTAGTAAGGCCGGAGATTTTCCAAAAGAAATTGATAGTTACCTAAGAGTAATACCGCAGTAAAGTCCAATTTAGGAGTATAAGTAATGATCCATCGTCTCTAAATGGAATATGTTGGTATCAAACAAAAGAAACAACAATGTTTAATTCCGCACTGCCTTTAAATTAGTAAAAGCAAAAGACGCTTTCGTTGACTCTGTGGCCAGCATCACTACTAAAACAAAATCAACGGATAAATAATATTACACATATGTATATAAATGGTAAAACAGTAAACATTTACCTGTTGAAATTACAAACCTGCAAATTACATAGAGATTTAAAAAAATAAGTATGTTACAAAATTAAAATTTGCATTTCGTGGAACATGAATTGAATTGAAATTGACATGACTACTACTTCAGGTTACGGAAGTACACAAAGTTCACTAAATCATACATACATAATTATACAAAAAGACATCATCATTTCAATACATAATTTATGCTCCATTCATTTTTAAAAGTAGAGAATGATAGACGAAATTATTAGTTAGTTGTAATTTGTACTCATTAAGTTTAAGAAGCCTATTTTGTACCCTTTCCAGATGCCATACATGGACCTGATAAAATGGTGACCATAAAAGCAACAATATTCCAGAATAGGAAATATACATATACATATCCATAGGAAATATAAACAGCTCTTATACAACTGTCATTAAAATCATTTAAACTCCTCCTAATAAAACCTGGCAGAGTTCTATTGACAATAGTATCTATGAGGCTTAAACGTACCATTAGGTTGAAAATGCATCACCAAAACCCTATTCAGATTCGATATCAAAGGAGCATATACATATCAATGATAATTATTTGTAACGATACTGAATGCCATCCGGAGCTTTATAGCTTTATAATAATATGTACATGTGTAGAAAAACCAAGTAAACTTGAATATCTGCAATCATTAGTGTCTTTTCTTCTTCCTGGTAGCTTTAAAATCCTCCATATGATAGTAAGTCATGGAGCGTCAAACGAACAAACTCTGAAAAGCCGTAAGTTATTCAGCAATTGGAAACTTTGTGTTGCTTTAGCTTATTTTTACTAAGATCTAAAAGATGGTAAAATAAGAATTAATTCCGTTACGTACGAACAAAACCAAACAACAAATTCAAGCTAATTTATATAGTGAATTAATTAATTAATCACTTTTATCGCTATACCAAATTACAGGTATAAGTAAACTAGTATAATCCCTAAAACGCTTTTTATCTATAGGTTGCCAGAAGGAATTAGCAGCATTAGAAATGCGGTAAACATAAACTACATCGTTAGCCTTTTTATTTTTCACATCGCTGAGCAAATTAAGACCTCAAGCAGCCAAATCAATACTTCGTGGTTCTTAATCTGTGAAGTGGAGAAATGTCAAGAAAGCCTTAATTAACGTGTTTCTCATCAAGTTCATATTTCATGTTATTTCGGACTTCATTGGAGCTTGTTTAATACGTAGCCGAAATCATAAATAAGCGTAATAACATGTAGTGACGTTTGCAGCCTTTTGGCTTTTAGGATATGCCATCACAATGTATATAGGTTGTTTACTCCAAGCTTTCCTAGCTTAGTTTATCTAGAGCGCAATACATTTCCCAGAGCGTCGAATCAATTAAATACAAGTAAATATACGTACTCTAATTGATGATATCTACTGCTGAACAAGTGATTGGTGTAACAAGTGTGAATTAATGCCCATTGAATCCCGGAAATTACAATTTATTACTTCATTTAACATTTGGATCAAGGAAGTAAACAAAACGCTACTAACAGATCATTATCATTGAGTTAACCTTTCAGTATTTCTGCAAAGGTTCATTACCATTAAAATTATTTTAGGAATGCAATCAGTTTATGGTTCGTGATAAAGGGGTGCGAATGTATATGACAATCAATTACAAATCCTTTGTGAATGCAAAGCTTGGTTATCTCTGTCATTTAGATTATCTTAGCTCTATACACATGCTAAAATTTGTATCTTTGTCCAATAGAGTTCTAGCACTGATAAACATACCTAAACTGTAATCCCATCAAAGCAATAACGCTGTTGGGAAATCTTAAAATCCATGTCTTAAATTGTTCAAACGATTTACCCGTTTACCCTTGCACCAATGAGGATAAAAAACAAGGAGTTGGTCACTAATTACAATCAATCAAAAGCCTAACACAACTCTGCAGAGCTAATGAGTGGTGGTTATACACCCACAACTGATCAAGTAAGCCAGTGATGGTTTTTGATGTGAACTACGGATAACTCCACTTAAAAGGATAACGAACTTTGCCATCTGTCACGCTACAAAATGGCCCTCTTTTAGAAAGAGGGCAATAGAGATCTCAGCAACTTACAAGTGTAAGAATGTACATTTTTTTAATCATTTTATTCAAAATGAAACATATAATAATGATCATGCAATAGGAGCACGTGACATAGGAATATGTTATATAAACTTTCAATATGCTCTGAACAGTTCCAACACGGATAAGGTTAGGTGCTCCATTTGTTGAATTAAGTACTATTTCACAAGTTTCCTTTACTTTTTAAGCGTTTTTCAGCTTATCATAGTTTGAGTTTTGCTAAATTCGTTGTTTACATTCGATATGGCGAAATTTAAGGTCGCATAGAGCAGAAAAATGAATAAATGTGCGGTGGTACATAGCTTCTTAATTATTAAATTACGATAAGCATTGTTATTAGTTATACGGTAATTTTATACTTATGGCAATAAACCGAATGGTTGGTGTTTGTAGTTGTACAACTTGAAGTGAAAACAAAACTTAAACGTTTACCCAGCAAAAAGGAAATTGTGTCACATTGTGCTTTACTTATTCAAACATTAAACACTTAACATGGGGCGCCGCCTATTGGCAATCAGTAAAAGCTTGTATTCGCAGGCAAAACCAGGGTCGCTTCCAAATCGTTTGTTCGGCATCCCGAGTGGGAATATTCCTAATGTGAACAAACGTCGGTCGTAGTGCTGCTTTGGGCTAGCTTAACAAACTCAACTACTTCCACGACTATCAACTGTGTCGATTATCAAACGAGCTTTGTTTGCAGTTTAGAATGGTATTGCAGTTGTCCATAGAGTATTCTATAACTTGTAAACGTTTCCGCAAAATCGACGGTAACAATATTAGTGACAGGTAACAGCAAGAGCGTTTAATTTTTATCAGTACAATAAAGGAAGTATGCGTCAAACGAGCCAACGTCAAATATGCATGAGATTATACGAACTAATTTACACGGCAGGCGCTACGTTTACGTTAGGAAGAGAAAACCATGGCTTGCTTGACACTTTTTTTTATAAAAGCATGTTACATTTATTCCCTTTTGAAGGTGGACGAGGAATGTTAAGCCTAACAGCCATGTTTAGTTTTAACAAAACCAAACTGCTACATTTTGTAGCTGATATTCGTCTGTATCTTGGAGAACATCTTCCCAGGTCGATTGATAGGACGTGGACGTGGGAAAACTATTGAAAAGACTGCTAGGTGGCTTTATTTAAGTCAATTAATTTTTTTTACTGGGATCATTTAGAATGTCAGGTGTATAAAGAAAAGCCACGAAATTTGCAAGAGCTGAAAGCTAGAATTAAGAAATACCACCTAATTGGCTGCAAAATTCAACGCGCAATTTCTATGAAAGACTAGGTTATTGACAAGCAGCAGGAGGTCTTCAGTTTGAACACTTAATCTCATGTAAGATTTATTTAAGTGAAAAAAGTATTACGAGCATTATAGAATTATCATGAAATTAATAAAACCAGTACTGGCACCTGCGGATCATGCTTTAATAACGCTTTTTTGGGGTGTGTTTGAAAAACTTATCATACCATACAAAATAAACTCCTGGCCATTTAAAGTTTAAAAACAACAATATAGATCTGCAAAATATTGCCTGATTGCATTAAAAAAGATAATAAAATACGTTGCTATGGAAATACATTTACATATAAAATTAAAAGTAGGCTGATAAAGAGTAAACAATATCAGAAAATTTTTTGTTAAGGACATTTTGCTTTATAGTTTATATTTACAGAAATAAGCTTGTCCATAGTTTTAACTAACCACGTATGAATATATAACTGTATAGTTGAGATTTTGTGTTGGTTACTGATACAAGCAATATCACTCTAGCAATTACGACCATTCAATTGTAGTGCTTTGTAAGCAGGCGGGCGAACTTATTGCGTGCTTTCCCTTTATGTTAAACGCGATGTCTCACTAGCCGGGGTATATATAGTGTAGACTTGGGTCCATTGAATTATTCCAATGAATGAATGGATTGGTAGACAGGACTGTATGAGTGTTTGGCCCCTTTATGATGGATTAGCGTATTCTTTGTTAGTTTTCCTTTGAATAGAGCAGAATGGGTTCTCGTGTAAAATAATGATAAGAGCCCAAACGTTTTATAGGTATTTATATAAAGTTCTTTATGTTATATAGCTAGCTCTTTTGTGTATGTATGGTATAAGGTACATGTATGTACCATAAACTGATATCCGGGATATATCAATCTTATCTAAATTTTTCTTCTAGGGTGAGTTGACCATTTATTTGTTAAAAAAATTTTGTAGTAAACTAACATTGATGATTTGGTGATTACTTAAGTTTTAATATTTACTGATATTGTCTAATACAGACAAACTCTGAATACAAAAATTGAAGTTGGTTTATGCTAACTTACTAACTTTAAAATAACTGTTCTTGAAATAATTATTAATATAGCAGTTTAAGAAAATACTATTGAATTGTGATTATATTGCACTTTGTCTGTATAAGTACAAATCGCAAGGGCGGAGCAGCCACATTTCTAGAGGATAGTCACTATGTCCAACACGAGAATAATATGTAAAAGAACCACCTCACTTACCTATATAACGAATTTTCCCGCTGTAGATTTTGGCGATCGGAGGGGCATGAATCTGCAACACTAAAATACCAATTGCTGCATTTATTTGCAAAACTGCTGCTGTTTTGTTAAAAGCAATATTTTTATTTACAAAGCCAAGATTAAAGGAAAATATACCCCGTTATTTAAAAAAAACCGTTGAATTATAGTTAATGGTCGTTATATGGATTCTGCTTTATAAAACTATTTATTGGCTAGTTGTGAAATTGAATGTTTAGTACATTCTTATTCCAAATAAAGACTAACCCATTTTAAAAAATTTATACATACAAAACATCTTAGTAAACGTAAGTAGGTACTCTTGTTTCTTATTATTCGTAAAACATACATATCCTACACTAAATAATCACACACTTTTAGTACAGCACTGTATTGTAAACTTCATGTTTTGATTTGGCTTAAACGACATTCCAATATTTACATTTAGCATCACAGGTACAATTAATTATAACCTGTCTGTGGGTTTGCTGTACAATCGGGAACAGGTTTCAGGATGAACATAACGCACAAACAGTTGCTGATTCTTTTAATAGAACAGATATTTTTAAAACACAATTTGGCTCTATTTTCCGTCCACATAGCTAATATTAAACCGTATAGGTCGGATTAATTTGGGATTGAGTGCAGCCTGGTTAAACGGAGGACACGTTTGAAACAAAACTGAAAAAATATGTATACACTAGTTTCGTTTACCCAAACCTATACAGCATAAAAATAAAACCATACCACTCGTACTTTGAATTCGAGCAGCATTATTCGAAAATTTGTTAACACTTAACAAAATAACGTAAAAACGAAAATTTTATTAAATAATGTCAACTGATATTTCAGCGAATCAATAAAAGGTAGTTTTTATGACCTTCTATTAAACTATGTGAGTGTTTCCTCAGGTAATTTGAAATACTAAATGTAGATTAAAACCATCTACTAACTATTTTTGATATACTAAGGTGTTTGAGCAGGGATCTCCAAATCAATTTTATAATTTTCCTCACTTTGGTTGCACTACGTGGTAGTAAGTAGTGAGCTACTGAAGTTAATATAAGAATGGGAACTATTAAACAAGCAAGCTCCAATTTTTTATTTCTCGTTATAAACATAATATCTAAGGCTTTTATGTAGAATCTACTCCATAACTTACACATATCAATAAAAAAATGTACACAGGTAGTCTCTAAGTCAGTATTTAATCTGTCTTTTCTAATTCAAGGGTTCTACGTATTGTGATATAAATTCAATGAAAATACAGGGAACTCAAGCCGAAAGCTCAAAGTTCGAGAACATTTTTTGTTCAGTATGAAGACCCCTTAAATGTTTGAGCCATTTCTCTTTTGCAGTAAAAACCTATTTGTACAAAAAATTATTTTTAAAGGTATTTGCGACTAAGCCTTTGTCACAGCACAGTCAAGTATTGATTAGTATCACTTTTTATCGTATTTTAAGTTTAAAAGCATACTGAAGTAACTTTAATTAGAAATTTAAGTTAAAAATAACCTCTCATTTCCATGCACACGCAGTTCACGGAGATAAATGTCATTGCTAGCCGTCGTTTGATGGAGCGAAAATAATCACAGTGCTTGCGTACGTCATAACCTACTAACAAAAACTGATGACGTAAACGTCCTGGTCCACACCAATCGTATTTCTTAGCTTCAAATTCAGAACTTCAAATCCAGACATTCAAATTTAAAGCATTTTAAAGTTAATGTGGAGTTAGCACATAACTACGACAGCAGTACTTCGATTTGAGCCTTTAGATTAGAWCGTGGTTCGGGTGAAAATTTAATGAAAAATTCCGACGTAGGCCATCTTGTACATATTAGTTGCTAACCACATTGACAGATCAACTTCGATACAGAAATATGAACATCCCATCTCAGTATAAGGTCTTACACAAATTTCATACTAACGTCTTGAGATTTGCCTATGCCTAGTGATTTTTGTTATAACATCAAAATTGTAGTCAGCTTACTCCATATAWATAACAAGAGTTTTTCGTGGTTTCTTTCAAATAACTTTCGCTTTCGGTTCTAACATAGCCAATCATTTAACTGATTTAGAGAATCTTGTCATTTAGTTTTGTGGGATTTTCTAAATTGTGTAGCCCCCATTTTTTATAATACTTGTTTTGTACCATGCCAGCCCGACTGAGCAAATTTTGTAAGTTGATTGTTGGTGTTTTTTATATTTACATTGTACGGCCATGCAATAAATTATTAGATGCACAGTATATAATATGTACTAGAAGTTATAATTTAAAATAAAGTTATAACTTTACTTTGGACTTTTTTGCGTTCCAAAACTTTTATCTTAGTTGGAAGCTTTTAAAAATATTTGAAATTCGGTAAATACCTAGGTATACGTCATCTTTACTAGTTTTGTGTATAAGTATATGTGCGAAGTGTTCCACGGGATAGATGGATTCTGGGAAAACTATATAGTTGGGAAAAAACTAAAATTTAGTAGTATACGAACTAAAGTTTGCAAGAATCTGGCACTTCCGTTTATACCTGAAGTAGATACCAACTATAGTGATGCCACGAGACCAGCAAGACAAGACTATGAAGGTTTGGTCTCAACTCGCAAATGAAATTCGAAATCTCGTGTCGAGTGTCGTCTCGCATCCTCCAGTCTCGTGCGATTATCTCGCAAATCTCCTTAATTGTGCATGACCTTCAAAGGGTAAAGTTTATACCTAGGTTAAAAATTAAATAACATCAAAATGTGATATAGTTGAAATAAAATAAAACTCAATATGAACCTACTTTACAATCAATAACTCCACAAAATCCTCAATTGTTAACAACCTACGAAGATTTTTTCACCCATTTCTTTTAACATAGCAAGCATCAGGCAGATTCATTACTAAGATGATTGTGGTGTTTTGCTACAGTTATCCTAGCACTGACATTGCCAACTTGCTCGTTTCAAATGGGACACGGTATATATTATGCCATTTCTGAATGAACTTCTAAACATATTTCATACAATTTAATGTCCTTTACCAAGTTCAACCATTTTTGACATACTTTTATGGCAAAACTGATGTTTGCAGACCGGCAAATAATGATTAATTTCTCCTTTACAGAAGCCTTTATTCTTAAACTTGGGGTAGTTTCTCTGTAGAAAGAGAATTACTTAAGCACACTTTGTGTAATAAAGATTAAATTGAAAAAACTGTTAAGTTTTTTAATGTAAATCACCTATCTTTACCATAAATAAGTATAAATTTATGTAAGGCTGTATATTCCGAAATTTTCAGTTTTCGAAATATTCGCAGTTCAACGTTTCTCTCATGCAAAAAATGCTATACGTGGTCTTGACATCGTTATAAAACAAACATGTATCAAGTTCACACTTAAAAGTTATCTATAGGGTGCTTGAACTATTCAAATGGCGACTACTTAAATTTATTTATTATTTATGGCGCGTATGTTAAAGTTATATTAATACGCAAAAAGGGAAATTATCACCAAAGAAAGTTAAAAAGTAATACCAAACTTCGAAAATTTTGAATCTGTGAAGTTCTTCGTGGAAAAGCTACTTCTTTCGACTTTAAGACTACCTCAATAAACACTTCGCACCTCTCATTTAGACCAAGTGCCCTATCACTAACAAACTGCTAGTCTTATATCACAAACCAAATGGAGAATACAACAGGCCCTTCGCAGTTATCGGGTTTACTTGTCATATTTTACTCGTATGTTGAGAATTTATCTCAATTTCAATAAAATTGAGTCTGTAGTCACTTACATAGGAATCTGAAACATCCGACATTAGTTTAGATTTATCAATATCTTCACTAGTTGGTTTACTAAGTACTTTTAGACCGTGCGTCAGTAAAACTTCCCTCACTGCCACAGTTCACCTGTTGTCTAAGTCTAAGCTAAAATGTGTGTTGTAATAAAATAATAGTAATCGGTAAATATCACTTTACCCTTCCATTTCAATTGTTTGATTCCACATAGGTGCTCTTAGACTGCTACCGCAAAATACAAAAGGATACCTTCGTATATTTACGGACATCAAGTAATTGTACATATTATATTCTAATTAACGCGCCAATACTAGCTGCGGAGTATTTAAACAACTTTGGCTCGATTTCATTAATAGGAAGAAAGAAAAATCGATAGCTTGGTGGCCATACCCGGCATAACAAAGTTTATTTTCTTTAAAATGACAGAAAGCCAGTTTCAGTTAGTAAAAAAAATCACATAGATATCGAACGAAAACAATGCGGTCAATATATTTTGAAATCACCGCGGATTTTCTATGTGAGCGGTATTACTTTTTTAATGTTTATGATTTTATCCAGATTCGATCCCCCACCTTCGCAGTTGATGTACTCGTTCTCGACCTGTATTTTTTCTCCTTAAAAACTGTAGGTTCGAGTATTTTCATGACCACAGGAATAATAGAAACTGTACCGTATAATTATACATATATTAAATAATTCTACATATGKTTAACTAATTACCCCGGAGATCCATTTGGAAACAGGAAATAGAAATATCAGCACCCTTATACATAATAATAATAATAATATCGGCATATAGCTATACTACCTAACCATAAAATTCGCTTAAAAATTAGCCATCATTCGTTAAATTCGCTTAAATCATAGGTACTTGAGTTGCGCCATTTTAAAGACTCCTGTTGTCATTGTCATAACAACTAGAAAAAAATGTTCAAGCAAAATCTTTTAAGAAGCAATATAGATTATAATCAGTTTGTTTTAAACCACCATTATATAGCAACTTTTTGGAGAAAGAGACGATCCTTTAATGTCACATTAAATGCGCCACCTAGCGACAGAGTTACGCACTCCATAATATTTTAAATGAAATCTGTGTGAGCATATTTCTTTAAAAAAATACTGCAGTATTCTAGCCTTAATTGATCATCTTGTACAGGGTTTCTATAAATGATTCATGCAACGCGGGCGGCGCAGATTGCTGAATTCTTTGTGCCGCTTTTTTGTAACTGCTGCCAAGCTACAAGATGCACGGCGATAGTAGTGAAAGTTGCAGATCAATGTTACACCACAGCTCCGAAATGTGTGCTTTCTGCAACCTTAAAGTTAATTATCCCACAAAACACTACAGAATATGTTGAAAATACACACTCAAAGGCTTTTCTGATATTAAAATATATCAATTAATTCAAAAATCGACAGATCACAAGTGTAAGTCACTATTCTGAGAGGCGGCAAATTGATTTAATCGATAATTTCCATAAGCGCGCTGGATGCATGAATAATTTATAGAAACCCTATATAATGGAAGTGCGCAACTATATGAGAGACATCCAGCCTAAGCCATCGAGGCATTAAAAATGAGTGATGAGTGTTATTTACTCTGTTGGATATTCATTATGTGCTACGTTTAGCAACGTCTTTTTCATAATACGTTTCGTGCAAGATTTAGTTCATTTTCTAAGTCAATACTTCTTTATTTTCTATTAATTGATTTTTAAAGGCATATCCATATTCAATAAAATACAATGAGTTTTTTAAATATATAAGCATACATACATATTTAAATTTCTGCTAAAATATACAGACCTTTTTTTTGTAACTTCGTAGCTACTACGATGATTTCTATTTTTATCAGGACTTTGCTGATTATATCTTGTAACGCAAAGGTATATTGGAAAGAAATAGCTAGCTATTGAAACTGAACTGCCAAATGCCTCACCAGTGATTAACTAACCAACAGGTGGCTCGTCAAAAGTCGAATTAAATCTATCACGGTTATAGAGTGATTTTCGTATTTGAATAGAGCTTTCCAGAGCGCAAGAGACCCGTCAGAAGGCAAATTCAATATGGCTGCTGCGAGGGAAACATGCAATGTATGTTTACCGAAACTAAGCAGTTGTTTGTAAGTTATAATTATGGCTAATTTTGTTTCGTTGAGAATTGTAGCAATAGAATCAGGGGCACGCCTAACGCCGGACAAACCAGGGACGGGCCCCGGGTCGTCCAACGCAAAAGTGTGGCGGTCAGGAGAAGAAAATGAATAAACATTATAGTATTAAATACATCAAGAAGAACGACAATGAGAGTGTAGCGGTGACATCATATGAAGAAAAGAAACCGCTATAATATATAGACCGTCAGATAGTGACCGATTTAGGTGCCTCATTTTTCATGCAGGACTCAAAGGAGGTTGAAGATATATAAACTGGTGTAAAGTAGAATGAAGGTAAATTTATGAGTGCCCCCTGAGGATAACTTATGAAAAAATTCGATTTTCCTTAACACAAGTAAAAGATCTCTTGCCCATATTTTCACTTAAGCCGTGTTCACTAAATGATTAATTAATTAAGCCTGGCATCGAAAAACCAGAGGCTTGAGTGTTACAAGTGGCTAAATAATTGAAATAAGGGCGTAATCTTGCGAGGAAAATTCTAGATTTGACCAATATTTCAACACAAGCCCAACGAGCACGTACATTGTCACTAATCCGAAAAACCTATTCGCTTGAGTGGCACAAATGATTTTTTACATTTTTACTTGTATGAAAGAATATTGAACTTTCCATATGTTATTCCACTCATAAATTTACCTTGATTTCACTCTACACCAATGTATCTTCAACGGAAGTGCAGCACCTAAATCTGTCACTATCTGACTGTCTATAATGTTTAGTCGACAGCCGTGCTGATATCGAGCGATTATATTATAAACGTATAGATATCGTACTGAGCACTGCTACTGTGAATTAATTCATTAGTCCAAATACTTTATTAGTAAAGTATTTGATCACACCAACTTATCTAGTTTTCAACAGTGGCGTAGTGCAGCAAAAACCGACCAGTGTTCCGAAGCTGCATGGAACCTCTTACGAATGAAATTATCTACAGTTGTATTTAAAAAATCACACAAAATAACTTTAAGAATAAAAGAAATCATTAAAAATATATTTAATACCTAATTAATAAAAAAGAAAATGAAATAACAAAGTACTCCCAAGAAACAACAAATACATTTGTATTCTTTTTCTTGCATTTCCTGTAGCAAAAGCTTTAATTAAATTGATACATCTAGAAAATATTCTCTGTTGAGACATGGTGTTTCTAAAATAATTTTTGATTAGTGTTAAGAATAAAATACAAGCTGTAGTTGTTTCTAAAAAGCTACTACTACTTGACCAAAAATTTTCAATTAAAATAAAATCTTGCAGATCTTTACCAGTACCTACTAATTTTTGAAATGTCATTTTTAAAACATTTGAGAACAAAAGGTCTTTTTTGTTTCTGTTACTTATTTAGCACTTAAGCACATAGGTAGCTACTATTCGTTTTGTTATTTTTATTTTAGAACTTAATATATGTTCCTATGTTTAATTAATAATTTAATTTTAATAAATACTTTTCTCCTACAAAACACATGTTTATTGACAAAAATGGCATTGATCTCCATGTAAGGGAAAGGAAAATTTAATAAAGGGTCTAGCCGCGCCCCTGAGTAGAATGGCGACAAGATGTAGACCATACCGGTACTGTTTGGCGATTTGGCCCTCCAGCCATCATTTTTAAATCACGTAGGTATTATAGACTACTCTATTACTGCTAGTAGTTGATTCGTTGAAGAAGTCCCGTTATATTCAGAAAAAAACAGTATTTTTTGTAAACAATAAAAATTCAACGCGTAAGATTTCGTGCTTTACTGACAGACAAGTTCTAAAAATATTTTAATATGCATAAAACTCCATATAATTGAGAAGTCAGTTACCATGTTACTGTTCACATTTAAGCATTTCGCAGAAACAGGACCGAAAACAGTTCCATTTTAGATCATTTTTTATAATCTTGTGGCTATTGCCGTGTTATAATAATATTTATTATGCCAGTATTTAGCAAAGTATTGTTACGTTTCTTCTTCCCTTTCAAGCCTTCTTCAGACTTTATTATTTTAAAAAAAGATCCCTAGTGGCTATATCTTTGATACGTCTGTCTTAAATTCATGGTGGACGAGCTAAAATTAATATGACAAAATTTTATTTCAGCGGGCTCAACGCCCACTGGGGAATCGGCAATGTAGGTCTCTGCACTTTACCAACCTACGTCGTAGTTCGTAAAACTTCGGTGACTCATTACCGATTTTCAGAAAATGGCACCCAAAGCGCACAAAGTGCGGATTGTGTGTGCGCACAAAAAGCCCACTTGAAACTAATGTCAAGGCTAGAAAGTTTTAGGTCATAGCATTATAAATTCTAGTTAATCTTGAACTTTCATTTAATTTCAAGAGCCAGTTGTGCTGTGAATTTATTTTCTTGTCCCAGTATCATCAAAATTGCGTCCTTCTGCTTGTATAATTTTGGTAATTTAAGATGTATTTACTTAGTCTGTGTTGTTTAGGTCTTTTCTTTTTCAAGATTATGTTTTTTGTTATTTATTAGCTGGTGATACTAGTTTTGAGAAAACAAGAAGAAATTCGATGCAGGTCATCTTTTCCAGCTTGAAATAAAACTCAACAAAAAATTGTTGAGTGTATACTATTAACACATATATAATTAAACTACAGCAATAGTAGCTTCATAACCAAATTCGATACGAATTCGATCATTCTCAAATATTTGCAATATAGGGTTTTTCTAAATGAAGTCAGTTACTAATAGTAAAACTTGAAAGTTATTGCTCTGGCAGTAAAAGAATGTTGCTTAATATCCCAAAGCGGCTAAAATTTAATTCTGGTGTTTTCGAGTTTATTTAGAAAAGGCACATATTTTGTAAATTTAATGCTTTCAGCGGCTAAACGATTAACAATCATCGGTCGTGCAAATATTTGTCAAACGTCTTGTACAATTTTAACATGAAAAGCGTTAAGTGAAGCTTTGTAAATGCAATCAAATCAATCCAAAATCATTATTAATGACAACATGGAATCTTTTTTATTTACAGTAAATCTTTTTTATTTACAGTAATACTGTAGTTATCGATTTCGATATGTTAATCGAATGCTACTATTTTCAATGACTATTTCGTAAGCAAAACTTATACCATGCTCGAATATTGTTTCCTACGTCTTAAATAGCTCAGCTATTCGTGATATCTCAGCCTTTAAGTTTCATGGCATGCGTTCGTCAGAATTAGCTTTCTTATCAACCAATATATTTCTTATTTCAGTCACGTTTCTCACCTGAATAAGGAATTTAACCAATTTAACCTGTTAGCCATAAATATTGATCCAGAGAATGGCCCAACGCTAGCGACAATATACTTTACTTGGAGTGTATTTTTAGATTAAATATAAAAAAAAATCTGTGTTTCTGTACGACCTTGCAGTCGTATAAACAAAGAATATCAAAGGCAATTAAACTATTCACTAGAACTTGCTAAAACACACGTTTTCTAACTTAGTAGATTTTATACTCAAGCTAGTAAATGTATTTTCTGATTGTTTACTGTAAAGATATGATTTATCTTCAAAAAGATTAAATAATAATAAAAACAACAATAATTATTATAATAAATAGAAGTTACAATGTGTTTACTTTGCACTTAATTTAATACGTGATACAGCCACAGTTCGCCTAATGTCCAAATGTTGTGCTGTGCTTCTGAAACCACAGCATATCGAGTATGATGTATTTTAAGATCTGAAAATGCGGTAGTTCCACCCAAGTGGAAATCATCGTCTCATTCAATATCGAAGGCACCAAAGGAATCAGAATGAAGATTACTAAAGTAAAGAATAATTGGTGCGTAATTATTTGCAAAACCTAAATGTTTCACCAATGTATCGGCGTGTCAGTAAGCTTATAATATACGTGCAAAAAGGGTAACAGTAATTTCGAATGTCAACACAGTATTTGCATTATAGGAAAATAAGGACAACCGCGCTCTCTTTACCAATATCGGAATACATCGAAAAATTAGTCAAAAGTAGCAATTTGAAAGTTCTAAATATATAATTTAAGTAAATTAGATACGTTTGCTGAAAACATGGTTCAAAGTAGATCAAGTGTAATATTTGTAAAACCTAAACGTTCCACCAATGTATCGCGTGCCAGCAAGCTTATCATACGTGAAAGAAGAGTAACAATAATTTCGAACGTCAACACAGTATTTTCATTTAAAGAAAAATAAGGACTTGACCGCGCTATCTTTACCAATATCGGAATACATCGAAAAATTAGGCGAAAGTAGCAATTTGAAAGCTCTAAATGTATAATTTAAGTAAATTAGATAATTTTGCTGACAACATGGTTTGAAGCAGATCAAGTATATTATAGATCAGAGATATGAAATATTATGTATTACAGTGTTTTCTATTTCTTATTAACTCCTTGAAGGTAAAAGAAGAAAAACCAATAAGCGTTTATACAGTGATCAATTCATACAAAAAATGGGTAATTATACCACAAAAAATTTAAATTCAATTAGAATTCAATTCAAATTTATATTCAATTATTATGATATATTCGTTTTATTCAAAATGAACAAGGTAGTAATTAATAGTACATATTTGCACAAATAACGGCATCCCGTACATTTAAAATAAACAGACGTAGTTAAGTTATAACACTTTGTTGCCAAGTGCCATGCAAATTTTAGATGGTGTCAACTGTAAGTTCACGATCAACACAAACAAGGTTCTCTTTAGTATGTCGCTGATTTCTGTTTCTATTTGCACGCTTCTGACAGCACTAGTTTGTGATCAAGATGCGGGATGGTTTTAGGACTCTGATTATTATATTATGGTATTATGGCATCGAGCGTTCGTAGAATTCACGATAAACCACCCATTACGGCAACAAGAAACAACTCAGTCTATTTTGAGGTCACCGAAGCCCCGTTGTACAAAGCATAGTTATCCACACATCCGGTTAACCCGCGGTCAACGGGTAGTTGTCATGGAAACGTTTCTTATTAAGCGTTCTTTATTGGTGCTACCCGTAGCAACGGCTGGTTAACCGGGTTTTAACCAGGGGGTCTGGTTAACCACGATTTTTGCAACTGGGCCTGAATGTTTCAAGAACCTAGTTGGGCACCTAAACTTAATCGCGCTGTACGTAATTGAAAAACTGTTACTAACAGATAAATAAGCAGATATCATTTTTGTGGTTTACAATCGAATTAGGTACGCAATTAAGAAAATCAAGAAAATTCTCTATTGTAAACGCTTGCCTTGTCGCTTGACATGATAGTGCTGCCCGCGGCCGCGCCGTAGTACAGTTCTGCGTTTCTCACTCGATGGCTGCCTAATTTGTAAATACGCCCATCGTACACTATGAAATGTTCTTTCTTGAAGACTAGTTGTGTAAAGAAATTTTTGACGTGGATACGTATGATCTTTCGTTTTGGGGTAAATTTAGTAAATTTCTCCCTACAGGAAATACTATCCAAACTTACTAATAGTTACTATCAACAACACCATTTAGCGCTAGAACTAGAACTCTGTATATACAAAGTTTTAATTGTAAGAGTATAATAATAGATAAGTATATAACTCTCATGCGCATATAAGTTTACAAGAAAGAAACGCCTCGGCACCTTTATAAGATTTTTATTATATTTTATTTTTAAATAAATATTCATGTCAAAAAGGTACAAAATTCCAGATTACACTAAGGAAACAATTTATACTAGTTTTCTAAGTAACAAAAGATAAAAAAAAATAGGTACAGTCATGGCCACCATTAAGAAGGCCGCGGCCGCATCAATTTGGCAACAGCGCTCGCAAGACCGGYTTGGTTTAAATTCAATTGATTGATATTTGTACTCCTTGCACTAGTGTAGTGAGTTCAGACCCATAATTTGGAATATAGATTTGGCTGTTACAGGCACATGGCCGGCAGAAATTTGGATATAATCGCGAAAGCCGAGAAAGTCTGTGAAGCACTACCAAAAAGAAAATAATCATTGTTTTATCAAATTAAGAAGATACTGCATCAGCTGGTATTTTTGTGACATTTAACTACAACTACCTAGAGGTTTGACGAATCAAGTACGAGGCATGTTTTTTAAGTAAGTACCGTTTTGGAATTAAAAAAAGACGCGCAAAGATATCGCAATAATTTTATCTTACATGAAAGCCTGTACCTTAATCTACTTTTCTACATAATTTCCGTGAATATTGAGGCACTTGTCATAACGTGGCACCAGTTTTTGAATACCCTCCTCATAAAATTCTGCCGCCTGACTTGTTAACCACTGTATCACAAATGTTTCGACTTCATTATCGTCTTGAAGACGCTGACCACCCAGGTGTTTCTTCAAGTGCAGGAACAAATGGTAGTCGCTGGGCGCCAGATCAGGGCTGTATGGAGGATGATCTAGAGTTTCCCATTTAAAAGATTTGATGAGATCTTTGGTCCGATTAGCCACATGTGGACGGGCATTGTCATGCAGCAAAACGATACCCTTACTCAACTTGCCACGTCTTTTGTTCTGGATTGCACGACGCAGATTGTTCAATGTCTTACAATAAGACGCTGCATTGATTGTCTCATTATGAGGCAGAAACTCCACTAGCAATACTCCTTTTCTGTCCCAAAAAACTGTGCACATGATTTTCCGGGCAGAAATTGTTTGCTTAAACTTCACTTTTTTGGGTGATAATGAATGTCGCCATTCCATGGATTGTTGTTTCAATTCTGGTGTGACGTAGGCCACCCATGTTTCGTCACCAGTAACAATTTGGTCTATCTTCACCTTCATTGTGGTACCGCTCAAGGAAAGCCAATGCACTGCCTAAACGTTGGGTTTTGTGCAAATCCGTCAACATTTTCGGAACCCAACGTAAACACAATTTCCGGTAATTCAACTTCTCGGTCACAATGCAATACAAAACACAACGAGAATATTGAGGACAGCAGTCGCACAATGATGAAATTGTAAAGCGTCTGTTTTCTCTAACCTTTTCGTTCACTTTCTGCACCAAATCTTCATTAACGACCGAAGGACGCCCACTCCGTTCTTCATCATGCACATTTGTGCGGCAATCTTTAAATGCCCTCACCCATTTCCTTACCATTCCAACACTCATAATGTTTTGTACAAGAGATGTAGGTAACCAGCGCGCATGCGCGGAACGCCGACCGTAGCGCTGCGGCGGTGGAAGTGCAAAACGGTACTTACTTAAAAAACATGGCTCGTATATTTCATATTAGCGATTATGCTGCTGTGAAACTTAAACGAAAACTTAATTACTTTTGAATGTATTTAATGAATGCTTTAAATTGAAATTAATGAAAGCTAATGATCATTTGAGGAGTGCCATCTAAAATTTTGGTTGAGCGTGTGCGCGATGCAAATATGAATTGTAACGAAGTTACAGTCTCCGCCTTAGTCATGCCACGAATCGCGTCCATGTTTCCGTTCAGAGCCCGCTTAGATGGCACTGAAAACATCTGCCATCTGATTCTCCCGCTGATCCGTCCGACCGTCGCTGACAAAAGCACACCGGTTTCCGCATACCGGCAGTTCTGACCGATCCGTCGTGCCAGCAACAAGCTCAGGTGAGTAAAGGCTAGTAAGTAGCTTGGGCATTGTGGTGACTTCCCTGTTCGCCACGATCCCTTTCCTGCCATCCTCTGTGGGGCAATTGGTCGATGGTGCGCCGCATGCTAGTTTTTGTAGGCGGTTCGCTTTCAGACTAACTACACAGAGAGTTATTTGCTGGGTATTTGCCGCATGCTAGTTTTTGTAGGCGGCCCGTACACGGTGAATTACTCTCTCACGTCCCGACCGTTCCTTCCCACCGACTGTTACACCGACCCGACCAGCTGATTGGGGTGCGCCGCATGCTAGTTTTTGTAGGCGGTCCACTTCAGTCTTACTGTGCGGGGGTTATTCGCTGGGTATTTGCCGCATGCTAGTTTTTGTAGGCGGCCCGTGCCTGGTGAATAACTTGACTTACGACACTGACTGTTACGCCGACCCGACCAGCTGATTGGGGTGCGCCGCATGCTAGTTTTTGTAGGCGGTCCACTCCAGTCTCACTGTGCGGGGGTTATTCGCTGGGTATTTGCCGCATGCTAGTTTTTGTAGGCGGCCCGTGCCTGGTGAATAACTTGACTTACGTCACCGACCGTTACGCCGACCCGATCAGCCGGTTGAAGTGCGCCGCATGCTAGTTTTTGTAGGCGGTCCGCTCCAATCTCACTGTGCGGGGGTTATTCGCTGGGTATTTGCCGCATGCTAGTTTTTGTAGGCGGCCCGTGCCTGGTGAATAACTTATTCACGACACCGACTATTATCACTTCTGACGACGTTCACCCCGTCTCTTACCAAATTCGACCGTCCCATACATATCCTGCCCTGTAACACCACCTGCTTCACCCGACATTGCACGCTTATTGTTGCTGGCACCGCTTTTACCGCTAATTGCATCATAATCACCGTACCGTTTCTTTCACCGTACCGTAATCATTGTTCACCGTAGTTACGTAACCGTAGTGTGGCTTGGCTAGGCACCGCATGGGGAGCCGTTGCGTAACTTAGAGCCATAGTGTCATTTTGCCTGTATAACCATTTAACATAGAGTAATAAACTGCATTTCTAGGTGATTGTTGGTTTTACTGCTTGCACCGCCCGCACCCCGCTAATATCTTTTTCAGCACACGGCATCCACCCTCGGGTCTTGTTCCCTGGAGTGCCGTTTCTCCACTGCAGCTGCCCTGGACTGTGTGTTAAAAGGGGATAGCACACAGAAATCTGAGGAGCATACCTCAGTATAATAAAAAACTGGCGCCCCGAGAACACCGTCTGACGTCACGCTAAGTGATTACGTTAGCACCGTACCGCACATTACGTACCACCGTCCGTCCGCCCTCCGAGCCGAAGGCCCGTTCCGCTGCTAACACCGAAAAAAGGCGTCACATTTTGGCGCCCTACGAGCAGGGACCGTTGTTACTTCGAGGAGGAGCCGGAATTACGTAACCGCCGTCAAGCAGAAGATAACCACCCCGTTTCCAGCGGCTCCGAGTCTGCGCCTGCGCGGAATTCAAAAATTCCGTTAGAGCAGTCGTCCACGGGATTTTCGAATTCCATTAGGGAGTCCGCATAAGAAAATCGCTGGAAACCGACTTTCACCCCCGACCACCCCCTAGTTAGGAAGTTGGCTTTGGAACGTCGTAGCATAGCCGTGTGACCCCTCTAGTCCGACTAAACCGAGGACGCCGAGTCGAATTCCGCAATCGCCGTCTCCCTATTACGTAAGGCAACGGAGATCCGATTTTTCACCGATTTCCAGTCGTCGGACACCCGTCAAGTGGGTACTCGTTTCTGAAAAACCGGACCTGTTCTAGCGATTGGTGACATCGGTTTGGGCCGATTACGTAACCCCACGGACTTCGTAATTTTCACCGACTTCCCGTCGTCGGAGACCCGGCAAGTGGGGATTCGTTTCTGACAAGTAAGGCATCCCGCATCGATTACCGTCACTCGTTCCGAGCTGTGACGTAACCAGGAAGAATTTGAAATTTTCAACGACTTCCCGTTGTCCGAGACCAGTCGTGTGGGTGCTCGTTTCTGACAAGTCAAGGGTCCCCCATCCAACGCCATCGTCAGTTGAACCGCGAGCATCGTCCCGACCAGATGGCTACTGGAGGACGACCTGAAGAGATTCACATGGCCGAAGACGAGTCGTCCGATTCAGAATGCACCGACATCCGTGTCAGCTGGGTATACCGCCTGAAGAGGAACCAGCTGATGCACGAGCTAGGGAAGAGAAAGCTCTCCACCGAAGGGGCCGTACAGGAGCTTCGCCAGCGGATGGTCCGACACCTCCGTCAAGAGCTGCCGTATCCCACCACCGTCCTGGTCTCCACCGTAGTATCGGCCCCCTCTCCGATCTATATCGTTTCCACTACAATGACGTCGACGACAACCGTCACCAGCAGCTATAAAGGCCCGATACCCGCAGCTCTGGGGGACAGTAGTTAACCAGCCACCGCAGGACACAGTAGTGAGCCAGCCACCGCCGAGAACAGTACCGATCCACCTACCGCAGAAGACCGTACCGATCCAGCCAGCAACCGAACCGCCGAGAACAGTAGCTCACCAGCCACTGCAGAAGACAGTAGCTAAACAGCCACTGCAGGAGACAGTAGCTAACCCGCCACCACGGAAAATAGTAGCCGACCAACCAACGCAGAAGACCCGAACCAGTCCAATCCACGACAGAACCAGCATCAGTAGTAAGCCAGCTACAGCGAGAGAAAGTTCCGATCCAACCGGCAACCGAGGACTATCCACCGACAAGAGCACCGATCCAGCCATCGCAGAAGGTAGTATCGTCCCAACCGTCACAGGGGATAGTCACCAGCCAGTTATTACTGCTTCCGATCCAGTCACCATTATCAGACTCGCTGGAAAGGACATCACCGTGCGAGCAACTGTACCAGACAAGGAATCTGCAACGGGACCGAGTCGTCAGTCTGCAATCGATCCAGCCACCGCCAGTCCCCGACCCGCAGAAGAGAGTTGAGATCGAGGAGTTCTTCGAGACACTTCTCCGAGTGACCAGTCCACAGGAGAGCAAGTCACCGCCACACGTAGTTCCCAGTCCAACCATGGAGGACCGACGGATGCCGGCAACCGTACCAGGACCCAACCAGACTACAACACCGCCGCCAGACCCCTCAAATGCGGGGGCATATACACCGACTCCAGTGCGCCGTGCCCGTATACGGTCCGACCTGAAGCCACACCGATGGGGAATCCATTTCGATGGATCCACCGACGGAGTTGCTTTCATAGAGCAGCTGCAGGACATCATGGACCGGTATGACGTCTCTCACGAGGAAATGATGCCAATCCTGCCTGAACTGCTATCTGGACTAGCCCTGGCCTGGTACCGTAACAACCGCCATGACTGGAGAGGCTGGGAAGACTTCGTGGCCGACTTCGAGCTGAATTACTACCCGGCTGACTACAAGATCAACCTCGAGAGGGAGATAAGTCAGCGTACTCAGCAACCACACGAAACCGCCTTGGAGTACAGTACCGCCATTCGTACCCTGATCCGCCGTCATGGAGGCATGACACCGGCGCAGGAACTGTACTGGCTACACCGGAACATGTTGCCAGAGTACCGCTTGTTCATCCGCCGCCAGGATTGCACCAGCGTTACTAGTCTGCTGGCCGCCGCCAAGGAATTCGAGATTCTCCGCCAGGACCAGATAACCGCCACCGCCCAGGATGTAGCCGAGAGGCCTGAAGAAAGAAGACCCATCCCGCAACTGAAGATTCCAGTTGAACGTGGGAATCCACCGACGTACCGACAACCCCAGGAATATCACCCGAGACAAGAACCGCCATCCAGGCGTTTTAATGTAGGGGAGCAGACACCGATACCACAACCGGCACATCAGCCGCAGAAAAATCGACCCAGTCATCGCCACCGAGAAGACACATCCGACCGTATCGATACTAGCCGCCCTGTATGTTGGAGATGTGGCCAGAGTGGCCACTCACGAAGCCAATGCCAGAACCCCTTCGTGAAGTTCTGCTCAAGGTGTGGCCGCCGTGGGACCTACACCCGGGACTGCACCTGCCAGAATTCGGAAAAACTAGATGGCAGCACGTCAGCCCGGAGGCCTGAACTGCTGCCCGGTACACATCGCCTCCGAAAACCGACCACACATCAGGATCAACATACAGGGAAGACCGTTCACTGCACTCATCGATACCGGATCCGTATCTTCATGCATAGGATCTACCGTTGCGCGATATCTGGAAAGAACCGGAGTCCCTGGACAAAATCCAGTCTCTCCGACCGCCAGAGTCATCGATGGTCGCCAGGTGCAGATTACCAAGGCCTACGAGGTAGAGGTCCGCATAGAAGATGAAGTCCGACGACACCGATTCCTTCACATACCGAAGATGACTTGCGAAGTTTTACTCGGAATGGATTTTCTCCGAACCATGAACCTGTACATGAACTTCCAATCCCGGGTTCGTGTTTCACAAGAACCGCAACATCTCTTTACCGAACTGCCGGACCATCCAGCAACCCCGACACCACCGTCACCGCTAGCACCGAGCTCAAGCCTGTCTTGAAACACCGCAAAGGAGTCCCCAAAAAGGTCAACAGTACACTACCTAGGGATCCCGTACCAGTTACCGATATAGGAGCCACCGACATAATCCAGGAGAACGATGCCGCCACCCAGGAACTGCAAGATTGTTCTTGGTATCGACGCCGATTCACGGAAGTCAAGCGGCATCCAGACCAATGCCCCGATTACCGCATCACCAACCACCGACTTTACCGCCACATAGACAGCCACCATAGTGACAAGGTGCTGTCCAAACCGTGGAAGTTATGCATACCGAAGCCTCTTCGCCGTCGTGTGTTAGAAGAGAACCACGACGTACCGCCCGCCGGACATTTAGGGGTATCCAGGACGATATCCCGACTGGCCCAGCAATATTACTGGCCAGGAATGTTCCGGGACGCCGTTAAGTACGTCCGTAGATGCCAGCACTGCCAGGGTGTTAAAATTTCACAGCAGAGGCCACACGGACTGCTTCAGCGAACTGCAAACCGCAACCAGTGGAAACCCGTCAGCACCGACCGACCCCGACCTGCAACGGAACAAAGCTCCCAAGCCGRGCATCCGAAGACKGCGCCCTCCAAGKCCAGCCAAAGGATCCCTATTCAACCAGACCAATGCTGGCGATGKGGCGAGCCAGGTCACCGACGTAATGGCTGCTTACAGCCACCGATGCTGTTCTGTTCCCGTTGCGGAACAGTAGGCTTCATGTCCAGTAAGTGCGACTGCCCGACAGAGCCCAGAAGGCCAACGAGGGAAAGAGAGGCCTTATTCGACCAGTCCACGCCGAGCAGACGGAATCCACCCCCGAAGGATGACCCACCGAACCAGGACCAGATACCCGCGTACCGCGATTTCATATATAGTTCGCCGCGATCTGACATGTACATACAATGAAATAATTTAGGATTGTAAATAGTTAGGATAAGATAAAATATCTTAGGATTGTAAATAGTTAGGGTAAGTGGGATTGTTAACCGAATAAATTTTGCCTTCCGGTCATCTTTTTCCGCGCCCCCGAAGTAAGAGGAGAATGTAACGAAGTTACAGTCTCCGCCTTAGTCATGCACGAATCGCGTCCATGTTTCCGTTCAGAGCCCGCTTAGATGGCACTGAAAACATCTGCCATCTGATTCTCCCGCTGATCCGTCCGACCGTCGCTGACAAAAGCACACCGGTTTCCGCATACCGGCAGTTCTGACCGATCCGTCGTGCCAGCAACAAGCTCAGGTGAGTAAACGCTAGTAAG